>VXBT01005706.1:32802-52473 GCA_013400235.1 Oriolus oriolus | reverse complement strand
CTCCCTTTGAAGGCGGCAAAAAAAAAAAAAAAAAAAAAAGAGTGAGAGTGGGTTGCTGCCTGCAGATTAAACCCCAAATTCGCTCTGGAGAGGCCATGGGAAGGATGATGCCCAGGAGCAGAGCGTGGATAGGGTGAATTTACCACTCGGGCCTGCAGATGATGGATGGGCTGGAAGTTGGGGCACCAGCACCAAAGCACCTTCTCTTGGCACCAGGTTTTAGCCAAGACATTCCCTTGCAGATTTGCATTGCTGCACAGGAACATTCCTTCCAGAGGATTTTTGGAGGCTGGTGCCTGGCTTGTAATATTCCAACCGTCAGCCTGTTACAACTGCAGTTTGCTCTTCTGTGTCCTGGCTTCCATTAAAATTCTTGCAGAAGGAAAAGTTGGTATTGGTGGAAGGAGGAGAGTGACAACATGTTTCTCTTGGCGGCAGTGCCGCGTGTTCCTGCTCCAAGGGATTGTGGAGCTGGGATGCAAATAAAGCCTGCCAGGGGTTTGGTGTGCGCGGAGCAGCCAGAGGTTCCAGTGGCACTGTGGGGCCTGAGGGGAGAGTGCGGGGTGACAGCCAAGGCTTGGCACCTCCTGGAGTTCCTGTGACGCTGAGCAGTGCCTGGGAATGTAGGAGAGCCCACTGAAACCACCACCTTCAGTGGCTTTTGGGCTCATCCCAGCTGCAGGAATCTCACCTCTTTTGCTTCTGAATTTGCAGCTGGAAAGTCCGAGTGTTTCCTTTCCAGGTCTCTGCTAGTGACGGTGGATGTGTTGCATCATGGACCTATTGAACGGCCAAAAATGGTTCACTGTGTTTGCAATCTCAGGAATTTGAGGTTTCAGAAACCTCTAAAATTATGGCAGAGCTGCAGTAGAGGTGTTTGTTTTTCCTGAAATGGCCCTTCACTGGTGTTCCAGCACCAACACTTGTTCTGGAGAACAGAGGTTGCCATTGCCTCCCTAGCTCAGGAACTTGCATACTCAGTATCCACCCAAAAACGTCACAAGATGCAATTTTTCCAAGGGGGGCTGGTGGTCAGCTGGCAGGGGGACTGCTTCGGGTCAGGACTAAAGGCTGTGTGGTGTGTTTGGGGGATCACTTCCACGGACAGATCGCTGCTCAGGTTTGTGGGAAGGGCTGCTCCACACCACGGACAAATGCTGTGGGCACAGGGACGGGTTTCCTTTGGTCTCACTGTGGGGTTTTGTTGGTTTAAAGTGTATGAAATCACATGTATCCCTTAAGCAAATTCCTGGTACAGGGAAAGCCTTCTAGTGGTGGGGACATCCATTCCTGCTGCTCCTTGTCCTGTGTGGTTTCCATGCTGGCACTGGTGCTTATGCTCAGTATTTTCATCAACTTTCTAAAGAAAAAAATCCAGAAGTATTGTCATTGTAAATGTTTGGTATTTTGCCAACTTTAATAGTTTATGATTGTCATTGAATTGACTTAGTTTTTAGGGGTTTTTTGTCCTTGTAGCTGATACACTGAATTGAGCCTGTAGTTAATAAGTTCATTTGTTAGCAAAACTGTATAAAATATAACACTGTAACCAAAGCTGTCTGGACACTAAACTGTTGGAAGTGTGTGCTGTGCTGTGGAGCTGACCCTGGTTTTCTCTTGCAGGGCAATCACTTTGATCAGTATGAAGAGGGGCACCTGGAGATAGAGCAGGCGTCTCTAGACAAGCCCATCGAATCGGTAAGGCCCCCCCTTATCAGCACTGTTCCCCCCGGAATTAGGCCGTGCTCGGATGGTCCTTGATGTGAATGCAGTCAAATCTGATAGCAGTGGGCACCTTGTTGTCAGTGAGGGGTAATTGATGGTAAACTGCATGCTGACCTTAAGTGGGCCTGGGATTTAATCTTGAAGTAGTCCTAAAAGTAAAACTTGAAATTTGAGTTCAACACGATATTTCAGGAACTATTTAAAATAATACATCCATTCATAGATATTTATTTTAAGTTTTTATACTTTCCTTTGAAGAATCAGTTTGATTTATATGTGAACCTGATGGAGTAGTATAGTAAAATGTATTTTGATCCTTTTTAGTTTATATTTTTGGAAAACTACTGGTATGTTTAAAGTGTTAGAATGACACCTGGCAGTATGGAGAGAGGGATCAGTGTTAGTCCATCAGTCCTTCCCCACGGAGCTGAAACTGCTCTGAGCCTTTCTCTAAAGTTGCTTTACCTTGAGTTAGGTGTGGAGACTCCTGCTGTTAAGATGGGGAAAAAGTAGGTTTTGTTTAGTTTTAATTTTTTAAGCTTCTTGGAGCTTTTAAATTTTTCTCTTTGCAAAGCACCTTCTGCTGGTTTTAGACACAACAGCTTGTTCAGCCTAAACTGGACCCACATTTGGCATTTAGATTTAGCTAAGTTTTCATTTTCAGTTTCCTTCAGAAACAAGAAAACTTGTAGTGAATAATCAAGGGATGCTTAGTGGTGTTCTGATTAAGTCTAGATTTTTGTTAAGAAAGTACTTGTCAAGTGTTTCTTTTCCCTATTAATTCAAGTTCTGTTAAAGTTTCTCCACCTTAGTCAGCCCCTGGAAGAACCAGTGCTAGCCAAAGCCCACTATATATTTTTGTTGGTGTGTAGGTTGGTGTTGTGTGTGTTTGTGTGCGTGTTAGATGTTTACCAAAAATTTACACAACTTGGGGTGTTCGACGTTTTTCTTCCGCAGCAGTTGGCCCATATTAGCTAAGCAGCCATGATCTGGTTTGTATTGCACGGTCTGCCTTTTTTAATTTCTTCTCTAGGGTTTCCTTTTCCCCTTCTTATTTCTGTTCTTCTGGTCCAGTGAACACTGCATATAGTACCTACTGTCTTAATGTGCTGGCATGATGCTAGATTTAGGCATGGCAGTAATTGATGACGCATGAGATAATGCTGCAGAGATGGGAATTGGTATTCACTGTTCTCCTGAATACTTCAGTCTTACCTTGGGACACAGGGATTTGAATTCAAATGCCAAGCTGGATGGAAATGTAATGGGAAATACGTGTTGTTAGCCTACTCTGGGCCACACTGGAAATTAGCATTTCAAAATAATTCAAATGCTGCTTACAGATTAGACTGGTTACCTGATTTCCAAAAGTGCTTTCCCAAACAGAGGAATAGAAGAGGTCACAGATTACATCTCTGGTGTTCCAGAGGGAATGATGCCTATGGAAGTGTGTAAAGCATGAGCAGGTACCCTGGGCCCACGTGGGCTCACTGTGTGGCTCTCATCATCCACAGGAGTAGTGCTTTCTGCAGTTTGATTAATGCTGAACTGCAGCAGAAAAAATAAATTAAATTATGATTTTAATATTTTATTCATGTATATCTCTCACCATCCAAATGTCAGGACATTTTTAATCTTTACGACTCCTTGGTAGGTACAGTTCAACCTAATTGAAAACAGTTGGAAGAAGAGGACAAGAGAATGGCTTATTTTGGGAGGAGAAAGAGTTAAAACCTCAAATTGTTCTTTAAAATCGTGTTTGTTCCATTCTTCTTTTGTCTAAAATAAGAGAATCACAGAATCATGAAGATTGGAAAAACCCTCTAAGCTCATTGAGTCCAACCGTTCCCCCAGCACTGCCAAGGCCACCCCTAACCCCTGTCCCCACATGCCACATCCCCATGGCCTTTGAACCCTTCCAGGGATGGAGACTCCACCACTTCCCAGGGCAGCTGAGCCAGTGTCCGTCCTGGGATCTCAGAGCTGTGGCTGCTGCACAGGGTGGGTTTTTGGCCTGCTGAACAAGCATGGGGTCAGAAACTGCAGTCAGAAACAAACTGGTCACTTTTGAGGTTTCACATGGTCTTCGTAAAATACGTTGTTGATTCTTAAATTCTTCATCTGGGAAGCAGGAATTACTTTGTTGAGTTTCCTGACACCTGTGGAGGTGATTTTGCTTCCACGCTATTAATGATCAGTGTGCTCTTCGAATTGGCAAATAACGCACATTAACAGAAGGAACAGTTTCCTTGGCAGAATTCAGTGGGGAACCTCTCCTGCAAGGTATTTCATCAGGAAAGTAGTGTTCATTCTGCTTTTTTGCCTTTTTTTCCTTCTATTTTATGCTGTTTGCTCACCCAGAACTGAAATTGAGAGGGAGGGAGGAAAGGTAAATCTTTAGTTTAGAACTACCACACATCAAAGTATTTTCAATATTAACAAATTGGGGTTTAATCCCTAACCAGTTCTCTGTTAGCAATCCAACTGGCCTTTTCCAAGGAATCTGCTCAGAGTCATGAGCGAGCCTGTGCTTCGTGGTATGGAAACAGTTTGGATGATGAACATCCTGTGTTTATATCCATGGCAGATCAAAGCTCTTCCCAGTTAAAATGTCATTCTTCAGAATGAAGAGTGGATTAAGTATATTCTCTTAACTGTACTCCTTGCAGCTTCCCACACCGTAGTGATACGAAGGTGCTCCAAAGCCTGCAGGTGTTTGGAGATGGGGGGGAGGGTTCCCTGTGCCATGTCCCTGTGACAGTCCCCGCTGATGGGAGTGACATCCATCTCTGCAGCATTATCTGTTGAGAGGTGCTGACTGTACTGCTACAGCATGCAACTCAAAGGTGGCTGGAAAAATAGGTTTTGGGAGTCTACAGATCATTACAATGTTGAAACGTGTCCTCAATTAGCCTACTGGTGGTGTTGTTCCTGTGGAAATCCTGCTGTGTACAGCTTGCTAGGCCAAAGATGTCTGGACTGAAACATGCGACTCTAACCAGAGTACATTTATGGAAAACAGAGCTGCCAGGAGCTAGGGATGGACGTGGCCTGAACGAGTGCCAGCTGTTTTCCATGACTAAATTGAAGAAAATATTTCATATCAATGGACTCTTCAGAGCTGCAAATACTGATATTTTTTTCCCCCCACAAGTAACAGTTTTTCTTGTTGTCTTTGAAAGATGCTGCACTTAGACTGGCTGTTCATGTCAGTGCAATCACTGGTGTCTGGTGTCCTTGAAAAATCAGAGCACTTCACCCTTTTTTTTAAATTCAAGAAGCTGCATGCATTTGTTTTGGGGCATTTTGAGTGCACTGAGTTCAGATACTTGAACGGGAAGTCACAAATTATTGCAGCTTTAATAGAATCCAGATTTTCTTCACGTTAATTCCTTATCTCTACTTGTTTATTGAGTCTCTTTGCTGTGAATTCCTGGTTTTCCTCATCCCAGCAGTGCAGATGGAGTAGGAGACAGCGATAGACCCTTAGAGCCCCCAAGGAGCAGCCCTGGCCCCGTGCAGGCAGTGTCAGGGGTCGACCCACGCCGTTACTGCTGCAGGTTGGAGGCCAGACTGGGAATCACCCACTTATCCTGGAGCTTGTTAGTTTGTCCTTGTCCTAACTAACAAATGTCCTTTCCCCCTCTCTCTAATGCTGCTCGGTGCCACGAGGAGCTCCTTGAGCCCCCCCTGTGTCAGGCTGCAGTCCGTGGTGCTTTGACACCAGGGGCTGTCACAGCCTGGCCGAGCCGGAGCCGGGGTTGTCGCACTGGAAATCTGTATGGATCTGTGGACTCCACTAGTTCCAAAGTGTCATTTGATGAGGCTGCTGATTTGACATTTAGCAGCAGCCATATGTGGACAGCGCTATAAATAATGTGCTTCTGGAAGCTGAATGGTGTAGCATTACTATTTGGCTTTTCTCTCTGGTCTTCATTGTGTCATCTGTAGTGAGCTCTAGGTTTTGTTTTGGGAATCTTTTCAACCTCTTGTTTGCATGGGTTCACCCAGTAGCATCCGATCCTTGCTTATAGATTCCTCCATACACAGTCAGCACAGCTTACAATCCACTCAAGAGAGGAATGGTTCCTGCCCGTGCCGGTATGAACGATGGGATCGTGGGGATCTCATGGAAAACCTGTGCTAGGCAAAACTGGTGGTGTGGGTTATGTCCCACAGGCATCATCAAAACCTTGGGTTTCTTCTACCCATCTTTTAATTGTAAGCAATTTTTTTTTCTATTGGCCAGGACCTTTTTCAGAAATTTGTGTTGGGGATATCCTGCTCAGGAATCACTGATCCCCATGGAAAGCAGCCAGGGGCACCTTGTCAGGGCACAGGATGGGGAGCTGGGGAGGCCAGTTTGAGCTGGTGGAGCCAGGTCCCTTTGGATGAGGTTTTGCCATAGCAGCTCACCCAGCTCTGTGAAGGTTTGATGGACCCAAGGTCTTGCATTTCCTACACCTTTGGAAAAGTTATGCTTTGTCATTAGAGCAGAGCTCTCCATCAGGGCTGCCCAGCTCCAGAGCTGGGATTGTTCCACCCAGAGCTGCTGAGCCATTCTCCCTGCACAGAGCATCCCACAGCCTGTGCCCACATGGTCCAGGAGAGCTCCCTTGCTCACCCAAACACCTATTGGGCGACTTATTTTGGCTGCCTCAATAATTTTTATTGTGGCTGTAACACAAGGAGCTCCCAAATGACAGAGGAAGAAAGTGAGGAGACTTGTGCTGGCTCTCTGCTGAGAAATGAGGGGTGCCCTCCTAGGGCTGTGGTGTTTCTGTGGATCACTGCAGCTCTTCTGTAGGAAAACTGCTGCAGTGTGAGGTTAGTCTGTTCAAAAGGAATGACAGCTCTTGACATGGACAGGAAGCTTGCTGTGAAAACCCCCATCTTTTCTATGTGAAAGGAGCTGTACTTTTACAGAACTTTCACTTAAAAATGCAATTAAAAAAAAGCTGTCAGCTGTTGCAGCATTTGCTGTCCCATGTCACATTTTGGTCCCAATATCTCTGGCTACTCCCCAGGCTTTGCAGACGGGTTCTCACGTGGCAACCAAGCAAGCCTGGCCTTCCATAATTTAATTTTTAGGGCAGCATTTGCACTGAAGAACAGTTCTGTCAGTCTGCCTCCATCAGAGGTCTGGGATAGCCATTGGAAAAGGAAGGAGGAGCTGAACATGGCCAGAAAGGAGCAAAGTGATGGCCAGGTCCTAACTCACATGTTAATTGAAAATTATTAAAGTTGTTCTCCTTATTCAGTGCAACAGAAGATGCTCCATTTTGATTGGGTAGGATCTAAAATTAGGGAGTAGTTCCACTGCATAAATAAACAAATGGAAAAGATTGGGGCGGGGAGACAACCCCTTCCTGGGAACTGACACAGGGCAATGTTCAGGCATAATTCCAATTTATGTCAAACAACTCGGGACCATCCTCTTGAGTGGGTCTGTAAAAGTGGTGCTAATGTGTACAACCTTTCTAAATTTTTCTTTTTCCCTTTAACATTTGTTTCCCCCTTCACTGTGTCAGTCACAACACACCGCTCTTGAATCTCCCAGCTGGTCTTGACTTGTTGAATTTATTTTATGCTTTCACTCTTCTTTAATAAATACATTACTTGCAAGCAGTGAATTGAAAACAAAGCAAAAGAAAAAAACTACCATTAGTGATTGGACAGTTTCTTACTTTGTGTTACATTTAACTGTTCTTTTGACAGCCCAGTTTTTAAAGCCAGGTTCGTATGGAAATGCTTTCACTCCACTTGCACTGCTTTTGGAATAGCGTTCTGCTTCATCTGTCTTTATTTTAGTGCATTCATAACACACACAGTCAGCACAATGTCTCATCTCCACTTGGCCAAGACTGCAAAGTACTCCTTGTCCTTTGGATTTTTTTTTTTCTTTTTTTTTTTTTTCCTTTTTGGAAAACGCAGCCATTTTTGTCAGCACCGGCTTTTAGATTCAATGATCCTTTGTCAGGGTAGGACAATTAGTGCCTTATCCCAAACATATCCCAGGCTCCAGCCCCACTCTGCCAGGACGGGGCACTCTGTGGCCCCTGGGATTGGCCTGACCAGGTGTGCCTGCAGGTAAGTTTTCCTGTCTTCCCAGCAGACAGCTCCCTCCGTGGTGCTTGTGATGGAGATCCATCTTTGTTTATTTTGCCTTTTTTTTTTTTTAAATTCTATTTAACCTTTTATCCCCAGAAGTTTCCTTCCTTCTCCTGGTTTATTATTTTTTTCCCATGTAGCCCTAATTATGTCCCGGGGCAGAGCTGGTAGTGTGGGAAAAATGTACATTATTCCTTGGGAAATGCAGGAATACAGTGTCTTACTTTCCTAGGATATCAGGAAAAAAAATCCAAAATTTGTACTTGATAACATCTTTTTGAGGAAAAATGTATCCATGCAGCCAATATCTTTGGGAAGGTTGTGCCTTTCAAGTTGATTCACCAAAGTTGTGCAAACCCTGTGGTCATTTTCTTCACTGTGGAGTAACAAAGCCTACTCTGGTTTCCGTAGATGACTTTGTTATTTAATTAAAGAAACCTTCAGCATATACATACAATTGTTTTTTAGGATTCCATGTACCACTCAGTGTTCTGGAGTTACGTCGTGTTACAATTCAGGATATTTCTGTGATACCTCGGGTTGTGGTTTGCCTGATGATAATTAACAATCAACAAGTTCATATCTGATTTTGACTTTTATTTTTTATGATTAGAAGGTGAACATGGGCCCAGCCAAGAGTCCTTCTTTGAGGAGCTGGTCACTGCTTGTAACTGGGTGAACTGGTCACTGAGGGCGAGCTGGCAGATTGAGATGGTTCGAGGGTGCTGTGAGTGCTCTGCCCTTTGTCTGGGGGCAGAAACCTTGCATAAAACACAACAATTTCCACACTGAGCCCTGCTCAGCCCCATTGCCAAAAGCTGACACTTAATTGCTGCGTCAGTACTTTTCTACGTATTCTAAAATAGTTTTTTTTTTTTTTTAGGAAGATGAGACATTATGCTTATTGTTTCCCCTACATGCACTAATGGTTCCTTGCTGTTAACTTATTGCTAGGCCTGTTTCATTCTAACATCTTAGTATTTTTGTTAGTTTACATGTGAAATGCATCACCCAGTCTGTGCTTGAGCTCATTTTATTTAATTGATTTTTATATTTTTTTTTGTTTTACTAACCTCACTGTTTTTTCAGTTTAATATTGGCTGCATGCTAGTTTATATATATATATACATATATAAAAAAACCCAATCAAGTCTAGCCTGGATTTTGCTCTGATTGTGTTTTGGTTTCTAGTGGTGGGGCAGTCTTGCACTTACAACTTACTCAGTATTATAAAAGCCTGACACACAAACAAATGACTAAACACATTGTAGATTTTCTTTACAAAAAAAATCTTAAGTGGTGCTGTCTAGGTGATGGATATGATTGTATAAATAGCTTGATTTTATGCTTTTTACTGTCAATTTTTATTGGTACACTTTATTTTCTCCCACATTGCTTTTTATTTTTATTATTTTTGTATTTCTTTTAAACGTGATGCACAAAAGTTGCCCAGCACACCATCAGAAAGTGACAGTCCCCAATACCCATCCCCGTGGAAAAATTCTAGCCAGCAATTTTTGACATTTGTCTTTCCCTTTATTGGGCATATATTGCCTTTTCAGTAGCATTTTTTTGCATGCATATATATGTAGAAAAATCTCTTGCTCATCACATGTTTAAATGTCAGCGGGAAGGGAAGAATATATTATTGGAATATTTTTGGTTTGTTTTCTCTGTTCTGTCTGTCAGGATAATATTGGACACCGCTTACTCCAGAAACATGGGTGGAAGCTGGGCCAGGGATTGGGAAAGTCACTGCAGGGTAAGTCCAGTCCCTTGTGTCTGAAACTTTCAACTCCAGCCTCGGTCTTTAACAAAATTATTTCTGCTTTTTGTTCCTAGATTAGATTTTCTTTCCATTATTAATATATCCAAACGAATGCACTGTTGAGTTTCAGATTTGGCAGTTTGCAAGTGGAAGCTGCTGCCTCACTTGTTGGTACAGGTTAGAGGTGTGTGTGTGGTGGACGTGTGAGAGTCAACGTGGAGGGAGGAGGATTCACTTCCTCCACACTGACAGGGAGTGGTGCAGCTTCAAACTGTGCTGATGCTTTGGTGTTAAAAGAATTAAAGATTTGAGGTAGTTCCCATGATCTGTCAGTGCTCACAGGGGTCAGAAGCCATTAGAAGGCCAGTAAAGGGCCCACTGAAGATGGAAAGTGGTGGCAGAGGTTCTCTGGATGGGAGAGGCTCACTCCTGGTTTCCCCACAGGACTGTAATGGGTTGGACTTATTTCTGTTCCCAGCAGTTTGTCAGGGATTTAGCAAATCTCACTTGGGCACCAAAGTGCTGGTTGAGCCAGCACACCTGGTCCCCTTGCTGTCTTGAGCCTAAATTCTTCCTGTGGCACTAAACCCCGTTTCTGTAGACACCTGTGGATGTATTTGAAGCTCAGGTGTGCCCTGAGCCCCTCAGAATAACTCACTCATGTTCCCGTGCCCATAGTCTGAAGACCTGGGAGCTTGTAATCCATCTTCCGTGAGTGAGCCTGTTAGAGACGGGGGTGTCTGTGCTGTGGAGGACTGTGCAGAGGTAATGAGTTCTCCAAACTCTGGGAATGTCTGTTAATCCCTCGGACTAAGGCTCTCTAACCTCTCAGGCAGGATTGCCTTGCTGGTTAATGCTTCTGGCTTCCTCTGACACGGTTTCATTGGAGTTCTCTGGTTAATGCATGGCACTCTCCCGTCCTCTCGTGTCCCTGCTGGGGCCACGCCTCTGGGCCTTTCCTCTGGCATGTGGGATGTACATCATGGGTGGAACTTGGTGTGTTCTCTCTCTTGAGTGCCCTGTATTGCTCTGTGTGTCACCAGTGTGGAAACACAGAGACTTGAAAGAAGGAAAAGCCTTGTCCTTGCCCTGGGTAGATCCCAAGATACAGCCCAAGGGCCTGGGGTGCTCCAGGCTGTGATGTGGTGGGGTGAACATGGATTATGGGACTGATTATAGGCCTGGAGTCGGGGCAGGGGGTGGTGCTGTCACCGTGTCCCATGGGCCAAGCAGGAATTTGCACTTTGAGACTTGTCCAGATTTAGATGTTCCCACTGTGCCTCTCGCTGCGCTGGAGCTGTTCCGGATCTCTCACGAATCATTGGAGCTCTGGGGATTGGGACTGTGTGGAAGCTACAGACAAATCACGGATTTGGGCTGTGAGGGTTTCCTGTGCCTCCTGCATGGTCACAGAAGCACAGGAGTAAAAATAACCCACCCAGTTCAACCCAGTGCAGTGCTGACCTTCCTAACGTAGGCTTTGGAGTGTGTGCAGGAATTTCAGCCCTTTTGGAAGGGGAAAAGTGCCCTGTCCACCTGGCAGCCAACTTCTCCAGAGGTCTGGGCAGGCAGAGAATGTGGAAGGGATGCTGCTGCTGCTCCAGCTTTTCTCCTCTGAGTTCTCAGCAGCCAGAGCCTGTGCCTGTTGCCTGTGGCATTGGTGATGATTGTGTTGGGAGTGTTTAATTCATTATCCAGTGACCTTTCTGCATGAATCTTAGACTGGCCCAAAAATCCAAATATAAAAATGTCAGTAAGGAAACATTTACATCCAATTTTAATCTTATTCTAGGAGTTTGAAGAGTGAAGTCATTAGATGTGCAGTGAGAAGGGAGGAGCAGAACAGAAGTTCTTCCCCTCTTCCACATTCCCTTGCTCAGGAAAGACCAGGAGAGGTTTCTAAAGAGATGTAGGTGTGTTCCTGTTAAATTCTTCTTGCTTCACACTGTACTTGAGTCTGAAATCTTACACAGCCTGTGGTGAGGAGGTGCAGCAGAAACAGAGCCCCTTCAAGCAGCCTGGAGCTGTGGGTGTGGTGTCTGACCTCTAGCAAAAGGTCCTTACATCAAACTCTCAAAAAGTTTGGGTTGCATGTATGGAATTGATACTGCATTCCTCTACTTTCTGTGCACTCTAACTTGAAAGGAAGTGGATGAGTTCAGTGTGCTGAGTTTTGTGATGTCGCTTTTAATTCTAGATTAGATCTGAACTGGGGCTCCCTCTTTAGTTCTGTGAATCCCAGAGTGATGCTGTGTTACATTTGCCAGGCAGAAATGTTTCTTTCTTGTAGTCAGGCCCTTGTGGTGTTATCAACAAGGACCTCACGCTGCAGGACCGTACCCTGTGGTGGGTTCCTTCATCCTGAGTACCCACTGGTGGATGGAATCAGTGGTGACAGTGCTGAGCTGTCTCTCGGTGGTAGCTGCAACAGCCTAAAATCCACACTTGCCAATTGCTGGTTGTACAGATCTGCTGTTGTGGTACAACATGGCTCATTCTCAGGAAAATTCCAGAGGCAGAGGTGTTTCGTACCTCCTGGGGCAGCTGCCTTGTGGTGTAAATCTTATTACCAAGAAGAGCTGAGCCCTTGGGTAGGGAAGCCCTCAGCCCATGCCCTGAGTGACATGGCTGCCACCAGGGCAGCTGTGTTCTGGCCGAAACATCTGCGTGTTTCGCTGCATTTGGGGTGTGTGCTGAGTGGAGCAGCAGGCAGGGCCAATGCTGTTGGCTCTGACCACACCGGTGCTGGAATCGTGGTTCAGAGACACTCGTAAGGAATTCAGCAGAGTCATCCTTCAGCTCATCTCTTTCCCTGATGTTTTTCATCATTTTTTCCAACAAACAACTTGTGTTATATTTGGAAATGGTGCTTCAGCTTGCTAACAGCCAGTGAATACGAAAAAGCAGGAGAGGGGGTTGCCAGTTGACAGGGATCTTTTTTAATTTGGAAACTATGGCTTAGGGAGACACTTTTCCATAGAGATGTGTGGTGGTTGTGCTCTGATGAGTGAGAAAATGGTGACTATAGCCTGTTTTATCTTTGGGAGAACACCTGTAGTTGAAAATCCAGAATTTTGTGGTCTCCTGAAAAAACGAAATTTGCAAAAGATTGGTTAAAAACATTGCCTGACCTTCGTGTGAAGTTCTGTGCTAAATGAGCCCAAGGATTGTGAATAAATCAGGAGTTACGTAAGTCAGGAGGGGAATGAGAGGGCTGAGGGAAATCTGAATTCAACCACACTAATGATTTCTCTTGGAATGAGTATTTCCCATTAAGTTAAAGTAGTATTATGAAAAGCCAGGAGACTGACGTGCAGAAGTGGGATAATTTGAATTGTACATTTGAAAATATTTTTATAAGCTCTTTGCCTATTCCCTGTCAATTTTTTTGACAAGTCTTGTTTGAAAAAAAATAATTGTGCTGAAAACTTCTGTTTTGTTTTTTTTTTTCTCTTTTGGACTTGTGTGTTTAATAGGAAGTAATAGTACCCTAGAGGTATATCTGCGAGACTAAAACCAGTAGTTTAATCTTGTTTAATTAGACCGGGGAAACTGAGTAGGTTATCCTGCTGCTTCCTGGGTCATAGCAGGGCCTGGAGAGGGTGGGCAGCTCTGCAGGGGGGGTTGGAGAGGGCAGGAGGAAGGTTTGATGTTTACTGGCCATACGGAGGGGCCTCTGAGGAAGGGTTGACCAGCTCTGGTGGGCAGGTCCAGGTCATCCTTAGCCAGTCTGGGTAACAAACTGTAATGATTCAACACAGATTTGCCTCTATGAAGTTCTCTATTAAGTAAACATTCTTGCCTGATTGCAGCCTTGACCCTTTAAAAACAGCCCCACTGCCTGTACAGAAGCAGTTACAAGTTCCCCCACACCACAATGATTAACTGGATATATTTAAAAGCAGTGATTTACTTCACATTCCCACAATATTCCCAAGACCAGGATTATCCTGATCTTTTGTGGTATCTCTGAGAGGTGAATCCCAGTCTAGTACTTTGCTATGGCAACAGAAATCACACGATTTGTCACGGCAGAGCTGCTCCTCAGTGTCTCAGTTGTGAATCAAACAGCTCAGGTAATGTGGGGGCTCAGTGTAGCTCTGGAATTCCTGTGTGCTTGCTCCTCAAGGGCTGAGGCAGCTCATTCAGCACTTGGTTATTGTCATGAAAATGCTCAGAGTGAAACCAAAAGGAGTTTCAAGGTGGGTGGCTGCTGGTCTGTACTGGGACTTGGATTTCCATCTCCAGTACTTGGGAAATAGAAGCAGCAGGTGGCTCTCTTTAGGACAGGAATGTCCCTTTTGGGGCAGGTCCTTGCAGTGGCAGGAACTTCCCCTGTAGCCTTTGGTCCCGAAGAAATGCTTTCTGTCCCCTGATTCATCTTCCTATTTAGTAATAACTTCCTTCATGTTTGCTTATGTTTTTAGCCAAGTTTTGGCATCATTTCAGTGTAACTGTTCTGGAAGAGCTGCTTTGATCTCCCTGGGGAGCAGCTCTGCTGATGTAACGCTGCGAGGAGAGGGCAGGGCCGTGCCTGTGTCTCGGGAGCTCTTGGCAGTGCCATGCGGAGCTGGGAACCCCTCCTGCATCCATGTTCCCTTCCACTCAGGCTGAAAGCAGTAAACCTGCACAGACTGTCAGGGCAGTGCTCTTCCTGTTGATCAAGGCGTGCCCCACACTGATTGTATAAATCATCCTGGTGATACAGGGAGCAGCAGTTAATAAAAAGCGCTTTGGGTTTATTTTATCCTTTTGTGAGTCCATCTAGCTAGGTATAGCAAATTTGTTAGCAAATGGTAAAATTCAGTTTCTCCATCAAGCTGTATTAGTGTTGCGTGATTTTCAATTAAAAGAAAAAGCACAAGTGGATTTGTGCTCAGACTTGCAAATTCTGTGAGGATAAATATAGTCAGAACTCCCCCCCTCAGCATCACTGTGGTGCAGTTCTTCTTTGGCACATTCCTCCCTAAATCTGTTCAGAAGAGGGAAAACATTCCCTCTTGGTCCGAGGGCTGAGCAGGGTGGAAGAGCAGAAGCATCTGACAAGTGCTGGAAGCTGCTCAGGGCTGCAGGTGAAGCTGTGATCCCGCGGCTCAGGCAGGAAATATCCTCTCCCTGGCAGCCCCTGGGGCGATCCCTGGCTGTGGGGTGCAGCCGGATCTGAGTCCCCGTTCCAAGGCGGTGCCAGGTGGCTGCGGGCGCTGCCTTTGCTGGATGTTCCTCGGGCTGTGGGGAGCAATAAACAGAGCTCTGACCACTCGAGCAACTGAGATCAGTCACAAATGTGATCACTTGGCAGCTGCAGCTTGGAGAAATGAGCTCAGGGTTTGAATTCCAAGGTCTTGAATCCTGGTGCTGTCACCCGCTCGCCAAATGGCTTCAGCTTGGATATTAATGTGTTTTCCATTTGTTGGCTCCTCTGATCTCGCGGAGGCAGACGGTGGATGTGTGTCAGGCCTGTGAACATGGAACAATGAGCATCTGAGGGGTTGAGGGGTGTTAGATTTCTTTCTGGGTTTTGGAGCTTTGTAATAAATACAAGAAAATACAGGAGAGGCAGATAAAAATGCTTAACAGTGCCTTTATTCATTAGTTATGGGTTGGTTTGGCAGCCTTACCCAAGAAATAGCTGTGAACACTCTCTTATCTTCTTGTATCTTCACGTATCCTCACGGGAACCTCAATCCTGGCATGGAGGAACGTTTCCATGCTTGTGTTTGCAACACAAACCACCACAGTGGTTTTAAGAGTGATATTTTCATGTGAACTCAGCTTGAGAAACCTGGGTGCTGTGGCTGCTGTCATCATACCCATCTTCACCGCTGTGTTAAACCCCAGCAGACGACAGACCGAGAGGGAGGGTTGCTCAATGCCTCAGTGTCCTTTGGGGGATGCAGTTGCCCCCTTGTTTGCTTTTGGAGGTGCAAGCTCCTTCCCTTGATTACAGGTGGTGAGTTTGTGTTGCTTGAGTGGGTGTAGCCAGTGAGATCTGAAATCACTGTGCTGTCAGTGCCACGTGTGTGTTGTGACAGACGGCCTTCGCCTGGCTCAGAACGGGGCCTGCTGGCCTTTGTGCTGGTGCAGTGGAAGAGCAGTTTTATTCATCTGGGAGAGACGAGTGTGTGGAAGGGAGAGGCCACGGCCATGCACAACCTGCCTCGCTCCTCAGTGCAGCCCTGAATCAGACCACACCCTTCAGCCCTGTCCACTTTCCAAGATGAACACCGACAGCAACTCTTACCTCAAATTTCTATCCTAAATCAACCAGCAATTGTGTTCTTGCTCCAACACCTTCTGTGTTGCTCTTTAATCCATTGCTCAGCATTTGGGGTAGGAACATTTTCTGACCCAGACTTCACTACGTTCCTTCCCCTGCGAAAGTTCAAGGAGCTCTGCTGGGTGCCTCAGTGTCAAACCTCAGCTTGGTTTTCTGTAACTGTCACCCTTGGTTGGTGTGTCTGCAAAGTTTTGAGCTCCCTCTGGAAGTTTTCCATGTGATCGGGGTGTTTACAACTTGATTTTCTCTCGTCATTTCTCCCCTGCTTAGTAAGGATTAAGTTCACAGTGCAGTTTCTGTGTTCTTGGAAAACACTTTCTCCTCTCTGGAACTTTGTTTGCCACTGAGGATGATGGACCTTTGTTTGAATCTCTTGATTGTTTTGACCCCTTCCAGAAAACTGACATAAACAGGATGAGCTCACAAATCTAATTCCCAAAGGGGACCAGGATTAAAGCTTGCCCTTGTTTATTTGCTTCTTGCAGCCGTTGGAATGAGTTTGATAACGTGGTGTCATTTTTAGCCAGTGAGGAGCACCCCAGGCTCGTGCACCAGTGAAAACGAATGGATTTTCTCCCCTCTTCCTTTTTGATGTACTGAATGAGGAGTCTGAATTTTCAGCAGGACAGTTCTTGGTTTCTCACAGACTCTTAGGGAGCCCAGTGCTGCCAAGGCCATCAGTGACCCATGTCCCCAGGTGCCACATCTACACAGCTTTTAAATCCTTCCAGGGATGGGGACTCCACCACTGCCCTGGGCAGCCTCTGCCTGGGCTGGACACCCCTTTCCACGAAGAAATGTCCCCAATATCCAACCTAAACCTTCCCTGGTACAATTGGGGGCTGTTTCCTCTTGTCCTGTCGCTTGTTCCCTGGAAGCAGAGCCCAGCCCCCGGCTGTATTGAAACAGACCCAGGAGTGTGGAGTGTTGCAAAATTCTCATCTTTGAAAATGCAGCTCATTCATGAGCACAGGGACTCCTCCCCTTCTCCCCCCTCCTAGCCAGTGCAGCTGAAGGTGAGCCCCATCCCTGTGGATCCATTCCTGCAGGTGTTGGTTGCTGACTCCAGGCACCTGTTTTCCTTCCATTGGGGTTTGTACTGAGTGAACAAACCAACCCTTATCCACCAGAGAAACCCAGTGCTGTGGTCATGAAACTGCCCTGCACACAGCTGAGAGATAGTCCCTTTCCAGGAGCAGCTAAAAGCCCCTGGAAGGTTGTTTCTGACTGTGGGTTTCAGCTGCAGCATAAAGATAATGAAAAAGGAGAAATCCTCCATGTCCAACAAGATCAGATCCTGTTGTCTGTGTCCTCTGCAGACGCTGAGTTTATGAAATTCTCCTCCAGTGACAAATGTGATATCAATCAGTCCTCTAGGATTGCATCCTACAAAGCTTGTACCTGGGGGGAATTTCTATGAAGATGTCAACAAAACAAGCAGGATTACAGTTGTTGTGTTCCTTCTGTGGTGCTTACACGCTGCACATAAGGGACACATGGAAAGAGATTTGATGGAATTATGTTAACATTGAGTTTTTGGGGTAATTTTTTTCCATCCTATCTGAATGTCTCTTTAATGGAGAAA
Organism: Oriolus oriolus; assembly: GCA_013400235.1. NCBI lineage: Eukaryota > Metazoa > Chordata > Aves > Passeriformes > Corvidae > Oriolus > Oriolus oriolus. The sequence goes on along the minus strand of VXBT01005706.1, from coordinate 35,007 downwards.
CTTACCTGTTGGGATAGGGCAAGGATTTAGGTGTTAAAAATTTAAAAAGGATCCATTTACATGAGATATTGGGAAGAAACTCTTCCCTGTGAGGGTAGTGGGGCCCTGGCAGTGTCCAAGGCCAGCCTGGACGGGGCTTGGAGCAACCTGGGATAGTGGAAGATGAATTCTGGGATTCAATTGCCATGATGCTGTTTTTGGAGGGAGGAGTTCCCCTGAATCTGCAAATCTGATGAAAACTGTTTTCTGTTTTGACTTGTTAAAAACAGGATAAAACGTGGGCTGGTGTTGACGATGCCGGCATTTCCATGCAGGCTCAGATGGCAGCTCCAGCTGGGCTATTCCCATTCCAAAGGGCAGAGCAGCATCCATGCCGTGTCCAGAGCCAGAGCATGGTCCTCCATGTGCAGCATGACCTGTGTCTGATACCAAAGCCCTGAAGCCTTAGGAGGAATTTTTGCAAGATTTATTAATTTATAGCACGGGGTGGGGGAAGTATTTGCTTGTATCCAATAACTTTATGCAGTTAAAAATGAGGGAATTTGGAGAAGGCTGCCTGGCCACGTGCTGCCCACTCCCTGCCTGCTCCCTGCCGCTGCAGGGCTCTGGGAAGGGGGTGGCTGTTGGGGTTTGTTTAGGGCTGAACAATTTTTCACAAGCTAGGAGAAAGGTTTTCCCATTTCTTGGGGAGAGGAAAGCAAAACAAGTACAGCCGGTCAGTTTGGGAATCTCATTTCATTTGAGTCCAGAGCATCACTACTAACCTAATTCACTTTGGGTTTTCTAAGGTGTGACTCTTGTGTGAGCTGGTTATTTTTCCCATCCCACTGGAGCTTCCTGCTCTGTCCTCTCACGAGATTTTCCCTGTGTGTGGAAGTGTTTCGTGCTAGAACCCTCTTTGCTTTGGGGTCTGCAGCCTGTGCAGTGGCCAGTCCGGGAAGGAGTTTGTGACCTGCCTCAAAAAGAAAATAAATGTTGCGGGGTGCAGGGGGCTGGGACAGGGGCACAGCAGGGTTTACTCCTGCTGGGAATTAGCTGTCCGTGTGGCACTGCTTGCAGCCCTGCTGAGTGGCAGGAAGTGTGGGAATTCTGGGCCTTGGAAGCTTATGTTCCCTTCCAAGCATGCTGGTGTACAGGAAAGGCTCAGCAGGGACCAAACCTGGGAGGCTCCTGATGTCCAAGGCGCGTGTACCTCCCGGGAAAGATCCCGTTGTCAGGGCCAGCAGTAGGATAAACTTTCCTCCAGGAAGTTCCTTCAAAGGAGAAGTAATGAGCTTAACTTGCAGAGTCCCATTTCCCCCTCTGGCTGCTCCCCATGTCCCACCTGGCAGCCAGCGGGCGAGGGGTGCCCCTGAGCCTGTCCCTGTCCCTTCCCCTGTCCCCTGTGGCTTTCCTTGGACACGGAGCGAGGCCACCGCAGTGCCCAGCAGTGTGTCCTGCTGCCCCAGGGGAATCCATGTGGGGCTTGCACTGCTGCCATGTCTGTGCTACGTGCCTGGACGTGCCACTTGTCACCCGGATGTCACACGGGGTGCTCCATTCCTGATGAAATAGTGGTTCCGTTTAAAACAAAGGCATCGCTTTTTGCATGGAATATTCCCCTCCTACCTGCAAGCACAGCTCCTTTTGGCCCAGAATATTTGTTATTTCCATAAGATCCTGATTTGTTTCCTTTTTAAATTGCCTGCTTATGTGTGCCTCAGTGCCTCCCTGGAGCAGGGCTGTCACCAGGAGCTCTCCCAGCACCCAAAAGGAGTCAGAGCTGCTCCGATGGCTCCCTGGTTCCGCAGGGCAGAGCACGGTCACGGGGTGGAGGGGTGAGCAAGAAGCCTCCTGTTATTTTTTTTAACCCATCCTCCCTGCCAAACGGCCTATTTTCTGCCCCTAATGGTTTCTGCCTAACAAATGGTGTTTCTTTTTTACAGCGTTATGATCCTGGACTTGTTGTGGTGATGGTAAACTTAGCAGTGGTAATTTTTTATTTTCAGACTGAATTACTCCTTTTGTCATCAGTGCACCAATGTTAGGCTTACTTTCTCTGTTGTAGCCATCATCCTTCTGCTTGGTCTTTCATTTTCCTTTCCTTTCCTTTCTTTATGCACACTTGTCTGATCCTTGTTCATTAAAGGGTATTGCTAAGAAGGGATGTTTCTGTTTGTGTTAGAACTGCCAAAATCAGTTTAAACATAAATTTTTGATACTGTC
>VXBT01005706.1:7355-32758 GCA_013400235.1 Oriolus oriolus | reverse complement strand
CCCCCCCCCGACACGATGGGCACTAGCACTTGCTACTGCAATTTCCAAATAGATTTTGAATTAAAAAAAAACAACCCAAAAAACTTTGACTGCCTTAGAAGGCAAAAGTACTGATGCATTGTTTGTATACAGGGGTTTACCAGGGCAATGAGGCTGCATCGAAAGATCTCAATTGCTGGAGAAACAAAACAAAAACAAATCAAAAATACCCAAAACCCAACCAAAACAAAAAGAAAAAAGCTTGAAAAAAAATTTAAATAATAAATTGTTGGCACTTGGTGCCAGCCATTCCATTTGGGTTCACCACTTACCAGTAAATCCCTGGCTGAGACGTTATGAAAGTGATATTGCACCTAGGAAGTCATTTTTATAACCTGTCTTTAATTTGGTCCTTTTGCTAAAAATTGCAGTCACTGCTTACTGTATTATACCATTGGGCGTAAGAGAAACCTTGTCAAAGGTGAGCATTAAATATCCAAAGGAAAGCTCAATCCAAACCATTTCAGATCAATGCGATCACTACTTTTGGACCTGCTGGATACTGCCTGTCAAATTCCTGGGCATATCAACAAAACTGTAAAGCAATTAATTGAATGGATTGATTTCTGAATAAAAACACATGTCTGTGCTTTAAGGTTCAAAATCCCCTCGGGGCTGTGGCTTTGGCAGGAATTATGGCTGATGCTGGCAGAGTTCATACCTATCCAGGTTTTCTGAGGCAGTTTTAAAGACTTTACCCTTTTGCACATGTGGAGTATTTTGGCGTGACTCCAACCTGTCGATCTTTCAGCCCAAAGGTATAATACCTGTGTATGTGTGTATAACAAAAGAGTTGTTTACACCAAACAAGAGCAGTAATAAGGGAAGTAAACATTCTGTTTTTTCACTCAAGGTTTGCACCGGAGAAGGTAAGTACTTTGTCAGTGGGTTACATCACAACCACCAGTGCCAGTTGTGATGTAAAATTCAAAATAATAATAATTTAAAATAAAATTAAAAAAAAAAAAAAAAAAAAGCTGTGGTAGTAAAGTGCTTGTCTGCCCCATTTTGCTTTGTTTGGCTGGTTATGAGTGGATTAAAGATACATTTAAAAAAAAAAAAAATCTCCAGCATAGTTTGATTAGTTCAAAGTCAATTTTCTTCGCAACCAGTCCTTTTCACAGCTTACAGGTGACACGGCGAGGCCAGAGCGTCGCTCCGGGGGCTGGGCGAGCAGGGACCGACCACCTGGCCTAGGCTGGGTGGTTGCGATGGGGGAAGTTTGGCTTCTGTGCCATCCTTCTCCTCAGCATTCCTTACTCCTGGGGAGGGACAAAAGCTGGCGGGAGGGAGGCTTCCACATCCCTTACAGAGAACTTCTAATTGATTATTCATGAGCTGCAGCAGTGAAATGTATTTAGCAGCTTCTTCACTCATATGGGAAGATGAGGAGCCTGATGTGGAAGGCTTGAGGCAAAGGCTCAAGTCCTGTTATCAGCCCTGCCCTGGGCTTTCATGGGGGAACATAAACCACAAGGAGCTTTTACATGAGCAGTTAATGTTCAGAAAATGCATTTATCATCCTGGGTGCCGCTCGGAGCTGGACGCAGGGTTGGCTGTAAGCTGTGAGAATGGCTCGTGTTTGGTTCACTGTAGCTTTCTGGTCTCTGCACTCCAAGGCAAGATCTCTAACCACCCAAACCCAATGTGTACAGCGAGCTGTGGTGCTGGGCTGCTGCTGACCCCTCTCTGTTGTGTTCCTCTTCCAGGGAGGACAGATCCCATCCCTATCGTCGTCAAGTACGATGTCATGGGCATGGGCCGGATGGAGATGGAGGTGAGCTCCCCTGGCCCCTCACCCCTGCAGGGCTTCTGGGGAGTGGGTGGGAGAGACATTTAAAAGTGAGGGTTTGTGCATCCAAGATAAAGAACAACTTGCTCTTAAATCAGCACAGTAAGAAAACACTTCTCAAAAAGCATCCTCTGTTTATCCCTGTGAGCCTCAGTTCTGGGGTCTGGATGCTCCCCAAAATCCCTGGGCTGGGAGATTTCCCCTCCCCAAAGCTGCCATGGACCCCCCACATCAGGGGGATTAATGATCTGTCACTTGGGGTGACAAAACAGGGAAAGCAAAGTTCAACATGCATAGACTGTTTTTCAGTTAAAGTTGTTAAGTTGTGCTTTCTGGTTGATAGTGCAGTGTATTTATGGGCCAAATTGCATCTCTTCTCTCTATTTTTTTAAAAACAGCTCGACTACGCCGAGGATGCCACAGAGCGGAGGCGAGTGCTGGAGGTGGAGAAGGAAGACACTGAGGAGCTGAGGCAGAAGTACAAGGTACAGAGAGAGGGGCATCAACATCAGAGTGTCCGTGGGCTGGGTGGGAAAAGATCTGTTCTGATGGGGCTGAGTTCTCCTTGTTCTGCCGCAGTGATGGTGGCAGGAATGCACTGTTCTTGGGTTTGGTCATTGTGGAGATGATTTACATTTTAACACGCTGGTTATCACTTCCTGGCATCAACCTTCGTGTTTGTTTAGCTGCTGAAGAGCCCCAGGACAGCTGCAGGGCTTTCTCCGTGTGCTTTGCTCCTGTTCTGGAAGGAACAGTCCTGGGCTGAGCAGGACATTGCCTTCCCTACAGCCAGGGCTGCTGGATTTTTCCGGTGAGCCTGCCATGTCAGTACAAAACCTGCGGGTGGTAGAGGGGCAGTTACCAGCTGGGAGGGGAGGAGATCTCGTGTTGCACTGAGTGAACAGTGAGCAGTACATTATGGTGTTATTGCATAAATGCTGCTTGCTTTGGAGAGGTAGGACACGGCTCCAGCATGGAGAAATCGATGAGCTGGAGCTCTTTGGAGGAATTGGTCAGGCAGCATTAAACAAAAAGATAAATTCTGTATTTCCATGGGATTTACAAAACCTGTGGGGTTATTTTGTAAGCCAAGGGCTGATAAAAATGAGCTGTGGTGCTGGGATTGAGCGTGACATGCTGGTGCATTCTTGGATTAGCTGTAACCGGGTTCACTGTGGAGACATGGCCTCTGCTCATCCTTTAATCCACTCTTCCGCTTCCCAGCCCCTACAGTCCATCAGGTCTTAGGAAAACCTGCTTGTTCAATTGTCCAGAGATTTGGGGAGTACCAGGGTTGAGGAAGAGCCCAAGACATTCAAATGAAGTGTCAGTCTTGCATAAATTTTAATTATTTGAGAAATAATGGGGAAGTAGTTTCAATGCCATTAAAATTAAACATAACCTCGGCAAATCTAAAATTCCATTTCCCCAGTTGAACAGTTAATTCTTCAGGCAGTTTGTTCAGCTATGAAAATTTATAGCCTCCTCTCCTTTTTACTTTTTCTTGAGACCTTGATTTGCTTGGTAAGTGAACTGCAGGTGTTCGGGTACCCAGAGGGGCTGTGGACTCCCCATCCCTGCAAAGGCTGGATGGGGCTTGGAGCAACCTGGTCTAGTGGAAGTGGGGCTGGGTGAGCTCTAAGGTCCCTCCCAACCGAAACCATCCTGTGATCCTGGAGTTCTTGGGGTTTACAATTATCTTTGCAAACGCAGCCAAACCTGTGTTGCTCTGAGACTTTTTTCCTGCCCTCATCCAGCACGCATTTTTTGCAGGAGCTCTGGAGCAGTAGCAGTCTCTCCCAGCTCCAGTGGGTTTTTATTATCTCAGTTCATCCTTAGCCCCTTGCATTTTGGTATTAATCTGTGAAAAATCTCTGCAGCCGTTACATTTTGCTGCTCCACAGGAGTCCGTTATGTAACTGCTGATGGCAGTGCATCCTGATCAGCCATTCAGGGAGCCTCAGAGGAATTTCGGATAACTCTGCAGCCAAGAACTGTTTTTTAATTCCCTTCTTTTGTATAGATTCTGATCACTCAAATGGCTGAGTTTCATTGTTTAGCCACAGGATGCTTGCTCAGAAAAACCTACACATGGCGCAGGAAGCTTGTTTGGGATTCAGAGGAACTTTAAACGTCCGTGCTCGGTGGAGCTCACGCTGCTCTGTTTTCCTTTCTTGTCTTCCTGGGGACCTGCTTCAGGCTCAAAACTCCAGATTTGTTGATTTTTTTTCTTTTTTCTTCTTAACAAGGGCATCTGGTAATAGATGGAAGCAGGAAGTTGCTTCCTTTTTTATGTAGAAGTGAACAGTGCTTTAAATTGAAAACAATCCCAGACATGAGCACTAAAATTTTTTAGATATTTTTTTCCTCTCCTCGAGTGTTGAAATTTTTAATATAGATTTTATATCATGTAAAACATGCTCAGTAATGTTATTTTAATGCCATTTTGATGTGGTAACTAGGAGATAAACCATATTGCCTTGAACAAGATCGGAAATTCAAAGGAAAAACCTTTCATTGTTTTTTGTCTTAAATGTTTGCTGCCTCCTCTTGCTGAGGAAGGAAACTTCCTGTAGGAAGTTTGTATTGAAGATGGAAAAAAAGATCCTTAAGTGCTTTTTCTCTAATGTTAGGCTGGTTTTTTTATGTAATTTCTCTTTATTCCAGTTGAAATGCCTATGGTCAATAGCTGTATGGGGAGTGCTGCTGTTAGTACAGTGGGCTTTGTGATGCAGCATTTGTAGCTGATTTTGAGTAAAAGCTTCCACCTCCTCAGGGTAAACCTCCCCCAGAGACCTCATGAAGAGTGGTGATGTTTTATTAATTCTGCTGGTGGGGTTGTAATTGATACAGCCTGGCAAGGGGGAGCAGCTGCTCAGCCCTGAGGTTCCTGTGGCCCGGCACCAGGTGCATTTTGGAGCCCCCCAGGTGTGCATCAGCCTTGAGGGCAGCACAGGCTCGTTCCACGCCTGGATTTCCAGCCAGTACAGCCACCTGAAGGACTGGAATTTCCCCAGTCCCAGAGCTCAGTGCTTATTCCAAACCTGTAGCAAAAGAGGGAAGGATGTTGCTGTTGCCAGGTGAGACACCTCGTCTGTGCCTGGAGGTTTGGTTTTCCACCCCTGCAAATGTTCAGTTATAGAAGGGAAAAGACCCTCTCAGCACCCCAGGGCTGTGTCCCTCCCCTGTCCATTAAATGCAGCTCCGTGTGCCCACTGCCAGTGTGGTCGCCGTGCTGGGGCCCAGCCTGAGGGACAGTTCTGCTCCTGGGAGTGTTTCAGTGGAGTGGATTTGGCTCGGCGGTGATTCCCAGCCGGAGCCGCGTTCCTCCCTCCTGAACTCAGGCAGCCAAACCAAGATCAAGCAGACATCTCCTAGCACTCAAAACGGAGCAGTGTCAGCTTTAGAGCTGTGAGGTTCTGTTCCAAAGGCAGGGATCCTCCTGGGTTTGATGCCAGTGTGTCTCTGGGTTAGCTTGAGGCTTTGAACCTCTCCTTGGAGCGTGGGCAATCGAGGAGGCTCCATGAGGCAGAGCTGCCTTCCCCCATCAGCACTGCAGGCCTTGTTTTAAGCAGTCTCCTTGCAGTGATACCTCTGCTGTGACCGAGGGATGTTCAGTCCTTGTGGGTCCCTTCCAACTCAGAATATTCTGTGATTCTGGGTAAAAAACAGAGTCAAGGTCGGTAGCACTGCGAAGTTCTGGAATCCCACCCGTGAATTTGCAAAGGCTGCTCAGCTCAGTAGGCTGGACTCAGTAAGGCCAAGTGCTGGGACCTGCATTTGGGTCACAGCAGCCCCATGGGATGTTCCAGGTGGGGGCAAAGTGACTGGAAAGCTGGAAAGGACCTGGAGGTGCTGGTCAGCAGCAGCTGGAGATGAGCCTAGGTGTGCCCAGGTGGCCAAGAGGCCAATGGCACCTAGGCTGTGCCAGCACTGGGGTGGCAGCAGGAGCAGGGCAGTGCCCATCCCCTGAGCTGGCACTGCTGAGGGACCTCAAGTACTGTGTCCAGTTCTGGGCACCTCATGACAAGAAGGACATTGAGGGGCTGGAGCGTGTCCAGGGCAGGGAACGGAGCTGGGGAAGGGGCTGGAGCCCCAGGAGCGGCTGAGGGAGCTGGGAAAGGGGCTCAGCCTGGAGAAAAGGGGGGTCAGGGGGGACCCTGTGGCTCTGCACAACTCCCTGACAGGAGGGGGCAGCCGGGGGGGGTCGGGCTCTGCTCCCAGGGAACAGGGACAGGAGGAGAGGGAACGGCCTCAGGCTGGGCCAGGGGAGGCTCAGGGTGGACATCAGCAGGAATTTCTGCATGGAAAGGGTGGTCAGGCCTTGGCAGAGGCTGCCCAGGGAGGTTTGGAGTGGCCACCCCTGGAGGTATCCAGGGAATTCCTGGACGTGGCACTGAGTGCTCTGGGCTGGGGCCAAGGTGGGCATGAGGCACAGGTTGGACCCAACGATCTTGAAGGGCTTTTCCAACCTCAGTGATCCTGTCATAAATATAATCAATGTACACTAAGTTTTTCTTAGTACTGTTTTTCCTTAAAGGACTAACTCATCATTTTCCAGCCTGTTCTGCAGGACATTTAACAGAAGCATTTTTTTTGTTAATTTTCCAGGATTATGTTGATAAAGAAAAGGCCATTGCCAAGGCTTTGGAAGACCTCAGAGCAAACTTCTACTGTGAACTCTGTGACAAGCAGTATCAGAAGCACCAGGAGTTTGACAACCACATCAACTCTTACGACCACGCTCACAAGCAGGTAACCAAGTGTTGACAGCACAGTTCATCAGTTCGATGTTCATCGTGGTGGTCTTGTTTGTGGTTAATACTTGGAGTTTCCCTGGTGTATCTGTTCTCCTTACTGGTCCAGGAATAGGTGTTTTATGTTTGCTGGGTAAGATTTTTATGCCCGTCATCCATTTAAAACCACAAAACAACAAAAAAAGCCCCACACACCACTCCATAGCTGGCATCAAGGAGCCCCAGTTCTGAAAGACCCATGGGCAGGAATGTGCTGGTGTTAAACTGGGGAGAGTGCACATGAATGTGGATGGCTCCCAGCTTGCTTTTAGCTTACTACAGCTTTGGGGAGTGATGATTCCCCATGTGTGAGCATTTTAGTACCTGAGTCTGTGTCCTGGTGAGTTACTGAAAACAGACTAGGAAATAATGGGCTATGTCAAAGGAATGCTAAGAAAGGAGCACTTCCACATTCTGTAATTCTCAGGAGAAGGTGGATTCGGAGTCTCTGTGGAGCTGGCTTTTTTCCCAAGGTAGGGGTGTGCTGTAGTGTCTGCAGGGTGCTTCATGCTGCACAGTAAATAAGGGAAGTTCATGTGTTAGCCTGATCTGTGTGACCATTTAAGCTGCTAAATGAGATGTAACTGCACAGCAGATAGCAGTGTTGGGCTCCTCCAGGGCTGGAAGGGCTCAGAGGAGGGGTTTGATGTTCCTAGTCATAAATTCTAACAACACAGTCATCAAAATGCTGGTTAGTCGAGGAGGATGTGCTGTAGAGCTTGCAAAATAGCAGTGAATAGCAGGTTAGAAACAAGAATGTGGCTTTAGAGTATGATTTTTGTGTGTGTGTGTATTAAGTGTAGGATATGACAGAGAATCTGCTTTGAACTAAGGGAGTCTTGTCAGGAATTCCCATGGCAGGGCAGTTGGGCTCTGTTTAGAAGAGTGGTTTGGTAGAATGAAGAGCAGAAATTCATTTGGTTATTGGGCAGAGGGGTGGTTTTGACCGAGCTCAGTCGTGACACCTGAGAGCAGAGAACTTCCTTGGAAGGTTTCCGTCAGCTGGGCTGAAAGCCGAGCGCAGTGACCTGCATTTATCTGGGAGGTGGAAGGACCTGTTTGTGTCACATTCTTGGTGTGCTGATGCCGTGGGATTCCGTGAACTCCTGCTCCAGCCCTCGGTGACTAATGGGGCACTGACGTGAGGCTGGCCAGGCTCAGAGCTCTTCCAGCAGCTGGAGGTGCTGTGGAGGAGGAAACCAACCTGTGGAAAGCAATAAAAGGAGTCATCAGCAGGAGTGGCCTGAGAGAAAAATGTCTTGTGCACGCACAGGGTGGGGTCATCTCGTCAGGAGAAAGAATTTAGAGGTTGCTTGGTAGTGCTGATTATTTTGAGAGGAATTATGTTCTTGGATAATTCCATCCATTGCAATCACTTCAGGCAGGCTTTGGAGAAAATGAGCCTCCAAACTCTGGCTGCATCACCCAGCATTAATTTCTAGTTACAGAGGGATTTAAACAAAGAAGCAATCATGCTTTGCTTAGGGAAAAAATTGCTTGTCCAGCTTTGTCAGGCTGAAATGTGTGTGACCCCGCTGGGTCAGCGTTCAGGGAGTGAACTTGAAACCCCTGAGACAGAATGAAGGTGAATTTGCATAAGTAACATTATCAAACTGCTCTGCTCCCTCCTGCTCAAGGGACGCTCATTTCCAGCAGTCCAGGCTAAATTTTAAAGTACTTAAAAAAAAAAAAAAAGCTGTGCTTTTGATACGTTGCATGTTGATGTCTTATAGTTTGTCTCTTTGGACAAGAAGGCGAGGTTGCAGAAAGGTGAGCCTAAAGTTTTTGAGGAAAAACCACGAACTTTTCCTAAAAGTAGGCCATCAGTTGGCTTTCTTGGAGAGAAAGGCCATTACAGCATCTTAGTTACAGCAACCCAGCTTTGTATACAGTATCTGCAATATTTTGTTGTCTCATTGGTAGTTTTTGAGGCAACAGAGCTCGTTTTTGCCTTTTTCTTGGCTCAGTTTCCACAGCATTTTTGCTTTTAAGTATTTTTAGTTCCACATCCCCCTGACGTTGAAGTGTTTGCTTATCCCTCTGTGGCTCAGCGAGCATTAGGCTGTCCCTGTAAATAGACGTTCCATCCTCAGATCCCTTTCCACTCCCGAGTTATAAAGACACTGTCTTGTATTCCAGGAAAGAACTCGGGATTATTGCCCAACAGGGATGATAGGTAAGTGTATTGATCCCAACCGGATGAATTTTGGACCCACCAAAATTGTGTCAACACCAAACAATTAAAGGGGAGGTTTATTCTCTTCATTTCCCGCCTGTCCTGGTTTCATAGAGCATTTGGCTACATCTGAATCAACCTCAGCACCAAGTTTCTCTCCAAAAGGCAGCATTTCCTTACCTAGGAAAAGAACCTTCCATTTATTCTCCCAAACCATTGGCCTGTTGCAGTCACTGTGTTTTAGCCATCGTGCTGGAGGTGTGCAGTGCTGTTCTGGAGCTGTTTTTAATTAGGTTGATACTTGAGACGAGAAATGCAGCTGTTTCAAGGACTGGTCACCCTCTGGTCAGCACGTGGCCTGTCCCTCTCAGGGGACTGAAAGCAGCTGGAGTGGGTGCAGGTGGCCCTGCAGGAGGGACAATAAGCTCAGTTCTCTCACACACCCTTCAGGGAGCAACTGGAAAAGGCTGGATCTCATAATTCCTTGTACAGCTGCTGATGTCTTTAATGGTGGGGTTTTTTAGCTGTAGGATTTTGATCTTGAAGGCCTGGTAGGTTATGAAGAGCCCCACTTCTGATGGTGCCCAGTCCTGACAGTCAGCAAAGTAATAATTAGTAATAATTAACAGACAAAAGGTGTCAAATGTAGAAAGAAAACTTGTGCAGCTAACAAGGAGCTTGGGTAGTGAGGATTGACCCAGTGTGTATCCCTGGGAGTGTTCAGGGCCAGGTTGGATGGGACCTGGAGCAACCTGGGGTAGTGCAGGGTGTCCCTGCCCATGGCAGAGGGTGGAACAAGGTGATCTTTAATATCTTTTCCAAGCCAAACCGGTCTGTGATTCTGTGATTTTTGTGCTGCTTTCCTGCAGATCCACAATGTCCTGATCCTTGGGACCTCCCACAGTCCTAGAACACTCTGGCCTCAGTGGGGATGTGTCCTTAAGGCATTACACCTGCGAGGGCTTTTTATTTCGTTTGAGGTTTTGACATCAAGATAAAAACCCCGTGTTAGATTTGTGTGAAGATGAGTGTGAGCCCCTTATCTGGGTTGTGCCCAGTCTGTGTATTCATATCAAATAAACCTGGATGTGCAGGGCCCAGCACCTGGAGCAGCCTGCAGGAGTTGTTATGGTTGGAATTACCCTGTGTGTCAGTTATGTAGCATTTACAGTCTGGGGGGTTTTTTAACAATCCAAGAACGTGGAGAATCTTGCGCCATCACCTCGTTCTGCTTGTGTGCCTGCTGAGGGCTCGAGCTGTTTACTGAGTCACTGACCCAACAGAATCAAAACATTCCCCTTCTGCATTCCCTTGAAAAACAAACGCGTTCCTGAGTGAACCTGTGCCAGGTTCCCTGGGAGAACACAAACCAGCACTGAAATGCAGGCTTTTATGTAGCTGTTTTTCCCCCCTAAGTGTGTGGTGTTTGGGAGGTGTAGGTGATTAATTCTGCGTAGAATCTCTTTGTAAAAGGACAAAGGGAATGTATTCCATAAAGAAGTTCTTTGGGAAAGAGGGTGGAACTAAGAACTGAAAGTATAGATGTGCAGTTCTCTTTGTGCCCTAATTAGCTGCATCTTTGCTTCTCATGCCGAGGGGGAAGGATCGGTTCAAGCACAATAAAATTACCAGGACAGTCACTGCTGGGGCTGAGGAATACTCTGAATGCAAACCCTGAAATTTGTGTTTTGGGGAGACTTCCAAAACCTTGGGCTTCTAAGCACAGCTTGAATGGAGAAGGCTGAGGAGTGAATCTCTGAGATACTTGGTATTTCATGGAAGGTTCTTCTCCAGAGATGCTTTACCCTCAGAAAACCCATCAATTAACAATAAAGGGGCTACAAGAGAACTAGAGAGGGACTTTGGACAAGGGCATGGAGTGATAAAACAAAGGGGAATGGATTTAACTGAAAAGGGGGTAGGTTTGGATTAGAGATGATGAGGACATTCTCTCCTGTGAGGGTGGGGAGGCCCTGGCACAGGCTGCCCAGAGCAGCTGTGGCTGCCCCTGGATCCCTGGCAGTGTCCAGGGCCAGGTTGGAGCACCCTGGGACAGTGGAAGGTGTCCCTGCCAATGGCACTGGATGGGCTTTAAGGTCCCTTCCAACCCAACCCATTCTATATTTTTCTTAACCCAGCTAAGAAAAATATTGATTCCTCCCAGGGAGGATATTAAGATGAAATAAAACAGCATTTGCAAACCATTTTCCCCTCTGTTCTTTTCACTTCATTTATGAGCGTGCAAAGAATGTTGATGGCCAAAGATAAGCCAGGCTTGTGTTCTCACTTCAATAAAATGATCAAGGTTGCCATCCTTTGAGCTTGTGTTTAATGGTGTCGTTCACTCCCAGAAGCTTTTGGGGCAAAGAATTGAGCAGACATCAAAAGTTCAGAAAGCCAGAAATCTGCTGGCACAGAATGAAAAGTAGATGCTTATTACTTTATTTCATGTGGGTTGGCAGAGAGACATGAGAACAAGGGCAGGGGAGGAGGGGGCTCAGATGTCATGGGAGCTGCCTCCTGTCTCGAGCCCCAGAGGTGGGTCTGCTCTGACCCATCTCAGTATGAGGTTTGGCATGAAAGTCTCACATCTTCAGGTCTGGTGACACAGTGTGACAGTGCTTTTGTCTTGTGAGAATAACAGGGGCTCTTTCTGCTCTGCACTTTCAGGCAAAGGATGTCTCTCAGTGGGCCTCAGTTCAGTGATGCTGTGTGGCTTTGTCACCTTAAATGGAGAAAATCCGTTTACTGCTGGTCCTGAGCCTGTAAAGCTCTGCACCCCAGCTGGGTACTGGGGAGGTCTCCCCTGGTACCATCTCATCAGCAAAATCTGGTGTGTGCTGAATTTTTTCGTGGCCCTGAGGCTGCCAGAGTGCTTGGACAACACTCTCAGGCGCAGGGTGGGGTTGTTGGGGTGTCTGTGCAGGGCCAGGAGTTGGACTGGATGATCCTTGGGCGTTCCTTCCTGCTTAGGACATTCTATGATGATCCAGTGGTTTTCCTGTTGCAGCAGCTGCTGACTCCTCCTCGCCCCTGTGACTTCCCCGCTTTGCTGTGCCTGGGATGGGCTCTCAGGAGCTTTTCAGCGGTGCTGTGGTGCAGCTGGTTTAAGCTGATTTGCGAGAATTGGAAGGTGCTGGTGGTGGTTGCCAGTTTGGCCCCTCCTGAGCCATGCAGGGACTGGGAGATAATCCAGCACTGTGGCCTCTTTGTGCTGGAGTGCAGAGGTAGCTGCAGATTTGATACCAAGCCTGCTCTTCAGGAGCTCGATTTGCACTCCTGTGGAAATGCGGAGACGAGTTTGGAATTTTGTTAGAAACAGGGCTGGTAACTTAAAATACGATTCTTTGTTCCAAAGCTGAGGGGGGTGGCAGCTATTAATAAACCCCAGGGAGGCTGGAGGTAGTGAAGCACTGCCTACAGCATGTGGAAATCTGGAGAAATTTTATGTAAGTACTGGTGATTTGTGTCACTGCTGGTCACTGCAGTGTGGCCCTTCTGACAGCTGAAGTAATAAACCAGCAGAATATTCCTTGGCTTTATGGTCCCTGTGATCCTCCAGTTTGAAAAGACGTTGCTGCTTAGATAAAGTGCTTCTTCCTCAGAAAACACTGCCCATGGAGAAAAAAATGCCCCATAATTTTGAAATCCTGTGGTAGCATGAAGCATGTGTTTGATTTCATACAAATTTCGTGGCTCTAATCCTGTTGAAAAAATAATTGTCTCACTAAACACAATGGGAAGACTTAAAAAGGGAGGATTCACCCCAAAAGTATGAGTTCCCAGGGCTCCTTTAGGAGGGGAGAAGCTCCCTGAGAATGGTTGAGTGACTGTGTTAAATCCTTGCTGGAATTCCTCTGTGATGCTGGGAAAGGGCAGTTCTGTGCCCATCCAGCCTCCCTCACACACGCATATGGTGTGGTCCAAAAAGTCATTTAGGGATTTTGGGGGATTAGAATAACAAACACTCTCCTCAGGATTAGATGGAAATTTCTTTAGTGTAAGCTGAGCTTAAATATCTGTTTAGTTCAAATGATTTCCTGGGCAGACTGAGACCTGGAGTGTGTGAGCAGCCTTTCAGTGCTCCACGTGCTCCCTTCACCCTGTGAAATTGTACTTCAGGCTTTGGATTGCTTCCTCCCAGTCAGGACTGGGGAGCAGGGTGGGCATGGCTGTAGTGAACTGGGCCCCACTCTTTGTGGGAATGAATCACTGGATTCAGTGACATACTTGAAACAATAAGTGAGGGGAGAGTTAGAGGTTGTTTTGAAAAGTTCTGGGTATTTTTCATTCTTGCAGCAGGTTGTTCTTACAGATGAGCAGTATGGGCTCCTGTTTTCCCCCCCTTTCGGTACCCCAGGATGCATTTAGGGAAGATAATGCAGCCCAGCCAGGTCTCTTGCAAAGCTGGAGTCCATTCTGATGATCGGTGTGTTGGTTTAGGTCAGTCTCAGAAGCTGAGCCATGTTCTGTTCCATGTTTTACATTCCCAAGGAGCTGGCACGGTACATTTGTGGAGCTTTTCTATCCTGTACTTCCCCAGCAAGACCCTTTTTCCTCCTGACTCCTGCGTGACAAAAAGAAACTCAGCCTTGAGATCTCTTGGTCCTTTGTAAAACCGGTTTTGTAAAACTCTTCCCCAGTTTTGGAAGTACCAAATTCTCAGCAGTCTTGACACCAGGGCTGGTGGTTTGTCATCGTAAAGGGCCCAGGTCTGGGTGCAGCTGGGAGTTGCTGTGGTGCATATTCTGGACTTACAGTGCTTTGGGGTAGTTCATTTGCTTCACACCTCTAAATTTGAAGTGTTGAGAGTGGGAGGTTTGGGGGAGCAGAGACACACAAAGGTCAGCATTTAATAATGGGTATTTAATTCTGTCTGCATTCAAATTGCCATGTAATGGGGGCAGGAGAGCTTGGGGGCAGCTGCATCGTTCCCAACAGCTCTGAGCCCAGTTTGTGTCCCAGGGGGTGGTCAGGACCATGCCCAGGGGCACAGGGGGCTCTGAGTGCACCATTGCACCTTCCTCTGGAGAGGAAAAGGTCACAGTTCACGTCTGGTGTAAATAGCTGGGTCATACTTTTTTCCAAATGGATGAGTGATCTCGAGACTTGGCATCAGCCCCCATTAAATAGTTTTGTCAGCTGTTGGTGGCTGTGACTTCCCGGAGCATTTCAGACATGCTTTCGAAATCAGCATGAAAAAGCTGATGGCGTTGCTCACTCCATCTATTTGATTTTTTTTTCCTTCCTCTTGGAAAAAAATTTACTCTTCAACATTTAACATACACCACAAAACCCTTGAGCCCTTTACTTGTCCTGGTGAAAGTAGCTCTGCTGTTCCAGGTGGGATCATTGCTGTGTCTGTGCGTGTCCATGTGTGTCCCCTGCTCCAGCCCCCAGCTCGGTCCCGTGGCTCCTCTGGCTCTGCTTCTCCTCTGTAGAATAGCTGGCACACTCCCCCACAGCTCTCTAGTAATGCTTGCTTGTTTTTTTTTTATCTCTCTTCCACTCCTGTTATATTTTTACTTTCTTTTTTTCTTTGTGATATGACGTTTTCAGCTGATGTATTGAAAGCAAACCCTTCTAATTTGGGAGTCCAGATCACAAGAGTGAGTTTCTTTCTACTGGTGTCTGTAGTTGTATCTTTTTTATGTGTCCTCTCCTCTGATTTTGGTAACAATCAACCACATTTAGTAAATACAATTAGGTAAGAGAATCCTCTGTCTTGTCCAATCTCCCCGTTTTTCACAAAGCAATGTTCTCTTTACATTGGGCCAGCTTAATTCCTCTAATTTGAGCTTTGGGTTGGTTTCCAGATCCACTGTTTCTGTGTGTGGCAGTCTGACTCTGCTCCAGGAAAGAGGTCGAGTCAGCCAGCCAGAAGTATTTAGAATTCACCAGTGATTTGTACATCCTGTACAAGAATTGTTCCAAAATGACTCCTGCTCTGAGTCCCGTTAGTCTCTCAGGCCCTGCATGAAGTGCCTGAAAAACATGAAACTTTTCCCGAAAGCTGAGTCCAGGATGCATTCTGGAACTGGGCCCTTTGAAAGGGTTTTGAATTGTGCACTGAAAAAGAACAATGAGTCCCTTTAGGATGGTAGAGGTCTGTCTTTGTTGCTTTCTGTTACTTAAACTCCTGTAGAGCACTCTAAAAAAATGTTGTGACTATGCACATATATTCCAAGGAAAACCAGCAGCCTCTTCTCCTAGTGCTCTGAGACAAGGGCTTTCCAAAATGTTCTGAAGTCTTGGATGTTTATTTTCTATTAGAATTGGCTACCTAGACTTCCTCAGTGATGTTAGGATGTTTGAAATTCCTTCGGATTGGGTTTGCTCCCTCATGATAAGATTTCTGGGGAACTTGGTGCTTCTGCCCTCCAAAGTATTCAACCCCAAGAGACCCTCCTGCCTTTAGAGCAGTTTGTTTCTTGAGAGACCCCCTCAGAACTACTGTCAGGAAAACAAGTAACTGGTTGTGGCGTATGTTGTATTCTGGATTTGCTCACAAAATCATTTGCATGGGATTTTTGGCTCCTTCTCCAATGTAATGGTACATTGCTTTTGTGAGCTGCCATTCCTGGGTACCTCTGGCACCAGCTAATCCCTCCTGTCCTTTGGCCCATGCTCTTGACTCGTGTCATGCACTGTTTGTCAAGTACATCTGCACCCTGCAAGAGCAGCAAAGTAAACAATCCTTCTTCTTTTCCCCTTTTCCTTCTGGAATTTGCTTGTTGCTTCGAAATCAGCTTTGTTGTCCATGCTAAAGAAAATGAGTAAAGTTGATTGGAAAGGGATATACACAGAACGTGAAGTCATAGCCAAAAGTGACCACCAGTTGTCTTTTCCTTCAGCTGCTGGGAGAATGGCAATGTGCTCCGTGGAGTTTGTTGAGCTAAGATGCTGTTGCTCCATCCTGGCTCAATAAATGTCCCTGGGGAGGGGCTTGACACGGCAATTTCCAGTGCTACAGCAAAGAGCTGCTCTTGGATAAACCACAAACAGCTTTGATCTGATCTGTCCTTGCTTTCTTTTGCCTCAGAGGTTGAAAGATCTCAAGCAAAGGGAATTTGCTCGCAATGTCTCGTCGAGATCCCGGAAAGATGAGAGGAAGCAGGAGAAAGCCCTGCGGCGCCTGCACGAGCTGGCTGAGCAGAGGAGGCAGCCTGAGTGGTGAGTCTGGGTGGTCCCCAGCACCCCTGGAGCCCGAGGGGCTGCAGCCCTGGACTGCCCTGGCATTCCTGCTCTGGGGTACTGCACAGGTTTTGAGGGCAAAGCTTCACACTGGTGTTCGGGGCTCATGCTGTGGTTTTGGTAGGAGCATGTTCACTAAACTGATCATGCAGAGCATCCCCAAATTGCTTTATCCAGCAATACATTTTCTTCAGGAATTTAGTGTTATTAAAAGCTGTGAGTGGCTGTATAATGATATTTTAATGCACGTGTCTGGCTACAAGAGCACTTGAACTGTGTGAGATTGTCTCAGCTGAGGGCTGGATCCTCCTTCTGAGGCACGGGGACACCAGTCAGCTGTGTTCTCTCTGTCCCTGTTCCACAGTGCTCCTGGAAGTGGGCCCATGTTCAGGACCACCACGGTGGCTGTGGACGAGGAAGGTGGAGATGACGATGATTCCGCAGCCAATAGTGGCTCCTTCATCCAGACGAGCTCCGGCCAGGCCGCAGAGATGACCACGGACAGAGGCTTCCTGAACACTGGACAAGGCACTGTGATGCCAGGCCAGACGCCCGCCCAGGGGGCACAGGCCATCAGCTTCGGCATTAAGAGCTCTCTGGGAGCTCCGCTGCAGAAGATCGGGGTGTCCTTTTCTTTCGCCAAGAAGACCCCGGTGAAGTTGGAGACCATCGCTTCTGTTTTCAAGGACCATGGGGAGGAGTCCGGTTCTACAGATGGGGCAAAAGGTGATGAGAAGGGCTCCTCGGAGGCCGGCAGCCTGCAGAAATCTGGGGAGGGTGAAGGCACCAATAATTCTGATGGCAAGGCGGAGGACGATGACCAGCACGACAAGGACAGCGGGGCTCTGGCCAGCACCTTATCCAAACTGAAGAAGATGAGGCGAGAAGATGGACCAGTGGCCGTGGAACCAGAGTATTACCACTACATCCCCCCAGCCCACTGTAAAGTAAAGCCCAACTTTCAATTCCTGCTTTTCATGAAGGCTACTGAGCAAACGGAAGCTGAAAATGTGAACAAAAAAAACGCGCACGAAGTGAAAAAGGGGATTTCCCCCAAACCCAAACCAGGCAAGCACACGGAAAAGGCTGCTGAGAGCACGGGGCAGCAGAAGGAGCAGAATACTACTGAAAGTGCAGCTCAGCAGGGCAAAACAGAACGAAAAGACATCCCAGAGAATGAAAATACACAGGAGAGCAAACAACTTCCAGAGAGCAACCCCCCCGAGCCAGACACTGCTAAAGAAGCTCCTCCTCCTGCCTCGGGCTGCAGAGATGGCTCTGAGGGACCAAAGCACCCCACGGGACCTTTTTTCCCTGTTCTGAGTAAGGACGAGAGCACGACGCTGCAGTGGCCTTCAGAGCTGCTCATCTTCACCAAAGCTGAGCCCTCTGTGTCCTACAGCTGCAACCCTCTGTACTTCGACTTCAAGCTCTCCCGGAACAAGGATGCGAAAGGGAAGGGGGCAGAGAAATCCAAGGATCCGGGGGGACTTTGTAAAGACAACGCTCAGAGCACAGAACCTGGTGAGGTGAGCAAAGCCAAGGAGGCTGAAAGTGTAGGGAACAGTTCTGCTCAAAAAATGGAAAACAAATCCCAGGGCAAGCAGGAGTCCGGTCTGGGAAGTGTCGGCAAGGGAGAGGGGGAGGACAGTGGTAAGAGCATAACGGGTAAGAGTAAATCTGGAAGGTCCCATAAACACAAAAAGAAAAAGAAGCACAAAAAATCCAGCAGACACAAACGCAAACACAAGGAGGAAGCTGAGGAAAAGACCCGGAAAGCTGATCTGGGGGAAGAGAAACCCAAGAAGCGAAAAAGGCACAGGCACAAAAAAGGTAAATCCTCCCTTTCTACAGAGTCAGACCGGGCACTGAAACCTGAACTCTCCGAAGACTGCAGCCATTTCCAGAAGAAACAGCGATGCTCCCAGGAGTCCCAGAGGAAATCCCTGTCTGCTGAAGAGGGAAGCAGCGGTAAAAAAGAGGACGGGGGTAACTCCTGCCAAGAGCACGGCAGCAAAAAACACAAGGCTGAGCTGCAGCAGGTGCCTGGTGCGAGGAGGCGCTGCCCGGCTCTGTCCCAGACCCGCAGTGGCCACCGGAGCCGGCAGAGCAGCGGCGACTACGACAGCGACGAGGGCTCCCCCGGCAAGCACTGCCGCCAGAAGTCCCCGTCACAGTACAGCGACGACTACGACTCGGGCAGCGAGCACTCGCGCAGCCGCTCCCACTCGGGCCGCCGGCACTCCTCGCACAGGTCCTACTCCAGCAGCTCGGACGCGTCCTCGGAGCACAGCCGCTACAGCCGCCGCAGGAGCTACTCGGACGACAGCTACAGCGACTACAGCGACCGCTCCCGCTGCCACTCCAAGCTCTCCCAGGACTCGGAGGATGACTCCGACTACAACAGCTCAAACCACCGCTCGAAGCGGCGCAAGTACTCCTCGTCGGAAGATGACTACAGCTCGAGCAGGAGCAGGTCCAGGAGCCGGAGCAGGAGCCGAACCCACCCTCGAGGCAGGTCGAGATCGAGGAGCCGGGGCAGGAGCCGCAGCAGCAGCTGCAGCCGCAGTCGCAGCAAGAGGAGGAGCCGCAGCGTGACGGGCCGGAGCTGGAAGCGCAGCCGCAGCTACAGCCGGGACCGCAGCCGCAGCACCCGCAGCCACTCACAGAGGTCCCTGTCGCGGAAGGGCTCACGGGGCCACGAGAGCCCCGAGGAGCGAAGGTCTGGCAGAAGGGACTTCATCAGGTCCAAGATCTATCGCTCCCAATCTCCCCACTATTTCCGGACAGGCCGAGGTGAAGGGTCGCTGCTGAAGAAAGAGGATGGCAAAGGAGAGGATCTGAAAGGATCTGGCTCCCTCTCCCAGAACAGCAGCAGCTCCGGCACGGGGCGGGCCTCAGAAGGGGACTGCAGTCCTGAGGAGAGGAATTCTGTCACCGCAAAGCTGCTCCTGGAAAAGGTGCAGTCCAGGAAGGTTGAGAAGAAGCCCTGTGTCACTGATGAGATGCTGTCAGGGGCAAACAAGGTGGGCATAAAGCTCAAAGATCCTCCCCAGGGCTACTTTGGCCCCAAACTGCCTCCTTCCTTAGGCAACAAACCAGTTCTCCCTTTAATTGGGAAGCTGCCAACCATTCGGAAACCAAACTCCAAAAGATACGAGGAGTCTGGCTTGGAGAGGGGCGAGGAGCAGGAGCTCTCGGATGCTGAGGATGGTTCCCAAGGCATGGAGGAGGGTCAGCTGGCCGGCCAGTCTCTCCTGGAAGATGTGGTGATGGTAATTCAGGACAAACCTCTGGATGAGCAGAAGCGCAGTGAAGCTGCCGTGGAGATGCCGTCCCTTCCCCTGGACGCGCCGGCGCTCCCCGAGTGCTTTGGCTCCGGAGATCTGGTCATGCCGCACAACTTCCTCTCGGATCCAAGCGATGGTGATGGGCTGGAGCCTATGGACGGGGGTAACCAGCCAGTCCCAGTGGAAACCAGTATGATGCCCTTAGTTCCAGATGTCGAGCACTTTCCTGGCTACGTGCCTCAGAGCGGGGAGCCGAGCATGGAAGGGGATCGGGAAGGGGGAGAAGATTCCTCTCTAGCCCCGCTGGAGAGCCAGCCCATCACCTTCACCCCCGAGGAGATGGAGAAGTACAGCAAGCTGCAGCAGGCGGCCCAGCAGCACATCCAACAGCAGCTGCTGGCCAAGCAGGTCAAGGCCTTCCCCACCTCGGCCGCCCTGGCACCGGCCGCACCCGCGCTCCAGCCCATCCACATCCAGCAGCCGGCAGCGGCGTCGGCCACGTCCATCACGACGGTGCAGCACGCCATCCTGCAGCACCACGCCGCCGCTGCCGCCGCCGCCATCGGCATCCACCCCCACCCGCACCCGCAGCCCCTCGCTCAGGTCCACCACATCCCCCAGCCACACCTGACGCCCATTTCCTTGTCCCACCTGACCCACTCGATTATTCCGGGACACCCCGCCACGTTCCTGGCCAGCCACCCCATCCACATCATTCCGGCATCTGCCATCCACCCAGGCCCCTTCACCTTCCACCCGGTCCCTCACGCTCTCTACCCGACCCTCCTGGCTCCCAGGCCTGCGGCCACCGCCGCTGCCACGGCCCTGCACCTCCACCCCCTGCTGCACCCCATTTTCTCAGGACAGGACTTGCAGCATCCACCCAGCCACGGCACATGAAGGACAGAATGAAGGAACCTCGGAGGAAGGAGAATATTTGGCGTTGTGGGAAGGGGTTGGAGTCGAGCCAGCGGACAGGTGAGGCCTGAGCACTTTCTTTCACTCTTGAGCAGCCAAAGAAGCCGGAGGCTCGAGGGCTGGGCTGTTGGCTGTACCCACTCCCAGGGATGTCTCGCTCCGACACCTCCGTGCACGCAGCAGCACCGCTCCAGAAGAACCATTTCACCTTTGGAACAGCGAGACACTTGGAAAGGCTTTTTTTCCCCTGGATTCTTACACTTGGTCATCTTCCTTCTGCTGCCTTGTATATGATAAATGAGGTTTCATACACACTAATACGTTCTCTAAAAATCCTTTTAATGAGGTCATCTAATTAAAATAGCATGATTGGATCCGGCTTGTAATCGGCGATGGAACATTGGGAGCTGTCGGCTGCAGAGGGGCTGGAGGCCTCCGTTTTCAGGCAGTGCAGGAGGCTCCTTGGCCCCTGTCACTGCACACGTGGGTTTTTCTTGGTGTGAGCAGCAAAGGTGGAAGTAAGATCTTGGTGTACAGAGGAGGAGGAGCTCTGTGTGTGTGCCCAGAGCTCCCATCCTTCTCCATCCTGCATCCGCGTTCTCCCACGCCAGGACCGTGCCTGGATATCCCAGACTGGAGAGCGGTTCTTGGGTTAGAGATTGGGATTCCAGTCTGGGCTTTGACCACTCTTCTCCTGAAAGGGGGAAAAAATCACTCTGAATTCCATCTTCTGTGGTGTTGGGAAAGAGGCACTGGGATGGGAGAGAGAAGGAAAATCCTGTTAGGAATTGAAGCAATACAGAGGACGGGGGAGCGCAGCCGGGGTGTAAAGCGTGTTCTTTCCTCTGTAACACTGATGGTTTCCTTATTAATTTATAGGATTTTTTTTTAATGTAAAGAATTGCACTGAACTCTGTAAACAAAGATGCTGCTTTTTGTAGCTCCTATCAAAGGTTACATTTGTAGTATATCGCAATAATATTTTTTACAGCCAGTTCTTAGTGGTACTTGTTCTGGTGGCTTCTGTGTAAATATGTTTGCTGTAGGTGACCCAAGACACTTGTAAAGGTTCAATTTATAGTTTCAGCTAGATGCAGAACAACTAAGCATGTATATTTTATCAAGCTCATGTATTTTTGAAGTTTTTATGTACTATAAAATGTAAAAACAAAACAAAAAAAATTTCTTCATTTAGAATTTTGCAGAAGAAAAAAAACAAACCAACAGGTGAGACTTGGGCAGGGTGAGGAGCGTGGGGGTAGCAGTGACTCTGGCAGGTAATGCTGCGTTCCTGCCTGCCATAGGAATGGGCACTGGAGCAGCCTGGGGAGCAGCAGGAATTCGGGATGCTCCTAGGGTCTGGATAGCCCTTTTTCCTTTCCTTTCCCGCCCTTTGGAAGCGGTAATATGCAGACCCTGCTGGTGCAGGAGGCGGCCTGGGACTGTTCCCATCCTGCACACGGCGTCACCCCGAGTTACTCCAGCAGGGATTTCCCTGTTGTCCCAGCATGGCCCCGGCTGCAGGTGGCACTGCCCGTGGGAGCTCCCCCACCCCGCCCCAGCGCAGGGCAGGAGCTGCTGCTGTCCCCGCTCACAGGGCACTGCAGCTGTCACAGCCCTTGGGGCCCCACCGCTGCAGGGGGGATTTCGGAGCAGTGGGGGGATGCGGTGACATCCCCATCACTTTCCCCATCCCCTTCCCCATCCTCATCCTCTTCCCTGTCCCCTCCTGGAGCGCAGCACGAGACCGGGCAGAATCAAAGGATCAAAACGCCCTGAGCTCCCTCACTGTAAACGAGAAATTGGAGCAGGTCAGAGTGACAGCAGTCACAAAAAAGGGACTCAATTTCCTGTAAATACCGAACAATTCAGTGTTACTGTCAGAGCTGAGCTTCGTAGGGCCCATCCTTGTCCCAGCCCCATCACGCTGTGGGCAGGGATTGTTTTCGGACTTCAGGATAGCGCTAAAATAATTAACCTGTCATTACTTAACGAGCATAAACAGACTGTATTTAACTTTGTCACATAAGATATATATATAAATATATATATATATGCTGTAAAATGAGGGAAAAAAACCTTTCTAATAAACCAATGATTTGTGGAAAAAAAAGATGCAATGGTGTGTGGTGGTGTGGAGCTGCTGCGTAGAGCACCAGCCCCTCCTTTCCTAACCAAAGGCCCTGGTTTGGTTAAAGGAAAAAAATCCAAACCTCTGCATGCCAGCAGGGTCGGGGTGCGGGTTGCCACCTGCCCTTCCCTGCGCTGGCCCTCGGAGGAGGTGGCTGATGAGGGATGGTGCGGAAGTGCTGAAAGAAACAGGAAATTAAGTAATTGGACAGAAGAAAGAATTATAACTGCCCTGAGGGGGTCTGGCGCGGGCTCCAGCTGGGTTCAGATGCTGCTGCCAGCCGGGGACGAGACCTCCCGAGGAGGAGCAGCTGTCCCTGAGTCCGGTGTCCTCCTCTCCCGGGGCACGGAGCTGATCCGGGCTCAGTTAAACCCTTCCCACCTCGGAGCTCTGCCCGCGCTTTGCGCAAATCCCGCTCTCTCCCAACTGCAGCTGCTCCGAAGGGCTGGGACAGCCCCAGCTCCGGGGGCCAAGGTGCCGTTTGGCTCTGCGGGGACCTCCCTGTGCCCCCCAAGACCCCCCCGACTCCCCTGTCCCGCTTCCCACCTGCAGATGGAGAGGACGAAAGCCCCGTTTCACACGGGCTGGCTCCCGGCGAGATGCTCCGGGCCTTTCCCGGCTACCGGCTCTGGATTGGCACGAGGAGCCCCCGGAGCTCTCGGACATCCCGAGAGTCCTTAATTAATAGAGTTTAAATTAATTCTGCAGGTGGGTTCAGGGGCTGCCGCCGCTGTCCGGACGGGGCTGAGCCCCCGCGGCTGCCGCAGGCCTGGCTTGGCTGCGGGCACCGGCTCTTGGCGGGGGCGGGGCGCGCCTCGTTCCCTTGGCTGTGGCTGTCCCCACCCCGGCCCCAGTCCCTTGCCAGAGCCATTGCCCAGCGCTGGTGCTGCCGGGCCCCCTCTCCCCGGCAGGGTTTTGGGGTGTGCCTGCCCTGGGGAAGGGGCCGCAGTGTGGGGGTGATGCCCAGCGCTGGCGGGCTCGGTGCTGTCAGCTCCATCCGGCTGCGGAGGGGATATCGGGGGCGATGGAGGGACCCCGTGCCCTGCTGTCCTCCCTCCTCCTCGCCACATTTCCGCTGGTGGGGACTGCCCGCACCCCGAAATAGCCACCCGGAGATGGACATCCCAAAATAACCACCCTGAGACCGGCACCCCTCGGCGGGCTGGGTGCGGCCCCGGCGGGCGGTCGGCTCAGGCTGCTGTGGCCGTGTCCCCAGCCTGTCACTGTGTCTCCCGGTGGCACTGCCACCTCCTGTCCCCCGCCCTGCTCCGACCGCATCCATCTCCTCCGCACCTCTCTGGCTCCCTGCAGGAGCGGATGTGCCTCCGGGGGGGGCCCTTCCTGTGTTCCCCGTTCCTGCTGGCCCCGTCCCCAGCTGCGTCCCCCGAGATAAGCCAGGGACGCCCCGGGACGGGCTGTGCCGGGGCTGTGGCCACATTTTGGGGTGGCGATGGGGCTCCTGCGGGTGCTGCTGCTCCTCGGGGGGCTGCGCCTGCCCCCCACCCTGGGGCTTCTCCAGGACCCCCCCACCATCTACGAGGGACCCCCTGGCAGCTATTTCGGCTTCGCCCTGGATTTCCACATGAGCGAGGGAAGGTAGGGAGGCACCTGGGTGTCGGGGTCGGGCACGGCACCCACCCACCGACCCTGACACCCGCTCTGCCCCCCCAGGCCCAGCGTGGCGGTGGGGGCCCCCCTTGCCAACACCTCCCAGCCCGGCGTGGCTCAGCCCGGCGCCGTCTTCCTCTGCTCCTGGCCCCGCAACGAGACCCTCTGCCACCCCCTCCCCATCGACACCGCGGGTGCGTGGGCACCGTAGGGCGGGGGGTGGGCGCGGGGGTGTGCCAGCTCCGCACGTTCCCCCTCTCCCGCTCCCCCAGGGGACGAGAGCGAGAGCCAGGGCACCTTGGAGCTCCACATCTACAAGTCGCACCAGTGGCTGGGAGCGTCCGTCACCAGCTGGGACGGCAAACTGGTGGTAGGTGCATCCGGGGGGGATGTGGGCAGCCTTGGGTGGCGGCGGGGTGGGCACCCAGCCTGTCCCATCGTCGTGCCCAGGTCTGTGCCCCGCTGCAGCACTGNTGCCGCGACCGGACCATGGCCGGCCCCTACCGCCAGACGAGCTACGGTGAGGGGGGACCGGGGGCGGGGGGTGCCCCCAGCCCCGCGTCGGTCTGACCCTGCCCTGTGCCCTCAGTGCACGACAAGCGCTACTGCGAGATCGGCTTCAGCGCCGCTGTCACCCCGGTGAGAGGGGACTTGAGGGGCTCGGGGGACTTGGGNGTGGCGTGGCCGGGGTGCCCCCATGGGGTGCTGATAGGGATGCAGAGGGTGCGGCCAGGATGGAACCTGGGCGTCTCGGCGAGGGATGTTGGGGTGGGGATGCTGAGATGGGCGATGCTGGAGTGGGAGTTCCAGGAGGAGAGGTCCCAGGAGTGGGGGGGATGCTGGGCCGGAATATGCCAGGATGGGGAATACTGGGGTGGGGGCACTTGGGTGAGGATGCTTGGGGGAGATGCCAGGGTGCCCCGGGGCGGTGCTGAGCCAGCTCCTCCCTCAGGACGGGACGCTGGTGCTGGGTGCCCCCGGCGGGTACTACTTCACGGGTGAGTCCTTCCTGCCGGCGTTGCCACCCCGGCTGGTGCTCCCGGCGTGCTCCCTTTGGGTGGGCACGGCGGGAGAAGGGCACCCCGGATGGGGTACCCCGTAAGTGCCACCCGCAGTGGCACTGGCAGCCCAGGGCGTGCGGCAGCGAGTGGCCCGGCAGTGCCGGTGCTCCCTCGCGGTGTTCCCCAGGGCTCGTGTACTCGGTGGAGCTGGACAAGATCCTCAGGCGCTTCCCGGGCACGTCCCTGCTGTGGCTGGGGAGCCCCGGGCGCCCCACGGCCCCGGTGTCCAGCGACTACGAGGACGGGTACCGGGGTGAGCAGCGGGCACGGGCACCCTGCCCCACTGCCAGCTCCTGCTGGGACACCCCGGGGTCACCAATGCCCATCTCCCTGCAGGGTACTCGGTGGCTGTGGGCGAGTTTGACGGCAACTCCAAAACGAAAGGTAGGGCTGGGGGG
>VXBT01005705.1:7431-22625 GCA_013400235.1 Oriolus oriolus | reverse complement strand
AATTTCTTGGAATAATCATATTAAGAGATGAAATTAATGTCAGAGAAGAGAGAGGTGTTCACTCTAGTAGGAATGTTCCCTTCAACAAAAAAATATTAGGATGATTTTACTAATACATTAATAAAAAATAACTCAATGCAGACAAACAATTAAGAAACCAAGTCATCACTGGCAATTTTATCAGATGTCACTGAAAGTTAAGCATGAATTCACTTCAACAGTAGTTTTAAACTAAAAAAAAAGGTATCGGAAAAGTGTCTAGAAAATGACATTTTTAGAATCTCACAGTGCCTTTCAGATCAAATGTGCCTGATTCATATCAAAACACAATTTTTATTTTTTTTTCCCTTGACTTCCAGTAGTACAGCTGCAAGTTGGGATATGAAAATCAAGCCATGTTCTTCTGTCATTGAGCCACTGCCAGCAAAGAGGATCTTGCAAAGCAAGCTTAGCTGCTGACAATTTTGTTGATGATGCATGAGACAGAGAAGAATCCAGCACTGCTGTTCAGGCTGGTATTGATTCTACAATGGGAATTTTATTAAAAAGGCTTTTTTTCTTTTTCTTTTCTTCTCTCTTCCTTTTTCTTTTTCCCCAGCTTTCTTCTTTTTATTTTCCCATTCCTTTTGGTCTTTGTTTTTAGATTGAGTTTGTTTTTTTTTTTTTTTTTTTAGTTTGCCCTTTTTTTTCACAAGATGACAGCTATAACTGGAAAACAAACAGAGAGCAGTGAGAGAATGAGTAGCTAAGTTTCCTGTACATGTTTCTCTAGTTTCAGAGGTATTTCTGTTTCTTTTTTGAAAAGTCATTGAAGTCATGGTTGTATTACTTTGTTTTGATTGTTGAACTTTTTATGGTTTAAGGGTAAACTGTTTTAATGTCTCTTTTGATGTCATGAAATCAGGCCTATTCAAAATTAAATAAGGCTGGCAGCACTCTCCATCTAAACCTCTTCAAAAACATTCAAAAATGTCCTTGTACAAACAAGTAAAAAAAACAATGTGTAGGTGAACTATAAAACCGAATGCAAAATAAAATGACTATGAGAAAATTATTCTCTTGTTAATTTGAAGGAAGTTCAGATGTCCTGTGTTTATGACTGAGACCCATTTTTGTGTTAAAAGCATCATGGACCATCGAGGAGAACATGTGGCTGAACATGCTCTTCTCAGATCCTTCTCCTTCCTGGAATCCTACCAGACTTTGTATATATATAAAATCCATATGCTTTGTCAGGCTGAAATTTGCTGTGTCTCTGATGAAACATTTCAGTGCTCTGACACTTGGTATTTTAGAGGTGGGACTGCACCCCTAGAATTTAGATCAGCTGCCTCTCAGAAGAGTCTTTTGGTTTGGGTTGTTCTGTGTGTTTTTGTCCTGGCATGTTTAAAACTCAAAATGATTACTCCATTTTTGACTAGTTTCCCATTTACCTCACCTGAATTACAACTCCTCCAACGTGTAGGAAGAAAAGAAATATTGGAGAAGTTTTCAAAAGATGTGTTCAGTTCTCTGTAAAAGCATATGCAGAAATAGCAAGAAACTAAGTAGCAGGTTGGCTAATGGTTGTGGTGGCAACAATTAGGAGGCAACTAGAGGCGAGCTGATGTCATAGAAACCAAATTATACTCACACTCTAGGCAAAGAAGCAGCAGGAAAACCATGGTTTTTTCCACTGTGCCTTGCCATTTGCTGTACAGAACAAGTATCTGCTTGGCTTAAGATATGACATGACCTTAAACATTAAAATCTTGAATGTGTTCCTTGGTAAAGAACCACCCACAGTCATGAGTGAGCAATCTGGTGTAGTGGAAGGTGTCCCTTCCCATGGAACTTGATGATCTTCAAGGTCCCTTCCAACCCAAACCATTCTGTGATTCTATCATTCCGTGTTAAAATAATGCAGTCATCCTCGAAGTCACCTCTAATCAAGCCATTCCTCACAGTCCCCTTAAATACTCCTAAAATACTCCTAGAGACCTCTAGGGATGGACACCTAACCACTTAACACCTTATCTCCTTGTTCTTGTCTGTCTCACAGGAGCTGGGTTCTTTCACCTAAAAAAAAAAAAAACACCAAACCAAACCCCAACAAGAAAACCAAAATCCACTGAACCAAACACAACACAAACTTTTAGAAAGGTGCCTTGCTAATTTAGCAGAGCTAATTTAGAAGGGACTCTAACCATTTCTGAAAGATAATAAATTACACATTCTCGAGGCAGATGTACGAGAAAGGCTGCTGGACATGCAGCTCCTTTTCCACATGGGGAATTATTATAACAGAGCACCAGCTCTGATTAACTAGAGGGGAAGATGAAAGACAGTGAGGATAATATAATCGTGTTTGCTGAACAGTGGACCCGAATGTGCTTAAGGTCAAGCATTGCTAATATGCAGTCCCTTAACAGGAAAAACTCACAACATTTTTGGATGGAGTAACATTGTCATTATACCAGTTACGAAGAAGAATATAATGGAATAAGGATGGTTGGATAAATTAAAGTTATGCAGAAACACTACTGTAAAATTAGAGGAGAGAGAGAAACTAGGGAAGGAGGGAGGAAAAGAGGAGGGAGAAAAGAAGAGTTAGGCCAAAATCATGAAACACAACTGCAGTTCCTAGGTGCTGTTAACAGCCTCTGGGAATTACCTGTTTTCCAGCTGAATTCAGTAAAGCTGTATTAAGTGGAGGAGAGATTAGCTGGGGAAGCAAAGCTGATTTGCTTTCGTAATCTGGGGATCTGTGAATCCCAGCTTTTCCTACACCCCCTGAGTGTGTTAAACCTGTACTTGAAAGGATGTGGTCTGCTGAGTCATGCCACAGCCAAAAAATCTAAGTCTTTCCTTCCTGCAGGGAAAATCAGCAGTGAAAGGAGAAACAGGACTCACGCAGATGTTTCATGAGGTCCGTGCAGACACACCGTGCCAGACATGAGAGGGGTTGCTGAATTATCCTGGGGAGTTGTGCAGCTCTGGGCAGAGCAAATGGGGAAAACTTGTTTTCAAGCCTTACACAGGAGTGCCAGATTTTCCCAGCAGAAAGAAGGCTTCATATCCCATCCTCCCCTATGCATACCCTGTTCCCTCAAAGTTTTTCACTATCCAAAAAGGCAGAGAATAAGTCTGTGTGCTGTGAGAGTACTGGGTCATTGCTCAAGGAGGGAAGAATTAAGGTCAGATTGACGTGTACCTTAACGCTTCATTACTTGGTTTTCACAAGATTAATTTTAGGCACTCTGTCCATTCTAGAAGGCCATTAGGTACTACTGGGCCACCTTAGCTCTATAATAATGAAGTCTGGGTCACTTCCTTTATATTTTTTCACTCAGAAACAGAGTAAAAGTTGTGACTTCTCTGGTGTCCCTTTGGATTTCAGTGATGTAATGGGGGTCAGAATAGGATCCCCTACAAAGAATAGGTGAAATCCTGCCACCATTGAATACTCACAGCTTTAACTGAATCAGGATTTAATTCAGTGAGCCTTATCCTGCAAGCTGGTAATTGCTGATGCCCGGTGAAGTACCTTTAAAGACATAGGTATGTTTTTCATTGTCCTTAAAGAGAGTTGTTGAATGGATCCAGTTTTAAACATTTCCACATGCTATATGTATTGTAAAAGACTACTGGGAGTCAAATTCTTTCTCAGTAGGATTTACAGTCTGAAGACAACATTCACAACATTCCTCATATCCAGAGATTTGCTTAAAATTGAAGAAGCAAGGCTGAAGATTTTATAGGAATTCAAAACCTTCAACACATTCACACAGTAGTTCTGCCTTTACAGGTACAAATTAGTTACCTCTCTAGAGGAAAATGCCACACATCAGTTTCTTTAATGGCACAAGCAGAAGGAATATGTACAGTTCACATTCAACACAACTGTCTATTTCACATCCCTAACCATTAGTGAAAAGTATATATATATATATCAGTATACAACTATATAAAATTTCTGAAGAAATTAAAGTATCTGAAAGATGAGAGATAGCAAAAATTAAAAAAAAAAAATTCCTTCAAAAGCAAAGAAAGAATGACCACTATAAACTATAAAATGGTTGTGTTCGTATCTGGAATTTACCAATGATCTTGTACACTTTGAAGGTTGAGGTTTTTTTGTGTTTTGAGGGATTTTTTTGAACAAATCTCTTTATGTTAAATAAAATGTGCGGCTGTACCTTTAACATTTTATAATTAGAAGACAGACAGAAAGTGTTGGAACAGGGAAGTGTGTGTGAATGGGGGTTAGCATGCTGAGACATTGTATTTCAGCTGTGAAAATCAATACTTGCTCCAGAGATAGGGCACTTGATCAGAAAGGATATTGCAAGATACAAAAGAGCAGATATGAAATACCATTCCTGTGAAGTTCATTTCTTGCTCTTATTACATCAGTTCAGCAGAAAACATGGTGTGCATGAAACTGTGGCAGTGCCAGGATTTATTATTGCTCTTCCAAGATTTTTAGAAGATTTGAATGAGATTTCAGCAGAATTGTGCTTTGTGCTCCTACTTTACCAATAATTAAAAACCTGGAGATCTAGATGATGCATTTGGGGAGGGTTCCTTGTGTACAAAGGTCTCTTTCTCGTCTTCTCATTTAACGCAACTATAGTCTGGTATGATTCTGCCCAGAAAACTAGACCAGAATTTCATCAAAGAAGAAGAAATTTTCAGGAATTTTTCTTAAATTTCCACTTTTGAGAAGACATTTTACTGGGTTTTGTAGGAAGAAAAAAAGAAAGAGGAAGAGGTGCAGAGGACAAAATTGACCCTGGAAATACATTAGATTGTGAGACTCTTTTGTTTTCATACTGGTAATTGCAAATGGGTGTGTCCCCTTTGTGTTTCTCACATTCTTGTTTCTGGCTGGCAATTTTATTCTGAGTTTGACAAAATTCCACAAAATCACCATTAGATAGACAGATAGATGGATGTAGATAGAAAAAAGCTAATTTTAGGTGGTTTCCAGCCAAAGAAGATGCTTGTTGTGGAAAAAGGATGACCTGTTCTCCCTGGAACAGAAAAGGAAGTACATTTATGACAACCTAAAGCATTTCACCCCCACGGTTTCATTCTCTTGGATTGCTGCAAGGACCAGATTCATGAGTAGGGCTGTGTCTGAACTTGACCAGACAAACACTGTGCAACCTAGGAAGACTTTGTCTCTAGCTGTGTAAGTTCATTCAAATAATTTTACATTTCCATTGGGAATTGTTTTTTCCATGTTGGTAAGAAATGTTTCCAGTATATATGGAGTAACTTGAATTCTATGAAGAAAGTAGCTCTCTGTGTATCAAGTTCTGTTATTTATTAGTTGCCTCTAAAAAAGCGTAGTAGTAGCCAAGCTTAACTTCATTTTGATGATTGCGAACAAAACTTATACTTTAAGTATTACATAAGTAACAGAGAAACTTTAAACAGGGTTGTATTTGGGTTGGGTGGATTTTTTTTGGTGGGGTAGGAAGTTTGCTGGTTTTCACCATCTTGTTTGGAAACCTGACTTTAAACTGGAGCTCTTAAATAGAAATAAATTAAGATAAATGAAGAGTAGTGAGACATTGCAGTGGGTGCCCTATCCCTGGAACAGTTCAAGGCCAGACTGAATGGAACTCCCAGCAACCTGGTCTAGTGGAAGGTTGGTCTCCTCCCTTTAGGAGGGAGAGGTTGGAACTGGATAATTTTTAATGTCCTTTCCAATTTTTCATGAGATTCTATGAAAATTTGGTAAAGTTTCAATATATTCAGGGCCCTGCACGTCAACCCGGAGATACCTGCACCACGACTGCACTGTACCACATCGACCTTTCCTAGCCAGGAATTAGTCACTCTCAACTTCATCACAGGAGTGGAGCAAAACTGATAGGGGTCAAAACCCCCTCTCTCCATTTTTGGCTTTCTGACTGCGCCTTATCTGGGTATTTTCCTTGTATAGTCTTTGACCAGCCAAGTTCAGATAGAGCCCTGCTTGCAAAACTGGTCGTCGCAGCAATGTGAGAGGTGAAGACCCAGGGGTGAAATGCTTTGTGCTGTTAAAAGTGCATTTCCCTTCTTTTCCCCCTTTGTCAGTAAAATGGCATCTCTGACTCTCCTTCCCTGACAGAGCTGTGCTGGCAGAAGGCGGTGTCATCGGCAGTTTTCAAATTGCAGCTGGTTGCCAGCCCACTCCTGCAGTAGAGTTGTGACACTGACACTTCCATGCAGCTCACAGCAAAAGATATATTTAACTTAGAATAATATCCCAGAGAGAAGGTGGAAAAGACAAGTGAAATGGCCTGTTCTGGCAATCACTCCAAAGCTGGTGTTAATGTCTTTGGATTGCAAAGTGGAGAAAAATAAATAGCTGAAGTGCTTTACCGATTAATGCAAAGCAAATAACTCTCAACAGCCAGGGTCAATGACTGTCACTGTTGCAGCTGTGATCATCATGCAAACTGTCCTCACTTCATTCATGTAATGTCCTACACCTGCATGCTGGCTATAAAGAGCCCCCAAAGTGCCTGCTGAGTCACAACAAATGGCCTGGAATGGGAGGAGATGTATCAGCTTAACTGCCCAGACAGCAATGCTTGTTGGGGCACATTTGGTTGTCATCCAGAGGGCACTGACAAAAGTTTTTCACCACCAATGCCATCCTTACAGCTTCTCCCTTCTCACCCATCACAGCTCTCTAAGAGGGAAAATAGATAGCTGACTGAATTAAATCTAACAAATGGGACATTCACCTTTTTAATTTTATTTTTTTTAATGCTTGTCAATAACAATATACTGTTCATGTTTCTGTTTGAACATAATCCTAGAGATTAGCAATTAGGAGGAAATAATAGGGTCTGATCTTATGCGATATGGAAAGCGTTATTGTTCCTGCTATATACTTGGAGAGAAAATTGGAAGGGGTTCAGAAAAAGGTCTAAAAGGATAAGTCATGCCTTCTAAGCATGGCTCATAGGCAGCTCTGACTACCTAGCTTATTAAAGAGAAGTCTAAGATGTGATTTGATTGTAGCCAATACATGTGTAAAATTTCTCACAGAGGCTTTTGTTAGCTGGAAATCATTGCATAAAAGCTTCAGGGGCTGGAAGACCTTCCTGGTATAAAGCATATTTGTAACAGCATAGCTAAAATACCTTTGAGTCGTGATAGACTCACAATTACCTAATGTCATTTCTTCAAGATCTCGTTTCCCCCCACCCTATGAAGGTCATACTATAATGCATCTATGAGATAAGTGTTTGCTGTACAAGCTAATGAGCAGCATTCATTGGTTAAACTGCATCATGGTAATACTGTTTTATGTTCTTATAAATCTATCTGCATCTCACAAATGAGTTTCGCTTCCCTTTTTGTTTCTCCACCATTGATGCAGTGGTTCCTAAGCTCTTCCTTCAGAATATACTGAAGTTTAAGAATTTTAAAATCCTAGCTTTCATAGCAGCCACCTTAAAAGTTTTACACAAGTGCCTGGTCACTGGAATGAGAGAACTGGGGAGCAGTGTGTCACCTCCAGCCACAGTTAAGACTTCTAACAGCAATTTTCTGAAGTGAGAAGTTCTGCAGTATTTTCTGCTGTAAAGTCTAATATGATTTTTAGATGATAAACAAGTTAAAATGCTTGTGAAATGAAGATAAAAGAGAGATAAACCTGAGCTTACTGCCATTTAATTTTGGAGGTATCTGCCACCCATCTGTGTGTTACAAGACACAATATAGGGGAAAAAAAGCTTTTTTTTTTTTGCTTAAGCTGCAACATCTTTTGCTTTTATTGGGAACTGGAAGTTCGTGGTTCAGACGTCAGTGTCTTGGCCAAGATAGCATCTATCACATTTAGATACAGAGGCTTAATTCAGTGCATGGTCAGTCAACCATGAAGTTCATATTTGGTTCTGGATATTAAGTTCCCAGACATTCAAGCAGGCTTGTGTCTGTGGAGTTGCTCTGGGCCCATGTCTAGTGCAATGTGAAAGAGAATAAAGCACATTGGTGCATCTCAGGAGCCTTCAGTCTGTAAGCCTGGCCCTTGCCGTGTACAGTTGGGTGCCACACGACAAAGAGGGTGCTAAACCATAGGCACCAAATCGGAATGACAGCAAGAAATGTGGCTAGCACTCAAATACTGTGAATTTTCACAGCAAAACAACATCATGTTATTTAGCACAAGTTTTCTGTAATTGTGATACAGTGAGAAAAAATCAGTGTTCAATGGCCCTTAAACTCTCATTTCCATCTCCGTCATGGGGTCATCGTGCTGCTGATATGCAGGGTGCATGGGGCCATAATATAAACCATACAGAAATAATGGATGACTCAGGATCTGTTAGAGAACCTTTTTGTTTCCAACACCGTTGCTGCTTCAGTTGTTTACATGTGTCTTTGCTGCAGTATTTAGAGAAAGGAGCACAGTTCCTTTGCCACTTGTGCTGTGTTACCACCAACCAGTAACTTCCTTTGAAATCTCTGAAACATGGGGGTATGCCTGGTCCATTTGACACTGAAGGGTGTTGCAAGGCAGTGGGGCATTTCCATGCAAGTCATAAGACTGGTTGCCTAGGAAAATCACTAAACCTCTATGAAAAGTCTGAGAAATTTTGCATTAACTTCAGTTATGTCTGAAGAGATGAGAATGAGATTGATAGATGCTCACTGGGAAAAGAAAAATACCCAAAGTTTTCTACTAGGCAATTTGCAGAAATCATGGGGAAAAAAGAAGTGGTTAAGAATGTGGAAATTTAGGTCAAAGTGAGCTATGAAAATGGAAAAAAAGTTTTAGGCAGCCCATTTTACTGCCAAGAGAAAATAGGATTATAAAATACAGAGGGAGAAGTGGACAATGTCAGTAGAATGAACTCAATATCTGAAAAAAAGAGTCCAGAGATGAAGAACTTATGAGTATTGTTCATAACAGGCAAAGCTGGGTAGTATTTTAGTGAAAATCATAGGGCAAAAAGCATAGTTGTAAAGGGCAGTGAGAAATTGAAAATGTCAAACAGACTATGTCAATTTCTACATAAAGAAAAGATAATGAGTTTTAGTCAAGAGAGATTCATGGGACGGGAGCTAGTTGGCACCTGAGCTGCTCCCGAGACATCATTCCCTAAACACTGTGGCTCTAAACCCAGCTTAAATTCAAACTCACAGCAAACTCTTTAGCATTTTGCTTGTGTTGCCTGTAGCACTGAAAAGATTTGCACCAGGTGCAAATGCATAGGTGCTTCTAAAACCTCTGAGATGCTCGTTTTGTCTATTTACATGTAATACAATTTCTATAATCATGAAACATCACCCTCTGTCTTGGGGTGACTTTATGATTTTGTATCCCATATCGCTCAAATATGAATTCTGTGCTTTTAAAAACCTGGATGCAAGAGAAAAGCCAGATGAACTTTTTTTCAAAGCAGTTCTGTGCTTCAAGGATGCTGCTATCTAAGTTGCTTCGGTAGGGAGCGAAGGGAGGAAGCACCCGGGTTGGGAGTTTTTTTTTTCTTTCTTCNGAGGAGGGGGACCACACCCACAGAAGGACTTTAGGAAAATCTTCCAGGTTTTCTTCTCTCCATAACGAGAGATTTTATTCTGTGGCATTATTATTCTTACTTTTTTTTCTGTGTGTTTGTTAAATAAATAGTTTTTTTTTTCCTTCACTTTCCTCCGGGAGTATTCCTTTCCCGAACCTGGTGGGGGAGGGGCAGCTGTAATTGCCTTCTAACAGGGGATATTTCCCTCTAAATTTGGACAAAACCAGAACACCCTCTATCATCGCCACTCAGCTTTGAAACACCAGTGTCTATCACCATCAAAAAGGCATGAGAGATGCCTTTTTCCAGCCATGATCTTGCCCCTGACACATTGGATTTCTGCCCACTGTCCTGTTCCTACCCAGAAGTCCTCAAACCCATCTGAATTATTTCAGCCACTTTCTGAGTTGTTTTCCTCCTTTAGAGCACACCACAGGGTGTTCACAGAATGTTTCATGGGCACAGGACAAAATTTTGGATGTGTTTCTGCTCTCCAATACCAGAAAACTTAGAGAACTCAGCTCTCAGTTTGAAAACACAGTGCTCTGATGAACAGCGAGAAATTACAGATATGTATGCATTTGAGGACATTGTTATGGCCTAGTTAAACTGAAATAAATTGCACACTTCTAGACTTGCAAGTTTTCTACTGGGAATACTTCACTGTAGAAACATGTTCTAAATATTGGCCTAAATGGGAGAGTAGGACCCAAGTGAAAATCATTGATCAGCTTTGGAATGAAACATTGTTCTTTAAATATGAATGGGTTTGCAAATGAGAATTCTACGACTTGGAGCACCATTTTATTTTTATTATTATTATTGTAATAATAAACAAACAAACAAACAAACAAACCTACTGAGCACAGTAATTGAAGTATACTTCATCCTGATCTGCAAATTAATCAGAATAAGGTACAAGACACTGAATGGGGAAGTACATTTATCATTTAAAGAGACACCTACAAACGCTTTAGCAATCTGAAACTGAAGTTCTACAGTCCAAAAAAGATGAGAGAGCATTCATGGATGTGAATACACAGCTACAGGATATACTGATATAGCTATCAATGTTTTGGTAAATAATATCTTTTCTGTGATAAAAACAAATCCATTTAATACATGGATTTGTGGCATTTTTTTTGTGTGGTTGTTTTATTCCTCAGAACTGTAAAAGAAAGAGAAAAGGTGAAATTTTCCAGTTTGGAATTAAAAAAAAGTGTTTTAAACTGCAAATCCCTTTCTCCTCTAGCAGTTTTCAAAAATATATTGCTTGTAATTGAGGAAAGGGAGGAGGAACAAATTGAACTTTCCTCTTTTAACTCTCAGTATTTTCTATCAAAAACATTGATACAAATCCATTAAAAACTGTATCAAACATGATCCCTGTTGTAAGTTTACAAGCACACACAGAGATGTGAACAACAAGGAGTGCATGAATAAATTCTCTCTTAACTGTACTTTTATTTTGTTATTCAATCTGTCTGAAAGAAGTGGTCTAGAAGACAGAGTTTGGGTGATAGTGGAGACCCTGTAGTTTAAAGGCTTTATTCAGGGTGGTGAATACTGATCTTTCAGTGTTGAATAGTGAAAAAAATAAGGTCACAGTCACGTATTAATTCAATCTACCTATGAGAGGGGAAGAAACATCCCACTCCTTATACTTGTGCGCAGGAATGAACAGGTAGGCAACACATTGAATAAGAAATAAAACAAAAGCAGCAGAAATGTTTAATAGTCACCTGAAGTTTGGAATAGCTCCCCATAGCTGTATTCTCTGGCTATGAAATTTTGTCGTTTATTTTCTTTCTTTTGGAGAAAGCCAGCTGCTAACAGGTTAATCCCCTAGCACAGTATCACACCTGCAGCTGCTTTGCTCTCCCGAGCTCCCAGCAGACAGTCTGCAGCTCCGCTGATGTAATGCTGTTTGGCTGCGCTTTAACTTTCCTCTTTGTGCTCTGTGTATGTACCCACTTTATTACAAGGGAGAAAGATAACCCATTTCCAATCCATCTATCCCAATACCATAAGAAGCTGAGGCAATAACAATTATCTCCATCCTTACATTTTCTCTCTTCTCTGAATAGTTCTTGTACAGTAATGAATTGTAACAGCTCCTTCACACAGATTTCTCTCCCATATAATTAATGTCCTAAGATATTCTATTTACTGGTGAAGCAGTTTGAATCAAGAAGTGATTACTTTTGAAGTAAACAGAGCTGCTAACCACATTTCACAAAGACGGCGGCAGTTTCCCCTGAAAAAAAACAAACACAAAAAAATGCCCAACCAACCAAAAAACCAAAAACAAAGCACACAAAAAACCGAAAACACAGACTAAAGACAAAAAGTGGATCTTTGAAAAACCAGACTGTGCACTGAGATATTTTGCCTCCATACAGACCCCTTCCATCAACCACTACACATTTTTTTTCTGTCATGTTTTTTGTTCTACAGTTAGAACAGGGAGTGTCCTAGTCAGCAAGCTGGTTTTGAAATCTGGATATTCACAGGTTGAATTAGAATATGTTACTTTCCTGCAAATCAAATATGTAGTCAGATCCACAAGACATCAGAAAGCACAGTTTTCCTGAAAGGCAGTTTCCCAAGGAAACATCTGAGTGAAATATTTTCTGTCCTGAGTATGTGTGATAATATACTTAATATTCTTATGGAATTGTAGATAAAAAATGAGCATGTACACAAAATGAGATAACTGGTGATAACTGGCTCTGGATTGATAGCCCAGGAGATCCCTTATAGCTTAGCCCCTACAGCCTGAGCAGGGGCAGAGGAGACTCTCCATTTCACAGAGGAATTGCCTGTGAAAGCAATGCTTATTTTCCTGCCCAACCTACTTCCTATCTCCTAGGTTTGAGTCTTCTAGAAAGGGATATGAATGTGTATGAAAGGATGTAACAGGGATGGGATGGCTGACACTTCCCATTGCAAGGAAAACACGGAAAGCTCCTGTTTCATTCCATGTATTTACAACACTGCGTGTAATCATGCTGCACTGTGCTTCAGACATACCTATCCAGCTCTTTGAGAGGTTAAGGGAAGTGCTTTTCCCCAGCATTTGCTCATGGTAAAGGTATTTTCCTGAGAAATGGAAGCGGGTCATCCATGACTCTTTCTCCTCCCTGTCAGGGATTGAGGTGTTTCATATTTTAGGATAAGCCACAAGTGCTAGGCTGTTGCAGTGCGAGTCATAACTGTTCTGTCATTCACCTGAGCAGCTGCAGCAGGTCTGAGTCCTGAAAGTATTACAGTAACTAAAGCTCCCAATGCCTTTTTCTGTCCCTGAGGCTATGCTACTCCTAGCAATAATTATGGTAACTCGGTTTAGGAAAACTCAGTCAACAAACAGGAATGCTTAGGTTCCTACCTAGATAATAAGAAAGGAGACATTTCACTAGTACACTATGCATTACTCTTCAGAGGCACCAAACATGCTCTGTTTCTGGTACAAAGATCCTATGCATCTAGTTTACAACCTCAGAAGCACTCTGTGGGTCCAGGGTTCCACATTTCAGATGCTGAGAAATTGAAATTAGACTTCTGAAATAAACCATCAAGCTGTGGTCTGGGCGAGCTAACAGGAGCGGTGCTTTGCTTTCTGAGACTTTACAAACACCAGCACAGGATCCTGTATTAACCCCTCCAAACATAGCCTGAGGCAGCAACAGGGAACTGAATCTAAAACACCCATATTGTCATTAACTGTATTTGTTCTCTGTTTTGAGCTCTTTACATTTTCTAGGTCATATTTAATCGTTTGCAATTCACCGATGGATCTCCTTAGTAAGGACATGTCTGTGCCTGTAGCAGAGGACATCATTTCACATTCATGAGAAACAAAGCACCCAGTAAGTCTTATAACATCAATAGACACTTGTGGCATTGCATCTTCCTAATCTCCTTCCCGCCCCATACCCTTCGCTGTCTTTCCCTACTTTGTTTGCCTTTGAGGTGTTTGGAAATCCTTGGCACTCACATTTTAATATTCATCTCCACAGTTTAGTGGAGGATCTACTTATTCCAGCAGCTGATTTGAAAGGGAGAGACAGCTAAAAGGAGTAACTAATTAACAGGATATTCCTACAGAGTAAAAGGAATTGTCTTCCAGCAATAATTGTGGTAAAAGTTTGTGAATAGCAAATAGATTACTCTTGGAAGGTTTTATATATTACTCAGACCTGGGCATAAGGGTCTGGAGATTTGTTCTGGATTCTCAGCTGAGAAGGCTCAACAACAGCAAAGTACAACGAGCCTTAACAAGTGTCTGGGTTTGGACTAATGGAAGGATGTGACCTCACAGCTCCCTTAGAATATTTCTCCTTTCCAGGCACTTGGGCTGGACATAACCCAGTCTACAGAATTATAGTTTTATTTAAATACAGTGAAAGTCCCACAGGTGGTAGTGGTAGGAGACCCATATGTTTCCTTGCTCACACACAGATGGAATGTGTAACAGACACTGAGCAGCTGAAAATGTGAAATATGGACTCCTTTACTCCTCAATCTTTTGCAAATGCTTGCAGACCTCCACTGGCAAAAACTACAGTGGCAACTTGGATCCAGCTTTCATCAAAATATGAATACTAATTATGTCCAATCTCTAACAGGAAAGTCAGGCTGTTATTATAGCACCAATTATCTGCCCATCCAGTATCTGTGCAGGTTCAAAAATATTTATCTTCTTTGAAAATAATTATGTTTTCGTCTTCTCGTGTCCATTTAAAGCTTCAGTACATAACTGAGTTTCTGCTACATCAAGTTCAGCATAGCATTCTTGCTCGTAAGATTCATCACTATGGTAAAAAAGTCCTCTTATTATTTTCCAACAATATCAGCTATTTATATATTTTCAAAAGGATGATGCACAACACCATAATTTTTTAAATTATTTATAATTGCCATTATTTTGTAAACAATAATTTCCTCCCATGAGAACAGAAGAGTAAGAATACAAAATTACTGTTAACTACCTTTCCAACCTACTTGTCTATCTGGAACCTTTTAAAATTATTTATTATACAAGGTACATATAAAGCCATATTGGTTCTGCAATTATCCCTGTGTGCAGACCCTGTTTGAACACTGCTCTTTCTATCTCTGATAATCATGAAGCATCGGATAAAATAGCTCACTCTTTGTTCCAATTGCCTCTAAATAGTTAGGTACACCAGATATGATCTTAGGATTTCAAAAAATCCTTTTAAAAAGTTTTTCCAAAATTCAGACAGCATGCCTTATTGTTAATATTCAAGTGTATGGAGTTTTGGCTTTTTTTCCTTTTAATAGCATGGAGATTAGATCCTTTCAGTACATGGGATACTATATTTTCTCTTGCAAATGGTGGAGAACTGCTTTCTTGGGAGGTAAAATATATGAAAAAGTTAGATACATAACATCACAAGCTATTTGAATCCAAGAATAAGGTAAGATTTTTGTTCAGAAGCTGTCTGGATATAGTATTACTTTTTTCCTTTTTGAATGATAGAGTAATCCACTTCTGTAGTGGGATTTGATTGTTAATAAATGTATGAGGCTTGTATGGAGTTTGTTTGTGCTCTTATTTACTTATTTTCTTTTGAAGAACACCATAGTTCGAAAGTTCAGTTAAGAGATGAGAAAGCAGGAGCACATCTGTGTACTTTTCTTTAATTTGCAATTGAATTG
>VXBT01005700.1:0-15683 GCA_013400235.1 Oriolus oriolus | reverse complement strand
TTCTGCTGCTTGTATTTCTGCCCCCTGATCCTCTATGCTTGACGAGAAGGTTACAGTATTAGTCTGGTGCACATTTATAATAGAAATGTGGCAGCTGTCAGTGAGGATCATGGTAATCTGGGGAGAGAAATGTCTCCTGCTGATTTTAAACTCAGTGTTGGCATTCTAAGTGGTTTTCTTGGAAGATGCTTAGACTGTGAAATCATTAGAGAAATAAGGATTAGTTGGGCATTCCAGGTATCATCATCCCTAGCCACTCCTGTGATACTGCTTGGAAAGGAGTTTTTTCCCCTGTAGATATTAATGGTCATGTTGAAA
Organism: Oriolus oriolus; assembly: GCA_013400235.1. Lineage (NCBI taxonomy): Eukaryota > Metazoa > Chordata > Aves > Passeriformes > Corvidae > Oriolus > Oriolus oriolus. The sequence continues at coordinate 15,365 of VXBT01005700.1, read as the reverse complement.
AGCTTAGATTGGCCTCATGTAGAAGAATTATCTACTCACTAACTCCAGCCTGGGTAATCACACATGCACCATAAATACCTTACTATTTACACAATATATTATATTCAAGGTTTGAATGAAAGAAACACTAGAACTGGAGAGAAAAATTATAGCTTTTTGTAAGTTCAACCCTTATTGTGAGATCTTTATGAGATAGTCAAGAGATACTGATTCACAATTAAAATGAAAGACAGTAGGTGCAGAATTTCAAGTCAAAAATTCACAAAAATTACTTTAGAGCCATTTTTGGTGGGGGATTACAGACAAAGAGGGTCCATATTTTAGAGAATGAGTTCTCTCGTATGCCAGCAGTTGGAAGTGTGATGGATTAGGCTGCTAATGAATATTCAGTCAGTGATAACATATCTTTTGGTGATTTTGTTTGTTGCTTCCATTCTACACTGGCATGCTTTTTCTCCTGATAAATGGTTTTCCAGATTTTCAAGCAAAGCTCCAGATCACTTTAAGCCTAGTACAATGTACATGCTGGTAATGTTTTTTGGAGTGGTTACAAAAATAAAACTTTGGTGGGGATTTCTTTCTGAAACTGCTGCATCTCCATGGCAATTTTGCATTCATTAATGTGTTTGGGAGCAACTTCTCCAGCCTCAGTGTACTCCAGTCAGGTCACCAAGAGTGATATAGCACCTCCCCATGCTCCAAGTACAAGGTCGAATGATGCTAGTCATAACTTCTCTCTCCACTGGAAACCCCCTGTCTATCAAAGAGGTTTGGTTCACCTTGGCAGTTCCACACCAGATAAATAAATACAAATATCTCACATCATGACCTTTCTGTTCCCCATATTCAGCATGTTTCAACAGTATAAGCAGACATAGTTCAGGCTCAGAATATATAAATACAAAGATTAAAGTGCCCTTTTGTCCTAGAGTGTGGCACCTTGTGAGACAAGGAAGCACACTGGCTGCACAGCACAAGGAAGCCAGGGCAGGGGCCACTTCCATGACTCCTGGCTGAACGTTGCGATTGCCACTGGGACTGTTAGAGAGGCCTGAACACAGATCAGACAGCATGGCTCAAGCACTGGGTTTGCCTCATGAAAGTTTTTGTGGAAGAAACTGGTAAGCAAAGGCAGGGGGGTGGAATGTTACTTTCTATATAGCAAACAATTTACACTGTCATTAATATTGCAAGCCTTTTTTTCACAAGAAAAAAAATCCCTGCTTTATTTTAAGATTTTTAGTATGGTTTATTCTGAGATTTAGAAAACACAAGAGAGTCAGGCCTTCCAGACAAATGCATTTACCTTGACGGAATGCATTTGCAATAGCTTTACAACAATGGCCTAGAGAATACTTGCAATTCACATTGGGCTATTTTTTCTCTTTTTTTTTTTTACTGCTTGGAAAATGGACCTGGTTCAGGGGCCTAATTCACAGCTACCACACCTACTCTCTCTGCCCAGAGAGCGAAGAGAATGAATAGGTCAATCACCTGACATATTTCCATCCAATTTCAAGGGTAGAATGTGTTCATTTTCTGACTAATGGCATGTCATTTTGCAGAAGCCTTTGGTCGCGAATTAATCCTGGAATCAAAACAGATTTTCCGGGGAGCAATCTTCCATCGCGTATTGATTTTTTTACACTCATGGAGTCTGTACTCCCTAATTTAACCTGACAATGATTCTGCACAATGGGCTGGGAGCACCTTGGCAACTCACAGAAGGAACTTTTAGTGTCTTTTCTTTCTGCAAAATAGTGGAGGGTGGGGGGAGTGAGGAGTGGGGGAAAGAAAAGACCCAAACAACACAGTTAGTCACTGGGGGAGTGTTTACTGTCTGATGTTGTATTTCTGATTATTTCGAATGGAGAAATATGCTAACTTTAGAAGTAATGTAAGTGGAGATGTCTCTGAAAGACGCATGACTCTGTGAAATCCTGTTTATGGCAGTAGTCCCCTGCTGCTCTTGCACCTTTTTCTCACCCCCAGCACTCTTGGATGCTAATAACACAAAAACTGTAATAGCATCTCTCATTGCACCTGATGCTTTTATGAGCTGACATTTTACTCTACAAAAAATAAAAAAATAAATGCTTGCACACATAGAATCATAAAAATGCATCCTTTACTAAAAAGGTGGTTTTTGACTCTGGCCTCGGAAATCCAGCTGCCAATAGCTAAGCTTTGGTGTTTAGTTCCCCTACAAGACAAACTTCTTTGTAACTGCTTCTCCAAATGCTCTGTACTAAACTCTGTTCTAGCTGATTGTTCTATTTATTTGACTACTTACACCAACAAGAAAAAATGAAAAATCTATCATTATGAAACAATAATACACAACCCAGTGAAGAGTGAGAAATCATTCATAGACGGGAGGATTGATGGGACAAGAGGTGAAGAAGCCATAAGTTGCTGTTTTTTAACAGAAAACTAAGATGGGCCATTTTTGGTTTTGAAGGTACCACTGCAGATGTGAAATAATGCAGTGTAATCATCATTCCCGGGCTAAAACTTCTTTCTTAGAGATGAGAAGCAATACATATATTTAAGAGATAGTGGGTAAAGGTGGCGATCCTTTTGCCTTATTCTGAAGCTGAAATGGAAGAGATTTTAAGCATCTTGCACAAGGATCTTTACAGAAAAATAACAACATCTCTGCTGATGATTTCTCCATTAGAAATGCTTCATTACTGAAAACATTACTACATGACCTGAAGAATAATACTTCTTTTTCTTTGCCATTTCAGAGACAATCACAATTTGAGAGGTATTTTGTTGGAAATAATTTTTTCCCCTGTATGAAATAGCCTTTCAGCTTTACTTCGAACCCAAAGAAATAAAAACCTTTCTTGGCCTAACAGGAAAAGGTTTGGAAAAAACACACTTCCTTCAGTTTGGCTACCAAACCCATAATATAATAATTGCATTTTTAGACATTTCATTACAGATAGTAACTGTTGCAGATCTGACTGTGCAAATTTTTGATTGATGGATCTCTGTCATTGTCAGTTCTAAATTCGAAAGAGGACAAAAAGTGTAGAAGAGGAATATGTCTTTAGAAGAGACTGCCTGGCTGAATCAGGACCGAAATTCCTGAAAACTGGAATTCCACAGCGTAATACAGGAAATGTTTGCTGAAAATAAATAAACTGAGGTACACAGAAATAAGAGGTCCACATACAGTTTCAATAATGACATTAAGTAATAAATCAGTAATAGTTGTTCCTGAACACTAACAATAACATTATTTTTCCATTGTACTATTTCAGGAATACCTTGGAAACCACAAGATAAGTGTTTTCTGGCCTCATCAAAAAGGTTAGGGTGAAGAACCCTTGTGTGAAAAGTTTTCAGTGATAGAATATGTTTAAATTGTTACAAATGTTTATAAAAGTGCTTCTAGGCATAAAGATGATGACTGAAATCATACACAGGAACAGTTGAAGATAGGTGTCTTATTGTTAAAGAACTCTTTTCTTGCAAGTTTTTTCTACTTTCATCGCATTTACCAGAGACATTTTGAAAGAGGACTGCTTCTTTTCTTCCTTGTTTTATGAAAGTGCCTTTGTACATTAGCAAAGTGCTTTAATAACACGCACTTTGTAAAAGTCAAAAATGCTCTATTACCCATAAGTGTAGAAGTAAATAGCACTTGTTTTAATTGAAAACATCAAACTTTTGTAGCTCTAAACACATCAAAGACACATCCATTTGTGCATCTGTTCCAAAAGGTGAATTCTAGTGCTTTTAGACAGACTGCAAAAGAATCAAGCTTATTAGAGCCATGAGAAATTTTCAAATAGAAATGCCTTTCAACCTTCAAGTGGTTAAAATATGGAAATGGTTAATGCACTTAGCATGTGAAGCCACTTTGAAAGAGTGAGGGGTTTAACCAATTATCCCCATCAGCTAAGAAGTGCCGACTGACCACAGTCAGTCTTAGGTCAGTCTGACTTCAAGGTAACCTGTAGTGGTTTACATTTTAATGAAACAGTTTAATCTGTAGGTTAAGTAGCAAAGGGAGATTTAAGCTGTTGTGTTTTACTTTACAGGAGCATACACTCAGCCTGTTGCTGTGGCTTGATTGAAGGACAATACGATTTTGAACCACTGTAACTTGACAGTTCTTCAAGTGTACTTAAACTTTATATACACAGAAAAGTGTAGTGATTTGCTTAGTGTCAGTGTAACAAAACTATTTCTAAACTAATTTATCTTTCATCTTTCAAGACAAAACTTAAATGGCTTGAAGAGTGTCCTATATTTAGTTGGTCAGTTATTAACTTAACCTCAAAGAAGATGATGTCTCACAGTGGGGGTAAAGAAGTGGCCAGAGTGATTTCTGAGACAAATTGAGTTACATTAATAAAGCTTTTGAGACCAGATGAGGGCTACTGGCTCTGGTACAGACTGAGGCAGATGATGAACACAATCACACAACCATACCTTAACAAGTTACCATCTGTCAGCCAAGCTCTAGTAACTGACTTTGATTAGATTTCATTTTGATAAAAAGCTAATGGAAAGAGGACAAATAAAATCAAAAATCAATCATATCCCCAACCATAAAAATACTAATAGAATTTTAAATTTCTGTCCAGGACTTGACGTCCTGATTTCTACAGGTTTCTTGTCCCTTAAAGGGTGAGTGCTTTTTCAGAAGCTGCCTGTCCACTATTATTTATTTGTATAATCATTTGCCTAGAAGCCTGCGTCAGGACTCCAGCCATGTGGTACCAGCATATACTAGTTATTGTCTTGCTTTAACTGGCAAGGATAGCAGTAGTGCTTGAAGCCTTCATAGAGTAACATGTTATACATGACCCCCTGATGTAATTTCCGCAGTAGGCCTGTACTGTGGCCTTAATGGTATATGATGCTTCCATGTGGACAAAATCTCCTCCACATAAACTTGGAAGCAACAGTATGAGGGTCTATGTTGCTGACAGAGATGTTGCTGCAGCTATAGGCAGAGCTAGTATCAAAACTGAAGTCTCCCAATTCTCAAAACATGACTACTACTTCTAATTCCTTCACCTCTACATCATCAATAGTTAGAAAGCAAAATCTTCTCTAACTCTTTAAAATCAAGCTTAACAGGAAAAATATGTTTCTTGTTCAACAGAATGACTAGCTCTGTAAATTTCTTAGCCTCCTGCTGCGCTTTGAAGTGTGGGTATGATTAGGTATTATGTGAAGAGTTCTTCCTTATTTTCAGATCTAAAATAGAAATGTGTCTGTGCAGAGTACAGACACTTTGGAAAAAATTCTGACACCTCAGAGTCAGTAGTCTAATATACTTTACTTCAAGCAGCCATGTGTTTATTCAGGGTATTGCACACAGCACCTAGACTGTTCAAATGGCACCAATTTTATGATAAGGGGAGCAAGGTGTTGCTAAAAACTTAAATCACATTTAGGACCCTTACTTTAAACTAATTTTAAAAGCAGGTTGAGTCCCCAAAAACTTTTGAAATGAGTACTGAAGGACCAAGTGTTTTCCACTTTCACATAGAAGCCACAGTAAGACATCTGCATTTGGACTTCAGAGCTTAATTTCAGATGCTCTGCTTGATAAACTATATTATTAATTTATTATCACTCACCACTACATAAGGATACAAAGAGCATAAGATTTACCATGTGGAGTATCCCATAGAGTAGGCAGTTAGGGAAAAGAAAAGGTAAAAAAAATAGTGTACTCTTTTTTGTGTGCATCCTTTCAATTTTCTTTTCTTGCTTTGTGTCACACTGAAGGTGGGTAACTTATTTAGAAGAATATCTAGTTAATGAGTTTAGGTCAACTTGCAGCTAAAAGGCAGTCTGAATTGCACTGTGGTGTTCTAGTATTGCTTAAGTATTGTGGCATGGCATCATATCTGAAAGAAATAGTCACAATGGAATAATTATTGACATGATACATGTAAAGAAAATATTGTGGAAAGATGAAGTGGTCAGGGCCAGTTTAGTAAAAGTGTGGTGTGGCAAAAGTCTACAATTATCTTACAATTTTTCCTAACTCATACATACTCCAGTAATTCAAGATAACTTATTAGTAACTCTGATTGCTAATTAACATTAGTAACCTGTAAGTTAAGTCCTCACAGTGTAAGCAAACCAAAGAATTTCAAAAATACGCTGCCAAATAGCTACAAATGTTTACTCTCCCTTCTCACATCTCCTGCTATTCTCTTTCTACCTCACTTTTCATTCTTTTATTAACTCAGTCCACTGTCATACCCTTGTCTTGAGGACTCCTTCCTGCTGAGTAGAACTCAGTAGAAGAACTGAGTATTGTTTCTCATGACTCAAGATGCCACAGCTGTGGACTCAGGAATGCAGGTACAAATCCTTGTATGTCATCAGCACTGCTGACTTGGGCCTTCCATTGAGTTTGTAGCAGAGGTGGAGTAAAATGCACTAGCTTCATTCTAGCGTGATTGAAAGTTCAGAGTACGCTAAAATCCCGTGAAGCTAGTTGGGGGTATTTCAACAGTTAATTGCACCAAGCTGCCTATTTTCCATCTCCTGTGTTGAAGGCTCTTACAAGTATATGATATGAACTTACACCTTAGTCATACCAGTGCTAGGTCTGGCACCTTTATGTGTAATTAGACAATGTATGGCAGCTTGTCTAGAAGTTAAAAGAAAAGAGTAGTCCTATTTCCCCTGTGCCTTGTTTTGGCTGTGATACTTCTCTGGTAGCACTGTTATCCAAATTCAATTTACTAATTCAGCAGAAAACTGATGGAGGCACCCTTGATCCATTGTATTTTCTCCTGGATCAATGAGCTGCGTGAGTTTGGAGTGCAGTTAGATGAACATCAGAGCTGGTAACAGAGTGAAGCACTGAACAGCCAGGGAAAGGTACTGGAGACAGTAGAGGTGGGAGCAGAAGTAAACCCTTTTTATAAGCTGTAAGCTCTCAGAGGTGCTCAGCTTCTATTGCCTTACCATACACTTAAACAAAGAGTCATGGGCTACTGGACTGCTGAAGCACTTTTTTCTTTCCTTTGGTGGTGGTGTGGTGGGTGCAACACAGAAGAGAAAGCAAGCAAAAAGGTGGTGTGAATCAGCTCTTGGGCAGTCATGATCTTCTTTCTGCTGGGGATCTGCCCATGAGCTCCACAACAGAGGGCTGTGCTACTAATCTTGATTTTATACTTGCAGGGAATACGCACTCCAAAGTTACCCTTCTGTCAGCATGTGGTGCATTATTAAGCCTGTTTCTGGGTATAACAATACAGGTATTTCTGAGTATACAGCCATGACAAGCCTGTGAAGGCAAAGGTTTCTTGCTCTGACTGTAGAATGAGCACCTCAGAGCATTCAGGTTGTTCCAGTCTCCAAGACTCAGGTGAAACATTTGCAGACTTCTTCTCTCCAAGGGAGAGAAAAAACAAAGCTCCCAAAGTAAAGCCAACATTGTATATCACCTGTCAGGGGGCAGCCATAGGAGGTTCTTCAGGGACTGGAAGGGGCATTTGCTGGCCGGGAGCTGGTCCCATCATCCCTGGGAGGTGTGAGCAGGGTGGTCTTAGGGATGCTGGGAAGCTGGTTCATACCAGCTTGTCTGGCAGGTTCATGATGATAAGAGCTATGAGGCCATGCCAGGACATTGGCCAGCTCAGTGTCAGGGCAGGACTGTGGGGAGCTGCATGTCAGCACTCCTGAGACAGGGACTGATGGCCCAAGCTGGGTTGAAATGGACTTCTTGAAGGCAAGGGCAGGGATGGTAAGGTCTGTTGGTGCCATTGGGGCATTAACTGGTCTTTGCACAAGTCCACATCCTTGAGGAAATAACCCCAAAATCAAAACCTGAAAATGCTGCCCAGAATTTTTCCCCCTTGAAGGGAGAATGCCCAGTGATGCCTAAACCCCACCTGCCATTTTGCCAACCCTGTAAGTTTTCTCCAGGATGGTCCATCCTTGTTCCACCTACACTTCCTGAGATAGCTACTGGTTTTCAAAACTCTTTGTTACTCCGAAATTATAGCAAAGTGACTTTAAAATTGGTTCTTCAGTTTTCTGTGTGTGCCCACATACATATTACTTACCAAGGCAAACGCTAATTGCAAGATATCCATAATTGTCAGCAGTGTGGAACTTAATTTTCTACTATGTAGACATCTGTGTTGGTTGCATATATTAGAGTTGTCATGCTTTAAATGTCAGCACCAGTTTAACATCTATAGAAGTCTGTAGAATTAATGATGAGAGAGATTCTTACTGTAAATGTATTGGAAATGGCAGCGTTCAGTTACCTGTAAATGTTAAAACATTGTCTACTGAGAGCTGACAAAGACAATCAGTAGATGCATGCTTTGGTTTGTCAGACGTTCAGCCCCTGAAGACCTGTTCCATCTCACTTTGTGTTCATCTGAATGTTATTCATGGTGCCAAGAGGAGCCATCTGTCCCAAGATTATAGTGACTTCTGCCCTTGGGAAGAGAGGGGGGAAACTGTAAATGCCTCAAGATGATCTGAGGGGGCTGCAGTCACTGGTGCTGTGGGTGGAGGTTGGTGTGTGAGTGCTGCGAAGGTGTGCCCTGTACTGGCCTGTTCGGAGAGGTGGCAAGGAAGCCGTTGTAAAGGCTTTCGAGGAAGGATAACAGGGCAATCTGCCGTTCTGGGAAGCAAAGGCGGAGTGGGTACATGGGCTTATCTCCAGGGGTGCCCTGCCAAAATGCAAACAAAAAGAGTTTTAATGCTTCTGTACAACCTTCCAAACGATGAAAAATGTCAGTGTTCCTAGGGCTAAGTAATTTATGTACTTTCATGTAAATAGCTCTATTATTTTAGATTGTATTGGGTAGTGAATAGCCATTAGTCTGTATCATTCAGAACCAGTGCAGATTTCTTTGAGTACATTCCAGTAGTTGCAGACTGTCTTGACAGGATAATTTATGTTCGAATTTTATCCATTTCATACCCTAAGTTGCAGTTCACTACTGAACTGGGCTCTTCCTCACTGCATCTTAAAGGGATCCAGACCCCTCCTGAATTCAAAGTCTGAATATGCAGCTGCCTTCTTTTACATCCCAGAAAGATGCTTCCACTAATTATCTTATTTGTGCTCTATGTAACATCCCTCAAAGTAGCTAGTGAAGATAGTGCATCTGCCACTGAAGACTTAGTGTAAGTGATTGAGTTCTAGACTTGGACAATAAAGATGGCACTGCGACAAAAATCCCCGAATGTCTTTAGAAAGCAAACATAGAAAGGTCACTAAACAAAATTCACTAGTGAGTTCCAACATATATGCAAAGAAATACTTTTTCCTAGTTTTCATTCAAGTCCCACTCATTGTTTCCTACCATTGAAACCACTTATAGTCTATTCTCATAGAACATAAGAAGTTTTTTTAATTTAAAACTCTTCTGAATCTCGGCAGGTGTAAAAATATCCTATCCCCTCTCCTCTTTCAACATCCTGCACACCCCTGACAACAAATCTCTGTGATTTTTCTTCCAGGAGGATGTGTAAGAAAACACTTTGAAAAAAGTTGTTAGACTTTTATATGGTTATTTTATGTGTGCATTTCACTTTGCTGCAGGCAATGGCAGGAGAAAAAAAAATCAATCCGTATTTGTGCAGAATGAAAAGATGAAAAGAAAAAAAACCTCTTCCAAAATAATTAGCTGTGTGGTATAAGGAACGGAATCATCAAAAATGCTTGACTTTTTCCCCTGCTGGTGCTGCTGCTGCTGAGCCCTTAAAATACCCAGACACATTAAGAAAAATAGTTAGGAAGGTTTATTTTGGGGAACAGGCTGCTCTTGTTCTGGAGACAAGTAAATGCTAGCCTTCTTCTGAAGCCTGAAACCTCCCCAGTTCTAATTTAGGAGTGAGTGCTTTAAAATGCAACTGAAGCCAAAAATAACATAGCAAGGCATTTCTTTAGAAAAAGATTAAATCGGTCAACCATTCATTCAGCAATGGCTTCAAATGTGTCTACAATAGCCACAGCTGAAATGTTTTATGCATCTGTATCCATATCTACAGCACGTTTGTGTGTGCATATATAAATACAGAAATACATATATTCTCATGAACATTTGCATTTGTATGACTGTGTATTCACATGAACATACTTGGTAAACGTGGTTAATCTTGAATCTCTTCCAAAAGGCTGAAGAAGGCTCTAGAAGATGCAGAAAGGAGATGTACTTGCATTTGGTTTGGTCAGAATATACTTGAAAAATAGTTTATTTAAAATGTGAGGACTTCTGAATGACTTAAACATACAACCTTACTATGACAGTGTGTTAACAGTGGGTAACTCCAGCAGGAAAGATTAATATTGCTTATAAAAACCCTGGTGTAGAATGTTTGTTGTGCTGCCAACAACACTGTATAGGAGGTGATTTTTTGGTGCCTGGCAATGATTTTTGCACAACTTACTGTGTAATCATTGTCTACAATGCACTTTTTTCTATCATAAAACCTGTAGAAGGAATAATATGGCCCTCATTTTTTCTCAAGCTTCTAAAGAGAACTCTAAAATATATACCTCATGGCAGTAGTCCATAAACTCCAGTTGTGCTAAGGCACTGTGCAACCTGAGGCTACCAAGATCAATAAAATAATTGAACCCACAAATATTTCTACAGCTACAGTTCTGTGACATGTTAGAGAAGCATATATATCTATATGTAGGAAAAATAGACAAAGAGGCTGTTGTTGGTAGGAGGAGCAAAATCTGCTGGGTTTAGACTGCAAGACAGTGAACTGCAGAAATGTGATGTTCATGGTTTCATGCCAGAGCAGTATAAATTCAAGAGATGCAATACATTCAGGAAATGGATTTAAGGGGGATGGATGACTGGCTCTGGAAATTGCTAATAAGACATAGAATGTTTCCTGCCAAGGTCACTGATTTTACTCCATTTCATTATCAATTATTAAATATCTCGTCCTCATATTATTAGTTTACAAGTTGTTTTCACATGAGGGACGCCATTTGGTGTCCTATGTGAGGTGAATTGTTGATGATGAATCAGGCTCAAAGCAGAGTGGTATCTGTAACAGGAATATTGTTGTTACATCGGTAGTAGCTTGCACTCTGTCCTGACTGTCAGGAGTCTCAAGAGGAAGGACAAGGACTATGTAGGGGTATAGAGCTTGATTATTTTTTTTTTTCTCTCTTGCTGTATGTGCTGTACTGCATCAATGAGAAAGATGGGTCTAGGTTTTTCCACCAGCCTGATACTTCTCACGTGCAATAAACCTCTTCCCAGCATGGTAGCAGGGAGTGTACTAGGTGGTCAGCAGTTGGCTGTTTACTCAGGCATGCTTATGTCTAGGACCGCCTTACCTTATGAAATAGGAATAATTAATTTTAATTTTTCTTCTTAATCACAACAGCAGCTTAAATTGGAATTTAAGAGATTAAGAGGCAAAGAAGGGATTTGATCATGCCATAATGTTAAAAAAACAACAAAGAAAAAGCCTAAACTGCTTCAATACTGATATGAAAAAAAGAGAACATTTCAGTTCCTTTTTCCTCACAGAATTCCTTATTTAAGGGAAATTCGCTGAGGTTCATTAACAAAAATACAGATATTTCCAGCAAGTCAGTCATCAAAAAAATAGCTTTCCTTCTGAACAGATACTGTATGTTCTTCATGCTGCTAAAGGAGGAAAAAAAAGATTAAATATTACTGAGATGTTGTGAGCAAGCAGAAAATTCAGAGCACAATCATAAGGTGGTGTGAATCTCTCAAAGGACCTGGTTTCCCAGAGGAAACTCCGAGGCAGTGAAAAGTTGTCTGCTTTTTGTCGATATGGATGGGGTGGGGTTTTGGTTACACCTCTGCTCATGCACCATATTTCTGTGCTCAGCCTTTTCCTTGTTCCATTCTTCTTGCACCTTTGCCATTGGAGCTGCTTGTGTGATTGCCTTTTAACCAGTTGTAGTCATAGAGAAGTGAGTTGGCTTAAAAAGTTTGAAAACTAAGTGTTTCTTGAGGTTGTCCCAACTATAATGAGGTAATGAATTCTAAGAAGAGGTTATCTGCTGGAAGATATGAAGAGACAGTTTTTAACCCTTGGGGGTAGGGATGAGAAAGGGGCATAGCAGGCAATCCTGCTGTTTGCAGAGCACGTTTGCCTATGCCAAGAGAAAATTATGGATGATCATCATCTGAAATTTGCTGCTTAGTGGATCTGGATATGAGGATTTTGGGAAGACTGTAAATTGCACCTGACAGTTATATTTATGGTCTTTGACTCTGTTCAGATTGTGCTGTAAGCAAAGGCAAAGAAAAGTAATGGTTGAAACACTGGAAAGCCTGAAGGAAAGTCACTAGGACTGACCAAAGAAAGGGGAAAAAAACCCATGTTGATTATCTGGACTATACTTAAAAATTGCTTTATGTAAGAAAAGGTCTTCAGGATTACATTTTTGCCCAATTAGCTGTATTGCTAAACCCTCTCTTTCGTCAGATTTTCCATTTTGGAGACTGGTTGGTCACCGCTGCAGCACTTTCCAGCTCCTTGATGTCTGTGGCTGAGCAATGATTTTGCTTCTGTATTCATATCTCCCATGGTGGCATACTGAAATGACCTTAGGCCTCAGGAGCCAGGCACCACGTGCTTCAGGTGTGTGCATTGCAGGGGCTCCTATCCAGCCACAGGATTTATCACCAGACAGCCCCTGAAGATGCACCCCCAGCGCAGGGAGATGGAGCTAAGCTTGGTGTGGCTTAGCCTTGCAGAACTTCTGGCTTGCACAGTGCTTTGTAGTAGGAAATGTCTTTTTCTCTTTGGAAGGGTGTTTTCAGAGAGAAATAAGCCTCATTGCCAAGCACAATCAACCTTCATTCCAACAAACTGAACTGGATATAGACTTTTCTGGGCTCCTCTAACCCATTTTATGGCACAGGTGGTGCAGTGAGCCTCAGAGCTCTTTTGAAAGAAGATGAGCATTTGAAAAAGCGGAAAACTTGGAAAAAAAAAAGTCCAAATCCTTTACACTTCTGGAATCAACACTCCAGCAGGTAAGCAACAAAGCTACTTAAGGTAAACCTATACTCTTGTACACTTGCACATCTCCCCCACTTTAAATAGGCTGCTTGATGACAGTAGCAGACACAAATAGCCTTAAACCTGCTACAGATTTTGTTAGAGTAATGAGTGAAAACTTGTTTATTTCTCTCCTGTGTTCAAAAGTAGCCTATTTTATTGTGTTAAACCCTGAACCACAAGAATAGAATTTCTAATACAATACCTCATAACCAGTATCTACAGAGATACTATTTTCCTCTCCCCCTTCCTTTTAATAATCTTCCCAGTGCAAGAGGAATGGAGTGCTTTTTTCAGCTAGAGATTTTCTTCATCCTAAATTATGATAATGTATCTACTGTATTTGAAATTGAAGTGACAGACTGCTTTCTTTTAAAGACAGTACCTCTCCACAGTGAGGAACAGTTTTACAGGAAGTCAAGGCCTATATACTTGTTGTGCTGGGAAAAGCTTTGTACCCATTTATTGTAATTTAAATGCACCCCTGCACAGTTAACTTCTCTGAAAAATTTAGGAGTGAAAGGAAGGATGTGAGACCAACACTGGTCCTTTCTGGTATGCCTGTTCCAAGACGTCAGTGGCTGGTCTTGTGAATCATATGAAAATTATGAAGAACTTTGAGCACCAAGACAAATGAAATCTGGTTTCCTAGGATATGCATCTCCTGGTGGCTTGTGAGCTCAGTGATATTTCTTCCTACAGATGTGGTTTTTAGAAAGACATTCTTTCTCCTTGTTCAAGTCAGTTCTCTCTGGTGTTGAGTAAGGGTTACTTACCCAAGTTCTTAATGTGCATAACTTTATTTGCCCAGCTAGTGTTACTGATACTTTAATGCTACCTTCATAGATACATTTAGTGACACGTGTAAGTCTTCACAGGATTGGACCTACCATCGGCATTTGGGAATCAATACTCTTCTTATTTATCACTTTTTCTGGCCCATTCGTCAGTAAATCTTGATGTGCCCTTTATTATTTTGGAAACACAAACAACTCAGAAGGGACTGTATCTCAACAGGAAAGGTATGTGCATGTTTCTTCTAAAATTAATACATCTGTTTCTGGCTCAGCAGTTGACTGCCAAAAACACTGTTGAAGATAATCTGGAGGGGAACTTACTTACAAGTACTTACTGCAGCCATTTTCTCACCTGGGAGTCTGATCTACCTCGTTTTTCTCTAGGCTATTTTCATTAAACCTGTTGTTATCTATCTCACTTATGTCAGATTTGTTTGAAACTGGTGAATCTTTTAAAGCATTGAGGTTAAAGTTGTATGAAATCTAAATAGGTAAAGAAAGAAGCATGCAGTGAGTTTTTTCTTCATGATACCAAGCTAACATGACTATGTAAACATTTAAATACATATGGGTTGCTTACCTGAGACATGATTGCACTAAACAGGAGATGCTGGCTTTGCATATAGGCACACTCATTTTTACATATTAAATAATTACATATAATTAAAATAGAAAAAACAAAATCTGCCCGCAAACAATAAATAACTACATGATGTGATTCTTTGAAAATGGACATTACCTTCCTGCCCTCTAAAAACCATGAATGATTGCATATAAAATAATATTTAAGTTAGCTTTAAGGAAATTATTCCCGTTACTCCAGTTAAATAATATGAGGCTCAATATTTATCTTTTTAAAAATGTTAACTTGTTTAGAACAGTCAGGTTTCAATTTTAGTGTGAAATTCAACCCTTTTCCAGATATAAATGTAACTTGTCATATTCTCATCTTCCGCTGATATCTAGGGCCATATGTCTGTGTGATATCACACTTTTAGCCACAGCAGAGGAAAGTGTGTTGTAAATAATACAGACTTCTCAGAACCTTGATGTACAGTTGAGTGTATGCTCAGCTGAAACCAAGCGATTGATAGGCTTTTACTGCCGTGTGTGACTGTTCCAACACATCTTAGGAAGAGACATGGACTGTCAGTTCTGCCTTTTTTTCTTTCCTTTTTGTTTTAACAAATGAATTTGTGTTTTTTCCTTTTCAGATGTGGTCTTTATTATATATTGCCTCACTCTGGATGTATAGACCACTTGGTGAGTTTTGATCTCCAGATGAGCTGATAAGTCTTAGGGTCAGGTTGCTGATGCATATGCTTAGGATTAGTTATACCACAGACAAAAAACTATGCTGCTGTTTCTCCTTATTAATGGTCACTATGGAAATTTGTTAGGGTACCTTCAGAAGGAAGGATCTTAAATGAAGTGAAACAATAGAGAGTATTTCAAAAATAACTTACATGATCTTGCATTTATTCCTCTCAATATTCCCCTCAATGTTTCTCTCAGTGTTCCCCTCCAGATTATCTTCAA
>VXBT01005697.1:0-15285 GCA_013400235.1 Oriolus oriolus | reverse complement strand
CTATCTGTGTATTTTTTCAACGCTCTCACTCTATTCAGGGTGACTGTCTTCCCAGTTAGGCAGACAAATATATGCATTCAAGAAAATCAACAAAAATCACATTTCACATTTTAAAGCAAAAGCAAAGCAGATTTGCTATTGGCAACGCTTATTTCAACACATTGTAAATGTCCTGATCTATAAGCTCAAATATATGGGGAATAAAGACATGATAGATAATAAAAGCTTGACAGGCCTACAAAAAGACAGATGCAATAAATCTCAGGACTTCTATTATTTTATCCTTGGGAATTCCCAGCATCTTCCCCCATCCTGCTCATTCTTGAAGTATCTCTGATTGTTCATTTATTTCTCCTGGAAAATTTCCTCGATTTTTTTTGCCCTTGATTGTTATAAATTTAGGAATGAGCAGTTACAGATGCGATGGTTCAAACAAGTCTGTTCACTGACAAGTAATTTTAGTTGTGTTTTTTTTAATAGGGAGTGGGTTGCTCTTGTTTGCAGTCTTGCTGCCAGTACTATAAGAAAGATTTGTGGATTGTAGCAAATCCTTGTTGCAAGGAACATAAAACAACTACTTAATTTCTCTTTAAGAGAGAAAGAACATTCTGGTTTGGTCTCTGGATTTCACTCCATTAGGAATAAATAGATCCAAAAAAATGCATCTTGGAGAGTTTATGGTTTTAAAACTACACTGGGGAGTTTATTATTATTATTATTTTAATACTTTCTTTAACTCAGACATACTTCTACTGGAAATATACATGGCTACTTCAAATTTTCCCTGTGTCTTGCTCTCAGGGGGATTATTTTCACAACTGAAGACAACTAGGTACAAAAATGTCTCTATCACTTTGCCCTTTTAATCTGCCCTTTTTGGGCCAAGAAAGGAGGGAGGGCAGACACACCTTAATTATCTGCTCCCAGCCCTAATGTGCTGTATGTTCCTCCAAACTTTGATTTATGAAAGTTTTCCTGATTGGTGACTATGCTGAGGAACCATTTATTTTCCTTTTGGCTTGATCCTTTTATAAACTACCTGCAGCAAATCTGGTGTCTCTGCATTACAGTAATTTAATGCTAATGACTTGCTTCACTGAACAGTGGAGAGGAAAAATAAGTAAAGATAATCCCAACTGATAAAAACGTCGTGAGTCAAAGTCTTGCAAAGGAAATAAATTCATATTTCAATGTAAGGCTTCGGGAAGTTTTAATTTATAATGTAAGCTCATCTTAACTGCTTCATGCATAGGTGTACGTTTTAGAGGGGTTTAAATTTTATTTTACCTTACTGATACAAGCTCCATAGCCAGCAACACAGTGGGAAAAAAACTGAAGTTAATTTCTGCCCAATATTGCCGTGATTATCCTGACTTTATTTTTTCTCCTAGCCATGCTGTTTTGCTTATGAGCTTTGTATTGTTAATTAAGTGCTTTCTGTTTGTTTGCAAAAAAGCCCAAAGCCAACAGATTCCAAATCCTGGTTGTTTTAAAACATGTAAGTAACTTACAAGCAATATAAGCCTGACTTACACGGACACATAATACTCTTAAACCATTTTTATGTCGTAGCTGGTTGTTCCCTAACATTTTATTGCACATAAATATATTTGTGCTGCCACATTTTGTGCCTGCTTCTGTACTGAGCCAAGTGGAAGCAACACAGACGCAGTATGGAAATTGAAATGGAGATGATACATAATACTTACATAGAGCTTGACAAATCTTTATGCTGAAACACAGCAAAAGCAGCTACGGGAATAACACCACACGTTTCTGGTGCAGATTTCTTCCCGTGGATTGGCTGCATTAAAAAGGCAGCTTGTATAAAACTGGAGGTCCATAAAAGCCAGTAATGGAATTACTGCAGTTTGAGATTTCACCGTGCTGGTTCTGAGGTCCTTGGCTGGCTTGTCACAAGGAATATCAAATCTATGCATATCAACCACCACATTGGAGATTTCTCTTTCCTTTGGCGCAGGGCAGAAGGTGTGGATTCAGACCCTGACTCCTCAAACTGAATTTTGCAGTACTGTGAATGCTGAAGAAGGGGTTTAATCACCACCATAGCACCTGGTTCATGTTCCTGGCATGGAAACACAATTCTTCTGGGGAGAATAATATGAGTTTTAAAAAAAGAACCAAGAAGCTTCACAGATTTAAAGTTGAGAGGATAGATCTGCCTGACAGACCATTGCCTGCTGCTCTGGTTGGGTTTTGGGCATCAAACAGTCAGCACATTGTACATTTCTGGGGAGAAGATTCTCTTTTAGGCAAAAATACACATCCTGTGGCAGAGACAAAGGAGGTGTACAGAGCTGTCTCTGGTCAACTCCGCTGCTGCTTCCATAATGATAGAGACAGGGAGGAAGGAATATGGCTGAGCTATCAGCTACTCACTTCATTTCAGGCTCAGTGTTGCTGCAGCCTCTCCTGCTAACAGCTAAATTCACACATGACATTTCTAGATAAAACAAGTAAAGTACCTCAGTTTGTTTATGCTGAAACAGATTTATTCCATGTCCGTGTCTAAGGCACTAGGAAGCAGTGATCAGTCCAGTGAAGGGATGAGGAGAAAACATAATAGCATGNTTTTTTTTTTTTTCCTTTTTGGGCTCTTTAGAAAAGAGTATAATATGTCTTGGAATAGTCAGAAACACCTTTTTGTTTATTTTCCTTGGTGGAAGATCTCTCAGAGGAAAGATCGATATGATGAACTGATTGCTTCAAGGATTTCTTCACTACCTGTCACTGATCCCTGAATGGGATGTGTTCTCTCTGTGAGACAGGGCCTGTTGAGGAGTTACTGGAAAGCTTTTTAGAGTCTGTGCTCTATAAATCACTTTATGAGTACAATAGTCCCTCTTGACCTACTGAAATGCATTGGTAAAACTCATCACTCACCTCCACTGAAAGGAGGACCATTTACTCTTTCCATTATCTAGGTCAGGAGAATCTGTGGAGAACTAATTATCTCACTAAATGAAGAGAACTTTGACACCCCACCCCAAACCTACACACACTGTGGTGTTAAAAGCAGGTGGCCACTTTGGCTTGCCACTCATCCAAATACTGCAGCAGGATTTTGTGAGAAATGGTCCTACTGCACCTGATAAACCTCCCTGCATGTCCTCACACTCCAGGTAACACAGAGAGACAGGCATGAAAGTGCTTTTAGGACACAGAGGATGAGGGAATCTGGCAACTCACACCTGCTTTAGTCCTGCTTTGGGAACTTTCAGACTTGCTGCAATTATTTGCGTGTGGAGGTCTTTGCATTTCAAAGCACCATGTATTGAGTAAGTAGAAACTTCCAGCACAAACTTCAATTACACTGACAGAAATCAAGAAGTTTGATTACCTTTCTGCTTAATTTGCCCCCTGGCACACAGGTCACTTTAGTTACTCTTTGTCTCTGCTTCTGTCAACTTCAGACATGCATCTTCAGTTCCCTTCTAAACTGAAAACATATTCCTTTTATAAGATCACAAAGGGTTGGGGAGTTTTATGACCTTTCCTGCAACTGCATCCAGCTGTTGATTCCAGCACTCAAATACTGTGGGTGTAAGCAGCTGAGGAGGCAGAAAACACTGAGTAGCAAAGATAAAAACATTTAACTATGTTTCAGAAATGTTCTTGCTCGTGGTTTTCATTTGTCCTCAGCTGAGAAACAAATGGCAGGTTTACCATTATTACTCTAAATATCATTGTTGTTGTTTCTACTGTTTATTACTGCTGTTGACAAAAAGAAGCCTCACTTCATCTGGGAACCATCAAGCAACAACAGTGCCCCAGCCTGGGCAGGGTCAGCTTTGCTTTCAACTCCTTCCATCATCATTTTTAATAGTGTACCTCCTTCCACCAGTTTTGACAATGTAACAGGAGCAATTAAGGTGCACAAGAAAGACATTTTGTCCTGAACCCAAGCTCAATGCAGGTGCCTGTGTCACCAACTGGTACAAAATGATGCTCCTCACTCATTTTGTCAAATGTTATTTGTATTTCACTTTTAATTCCAACAGAAACCATAATTTTACTTCTTCCAAAATAAAATGAGAGAGGGAAAAGGTCATTAGCAGTGTCAAGAGATTGAACTTGTTTTGGTTTGTTTTCTTTTCCCGAGGGCCAAAAATACCATAAAACCTGGAAAACTTCATGAAGTTGCTATCTGTAGTTGGCAAAAACTGAATTTTCATTGATAAGAGAGAAACAATTGTCTGATTCACTCTTGAGTCTGGCACATAGGCAAGAAGAGGCCAAAATGTCACTCACAAATGTCTGAACATGCCAGACACTGAAAAAGAACAATTCCTTCTTGAGGGCTTGACATGGAAACGGGGTTTCTAAGGCTCCCAAGATTGTTACCTCTCTCTCAAAAGGAAGAAGAAGAAAAGAATTCCTTACCTATATTTAATATGCTGAGTCCAGACACTTGTCTCACATTCCACAGAAACTGCTCCTTACCCCTCTTCCACCCTCAACCAGGCTGGCTGGCATTCCAGGAATTTGCTGCACACTGTTTTCCCAGGTCTTCACTCGGGTTCACAGTCAAGCAAACCCATTGATCCCCTTCTTCTCACTTGTTTTGATTTGGCCCAAAATGAGGAGTTTTGTTATTTCCCGCCGTTCCCCTGAGCCCCTGCCCTCGTGTTCCCAAACACCAAACCTCACTTTGGCCCCAGCAGAGCCGCAGAGGCTTTGTGATGCCTGTATAAAAGCAGGCGTGATTTTGCCACTAAAACTCAAGATTTCGGGGCCGTGCCCCACGTACTGACCTCCACCAGCGGCTTGGGCTTGCGCTCCACTGCAAACCTGAAGTGGCAGAGCTCGCAGTAGCTGGTGTTGGACGACGACAGCCAGTGCTCCAGGCAGCTGCGGTGAATGGTCCCCAGGGTCCCCGTACACTCGCAGGGGGACAGCAGCTCCTCATGGCTGCTGCCCTCGTGGCAGATCCTACAGATGGGACGGTCATTGAAGGGGCTGCTGCAGGAGAGGGAGAGAAAGCTGCTGGTCAGTGCACAAGGCTGTGGTTTAGGCTTTTTCTCTGGCATGAGCTAGCAGTGTGGGAAGTATTTGCATTTAAGAGTATTTTGCTCTGTAATTAGTAATCCAAGCTGCTGGGCTGACAGTTTAAAGCATTTTGGTATTCTTGCTTAAAATATCTCTTCTGTTAGGGGGGGAAAGCGTGGAGTGAAAATCATCAGACTGGCAGGTGAGAGGCAGAAGAGCAAGTGTTTCTCTACTTTTGTATTTCCCAGTTCTTCACAGAGCAGCGGTGTAGCCACCTCAAAAAACCCCTAAGTGCATCAGGGAGGTTTTTAATCTGTCTCAGCTGGACAGGTCTTGTTGTAGTGGTGACCCTCTGACCTAAATGTTGTTTTCACTTGGCCAATAGCAAAGAACTGCTGAAAGAGCAGCACCTTGCCCTGTAGTATGGTGAAGCCAGGGCCACAGCTTCAGGAAAGCATGTGCAGGCAGAAAGGTCATGCCCCTGGAAAGGGCTTCCCTCTCTTTGGGACACCCCATGGGGTAGTCAAGGAGTGATACAGACAGACCTGAGAAGCACTGTGCCAAACACATCCCTGCTGCGTGGCTGCCTGTGGGTATTTCTTCTGCACTGCTTTAAGATCCATGAAGTCTTTCCAGCTCTCCACCAGCAAAGACAAATTTAATTTTGACCCAAGCATCAACTCTGGATGAGGCCAAACCCTTCAAAATCCTCTTTCTTTCTTCTAATGAGAGCAAAGCCAGCCTGAAGCAGGCTTGGAAGGTGTAGATTAACCATGTATTTCACCACTAATCTACCTCTCTAAAGCAGCAGCAGAAAGAGCTGGCCAATCACTTGAACAACTGAAGCTGCAGCACTGGTGCCAGAAACAGCTTGTCTGGCTGCTCAGCACGCTGGCTGGGGAAGCATTTAGGAAGTGTGGTGCTTTCTGCAGCATGGTCATGACCAAGCTGGGATGGGGGTTCAGTCTCACCAGACGGGAAGGGCCCTGTCCCCCGCGCTGTCCCCCACGTACCTCTGCACGGCGAGGGTCCGCACGACGGACGAGAGCAGCTGCCCATCCTTGGAGGACACCTGCATGACATACTGGGGACAGCTGCTGGCCAGACCCCCGCTGGCACCGGGCAGGCTCTTGCCATCGGGGGCCGGCGGGCGCGGGCACTCCGGAGGGACTCCCGGCAGGTGGCTGCAGCGGCTCGTCCTCATGGCGCTGGNGCGTGAGAAGGAGCATCCCTCACTCCCCACCCCAGATTTCCGAAGCCCACTCAGCAGAGAGAGGCAGCTCAGGATGTGTCGTAGAGAAACTCTGCACATCCCACAAGGAGCAAGCCAACAACCCTGCTTTTTCCTCTCTGCAGACTCCTGAAGTCATGGGTGATAAATAAAGAGGCTGAACCTCTTGTCACTGCCCCTCCAAATGTTTCAAAGGGATATACAATCTTCACCCTGTGCACTTTTAAATTTAAAGGTTCTGCCACTGTCCGCCAGTGGGGAAAGTTATGCACTGGCAGAGAAAATGGCTGGTCGGCTTCAAATCCCCTTTGAAAACACTTCACTGCTGCTTAGTGTCTTCTATCACCAGCCCACAGCAGAGCACAGACCTGGCAATTAATCCTGTACAGGGCTTTAGTCACACAAACCTGCTTAATCACAGCCTGTGCACAGCAGTAATTTATGCCACAAGGTGAGGCAGAAATCACAACCTGCCCGCATCTCTCTCCTCTTCTTCACTCCTTCTCGCATCGCTGGGAGTGTGCTTTGCATGGTGCTTTCAGTGGCAATTGGGAAGGAAGGGTTGTGCTGGGAACAAGGAGCCTGGGCATGTAAATTCCTGATATTTTGGTGGGTTGCTCCTGGCTGGATGCGCTTGCCGTGGAGGGGAGGCTGGGTGGTTCCACCAGGCTGCGTCCCTGCCCTCTTCCCCTTTGGGTCGGGCACCAGAAACATACACACAGGGTGGATTATTCCCTCTGCAAAAGCGGGGAAAGATTCCCTAGCATGCGTTGGGACACTTGGCTGCAGTCACATGTGAACCTTACAGGTTGCAATGATGACATTCCCACGTTAAAATCAGGAGTTTCCCCCTGAAAAAAAGTGTTCTGCATCGCATGCCACGGCTGTGTGGTGTCAGCACTGCAGCTGAGAAGTATCTTTAAAAACTAAGCATTAATGAAACCCTCTAAACAGGGGTGTGTCTACAAGAGTTCAGAAGAAACCTTGTGATTTGGCTCTCTCGGATTTGAGTAACAGCAGCACTAACCTTGGGAAGCCCCCTGAAGGGATGTTTTTGGCAGCAAGGTTTTGCAGCATGTGAGGGCTGATGTGGATGCTGGACCACTTGCACCACACAAGCTTTCACACAGGGACTCGTATTCTTAGAAAGGCGTCTAAAATAGGAAAATGCTTTGGCAAAGTGTTTGTTTTGCAGGATTACTTCAGCTATTTTCAGATCACGCATACCCCAGGGAGCGAGCTGGAGACTGATGAGGCAGCTTACAGGGGATGGAGTGCTGAGAGGATGGGAGATGGACTCTGGGCCTCATTTACAACGAAAATGAAGCAAATGGCTGATGTCAAAACCATTAACATATAAAAGATGCAGACATTTCAAGAGAATAAGAGCCACGGACTCTCCAAGGAGACCACAGTGTTCAGCAACATTTTAGTCTTAAAATCCATGCTGAGGCTGTTTAACAAGAACATTCAGCTGCTGAGTAGCTGCTTCATTAAACTTAAAAAGCCTAAGAAGTATCATGCTTACAGACCCACGCTGCAGAATTATGTATTTCTCTCCTGATTGCTTCACTGACCTCATTAAGTACAACACTGGGTTTATAATTTCATATAAAGTGACCATCCAGGCCTTTACAAACACATCCATCAGTAACTTGATGAGTTTGGAGCGTTTGCTGGAGCGTCAGAAGATGCAACTAAATGCACACGGGAAATATTCTGGCCGTATCTCAGCAATGTTAATTCAAATTTCTGCCTGCAGCACTGCACTGATATCCCACTTTGGCAGAGCAGATACACGTAATTCCTTTCTACCTCGTTCTTTTTTTGAAAGGAAGTTGAAAGTTGCAGCCTATTTCTCTGAATTCAGAAGAATTCCTCCTAAAAAGACACTTTCACACAAAATCAGTGCATGTGCCTGAAAAGTAATACCATTATAGAATTAAATTATATGTGCTTTAATACTGAACCCCATGGTAAATAATGAAGATCAGTTGTCCCGAAAAGCACAGAGATCCTAAACAAATCTGAAAGTCAAAGCTGACATTAAAGAATTGTAAATCTTACCAGCCACAAACCCCCAAAGCCAGTGTTTACCCATATGTATGTATTATGTCAAAAAGTTTTTCACATGAAACAGGTGAAAATCTGTCCAAAATGCCTCAGTAAAAGAGAAAATGAAGAACAAAACAGGAAGACTTGTTTAGCTAGTATTTATGAAGACCAGTATTAAACTGGGCAAGACAGAATATCAGTATTTATTCCAGATGCCAGAAAATTCTGAGAAAACTGGCTGAATTTGGTATGATGAATGTATGTTAGTATTTAGCACTCCTTTCTTTCTTTTCTGTGTTGTTATTAGTCCTATTTTTTCATTTATGTACATATATAGATGTAAGGGGTTTAGGGGTTTCAGAGTAAAAGTAAAGATATTGCAGGTATTTCATTTAAGCAATAAGTGTAAAAAAAAAAAAAAGATAAACCAACCAATAAACTCAAGCAAATTATCTGAGGGCCTGTTAAAGCTAGGAAGAAGATTCAAGTGGAAAAGACATCCTTTGCCCCATACTAATTTATAGGATGCTATATTCCTATATTCCTGTATTCCTATTTAATAGATTTATGCCTTCTGTATCAAAAAAACCCGCAAGGCTCAACAAATGCCAGTGAGCAAGACACTGCCACTCCCATCAAATTGGACTCAAATAAGATGCTAAAAACCAGCATTACTTCTCTGAGATGGAATTTAAAGACAAAGCCATCTGCAGAACTGAAATAAAACTGGAATCCTTGTTCCACTCTTTCTGACTGTGCATGAATTGACCTCAGTTCTTAGACCCACAAAGCATCATCAGGGTGATGAGTTAAATTAGCACAGCAGAGCTTTTTTAAAGCAGTGGTGCTTTCCTGCTGAAGCTGTGAGTGGCTGAGATTTGCACGAGACAAAATGATCTTTACACTTCAAGCAGTGGGTTGCAAATGTTGAGCAGATACCCATGGAGCTGCTCCCTTTTCCTTTTTTTTCATCATCTCTGCTAAGAGAAGCACTCATTCTACCTCTCAGTCATGGTTTCAGACTTGTAAACCCATTCACCTTTCCTATTCCATGTTCCCACGAGTCACCTTATTAGTTTCAAGAAATGTGATGTGAGCTTGCATCAATCAGCTTCAACACACTCAAAAATATGCATGAAAAACCACTAGCATCCCACATGGAGACATTTTCCCAAGGAATACTGCAAAAAGACAGCCAAAATAATAATGCTAATACTACTACTAATAATAATAACAACAACAAACCAAACCCAAACCAAACCAAACCCCCACACCAGCAAAAAAAACCCAAATACACACACACACACACACACACACACACACACACAAATAATAAAAAAAGCCAAACAAATAAACAAAAAGTCCAAAACAAACAAAAACCACAAACAAAAGAAGAAAGAAACAACCCAAAAAACAACCCTCCAGTTTTCAGAAGCTTTCAGAAATGTATTTTTTTTTCCTGTTTGTGTACTTTGACATATTTTTGATCAGCTTACTCCAGAATTTTGGACCCCAGTGACCTGGGGACAGTTTTTTGCTTGGGACACGTCAGCAGATTCGGAGCACAGATAGAATTCTCAGTCTTACTGCAAGCTGGAAGAATGGTGCAAGTCATGGAGAAGCATCTCCTTCCTTCTTTTATACAATCAATCCTGGCTGGTTACTCAGAATGCAAAACATTGCATTCTGAGTAATAAATTAATGTTTTCAAGAGCTGTCAGCAATGCAGTCATCAGAGGCTGTGTGAAAAGGGTGCTCTCCACCGTCTCAAGTGTTACAAGAGCATGCACTACCTTTGTTTCTAGAAGTGGAGAATAGGAACTCATCTTTCCCTCACTGATGTTTAGACAATAATTTTGTGCCACCATTTAAGGGTCTCTTTTCCAGAGACCAGAGACCAAAGCAGCCACTGCAGTCACTGGATCACACAGTTGCTCTGTGATCCCTGTTTCCCTTTTCCACCAAAAAATGCAGAAGAACCAAAATTCTCAACTCCAGAGTACTGTACAACCTCCTAAATTTTTACCTTTTAAGAAACAATGCTGAGTACTGTGAAGCTGGAGTGGACAGAACACTTTTAAAAAAGTAAGAGCCTATGGGACACTTGAAAATCCTATTTTAGTGGACAAACACTGAGTTTTAGGCACATCCTCTCTCAGACACTCATATCTGGAACTGTTTTAAATGTTTCTTGACTCTGCCCTCCACAATCCACCTCAAAGAGCTTCATGGATGACCTCCAGGTTTCAAACACACAAACAATGAGTAAAGAAACTCGTGGAGTAACTGGAAGTCCCAGCTGAAGCCCTGGATGCTGCAGCACCACGAGAACCTCAAGCCCTCCAGAGTAAAAAATTTAATTTCTCTAAACTGAGAAGACAAATACCTGCATTTGGTCACGACACGTGGCTCAGCACAAGGAGAGATAAAAGATGCTGCCTGACCTGTTCATTACAGAGCTCTAAAGCCATCAGGGAGAGAGGCAGCACAAGGACACGGCAGTTCTGGGACGTGATGACAGGAGAAGAAGGCTGGAGAAAATTTTTTTGGTCAATAGCATCCTGTTTGCAGTATCACACCACCACCACACCAAGGAGCTATGGGAGACCACTGAAAGGTGCAAGAGGAAGATGTGGTAATTGTTCACCAGCTGAGGAGGACAGATTTCACGCTAAAGCATTTCGACATGCAGAAAGTAGCACAATACCGAACCCGGCTGACATTAGGCAATATTACTTTGTTTCAGCCCACATTTTACTC
The DNA here is from genome assembly GCA_013400235.1 of Oriolus oriolus. Taxonomy (NCBI): domain Eukaryota; kingdom Metazoa; phylum Chordata; class Aves; order Passeriformes; family Corvidae; genus Oriolus; species Oriolus oriolus. The sequence goes on along the minus strand of VXBT01005697.1, from coordinate 4,229 downwards.
CTTTTTCATGCTGTAAACAGCATTTTCCATTCATCTGGTTGGACTGCAGAGAGCTTCAGGGGCTTTTAAAAACTACCACGCAGTAGGCTTCATGCAAAGTGCAATTTTATAAACATGCACATCAAAAAACTGAGTGCTGGTCTGAGGCAGCAGCACAAAGCAGTCCAGCACAAATAGTCCTTAAGAGTCTGACCACGCATTTAAAACTTCACTGCCCACCCATAAATCATTGTTATTTTGTTATGTACTGAACCTTGAACCACTTTCCATGAGAGCAACAGACTCCCTTTTTGGCACTGTGACTCTAATAAATTGCTTTATTGCCTGCACAGCCACTAACCTGGGTCATCTGCTTAGCTTTGTATCCTTTTGTTGGCTGTTGAAATGAAAGTTTTCAACATGATAATAAATACCATAAGTACTCGTGGTGGTGGCATTTTAGCCTTGCATTAATAAGAAAAAAACCCCAGAAGATACAAATACAATTTACAACTGATCTGGAAATAGAAATGTGTGTGTGGCGGGGGGGGGTTCAAAGTATAAGGAGCTATATATTTTTTCTTTTCTTATATTTGTTTCTTTCTAGCGGTAGTGTCTTTCCTCACAGGTTAGGAATGTTCCTAACGTGTTCCTAAATTCCTTTTTTCCATTGTCACATCCTCTTCAGACCCCCACTCCCCTATTTCCCCACTCTTGTCCACAAACTTCTTGCTTATTTTGGCCCCAGGACATGGCTTAAACCACAATTGTTTTCATCCTTAGACACAAAAACGTAGTGAAAGAATTAGTATGTACTTATATACTCAAAGCTGGCAAATTAAGAGGCCCAGAAGTTTGGTTTCTTCACACTAGAAAGGTCTAGATTTTCTTTCATCTTCTAAATCAGGTCTCTTTACGCAGATGAGACAAGCACTTCTCGGCCTAAAACCTGAAAGGTGAGAATTTAATTTGTTCTCAACAGGTGTCAAAGGACAAGGAACACCATGTCAGTCCTTAGAGCCAGGAGTCATCTCTAAAAATCACCAAGCACTTTGTTCTGGAGAGCAACAGTATTTTCACGCACAGTGTGTTTTACTGACGAGGCACTTCCTGTAGCACGGGAATTGTAAAACTTTCAGCAGCCCCATTCTCTGCAAGCGCCTCGGATTTCGTCAGAAAACCTGTCTTTTGCAATTTGCAGCAGCAGCGGTTTTGACTGCATCAGTCGGTGCCGCTGGACTCTGACCTCTGCTCCATTTAGGTGCTTCATTCCTGGTGCCTGTCTTGCCAGAAAAAGCAAAATCTGAGGGTGCAGGATGCTCATTCCACCCTCTGAGACTCACACCACACCTGCACACAGCAAAGCGCACCGAAGAAAGGGAGCAGGAGTCGCACCTACTACACCTTGGTGTTTTCAACTATTTTTGCAGCAGATGGGGATAATCGAGACAGTGTGAGGACCAATGGTTCTGTCAAATACAAATTCCTAAAGTGTTTCTCAAATACAAGGTCTTAGGAGGACGAGTTCAGTCAGATCTGATCCAAAACTGCTGCATTTGATGGAACTGTTACTATCGACCTCCTCCACGTTCAGGCTGGACTCGAAGTTACTGTGGCACAGTTGTAGCATGGAGCTCAGGGGAAAATGCTCAGAGTTAAATATTTATGTGCTCCTAAGGCCACGTTTTCACACTCAAAAATAGCTCTCCCCATTGCCACTGCAAGGCTGAAATGAGAGCTGCCAACACCACACAAATCATTGCCCTGCCCCACGTAATAAATCCCTAATTTGGCTTCTTTTTGTACTCACACAGGTAAACATCAGCTGAATCCAACTGATTCCTCCTGGCCAGGTAAGGCCAAGCTGAAAATGACTTACTTAAACTGCAAATGGTGTAAATACTTAATTCCTGAGGCTTAACTTCATGCCTGGGGTTTAGTAATGAACTCTAGTTCATGTAAACCTTGTGCAAATTAATTATTTGACAAACAGGATCAGTTTTTAACCTGTGGTTCTGCCTGGCTCACAGCGGCCAAATCCACACACGTTTTTGAGGCTGGGACCAAGCAATGTGTCTGCACAAGAGTCTGAGAAACAGCGAGCACAGGGAGTGCTGGCCGGTGATGGAGGCAAGAGCCTGAAAGCTGCAGGGCAGAAAGAGCAAAATGTTTTCAATTACTAATGGAGGATGCTTGGAGAAATTTGGTCATGGCATTTCTGCAGACAGCCTAACGAAAATGCTAATTCTTCTGTTTGTCGTTGCTAAGTCAATTATTTGTCCACTTTTAGTACATTTGATTCTTCCAGCTCCTGCAGTCGATGCTGCACACGAATATGATCCCATTACAATTATTGCATTCTACTTCTCACTATTGATGGGAAAACAGCTCAATGTACGAAACTTAGAAGAGATACTAAACCCACTTTCAAATTAAAGTAAGTAGAAAATTGAAAACATTTCTCTTTTTAATAGCTTTATATTTTAATTCCAGAGTTTAGCAATATTGGCTACATCAGTCTTGCTTTTGATAAAAGCTTCATTAGAAGCTCAATGAGCATAACTTGTCTTTAAGACTCCAGTTTCGAAACACAGATTATTATCATACCCTCCATACTTCTGTTTTGATGCATTGTAATTTAACCTGAAATCATTCAGGTATCTTCTTATTAATTTTTTTCTTCCTTAGCCTTCATCTGCATAAAAATTTAATATTAGCATTTAGTTCCTACACAGAGGACTTCTCTCCTTTCCCCATGATGTATCCCAAATGTCTTGCTGCCTGCAAGGTACCTGCATGACTAAAAACATTGTCTGGTGCTCTGCACTGAAGCCTACATGCACCAAGTACGATCAGAGGACCTCTTCTTCCCTAGGTACTGTGCTTGCCTAGGGTATGCAACAAGACTGAAAACCCCATGGGGTGGATTCAATTCCCATGTTTTATTCAGCAATGAATCAGCTGATGATAGTTTGCAAATACTGTCATCATCAAATACTATGAAACTTAGCTTGCGTGTGATGCTTTGCAAAGCATGTCCCAAACTAATACATTTACATGTGGAATGTGTGCTTTCACTTGTTCTAAGACTGTGGGATCACCCCAGGTCCTTCTGAAGGTGCCATCTAACAAGCCACCTTCCTTCCCTGAAGAACATTTACTTGGCATTATTTTATCTTGTTGTGTTTCAGTTGGCAGCAGCTGAGTTTTTGATGTTTAATGATGAGGGAATTAGTCTTCCAAATACCTTGTTTGAAAAAGAGTAAAACACTTTAAAGAGAAAAATGCCTCCAATTTCAGGTCTATTCCTCTCCCTTTTCTCTTTTTTCCCTTCAGTCAAAAGCAGCTAAAAATATTCTTGCTGCATTTTCCTTCACATGGGAAGATAAACCCTTCCTGTTCCCATATCAGTCTATTTCTCTCAGCAGGAGCAAAGTGTGGGCTCCGTGGCTTTCTGTAATGTTTACATAAAGATTTCCCTCTGAACCTGAATTTTGGAGGGGAGGGAAGAACCTTTCATCAAACTCCAAGACTCTCACTCTAGTCCAGAATGAGACAAACGCACAGGAATGTTGTGAGTTAATTAAAATCAGCGATAATTCCCTACACTAACTAGTTTTACATGGGTATGTGGTATGTTATGTAAAACTATATGCTGTGGGGACTGAACAGTCCCATTTCTTTTCCAGTAACAAGCACGCCAAGAATGATTTTAGTCATTGTCACATGAAGTTGGCACTGGTCAAACAAATCAGATCTGATGTGCAGACCTGGAAATGAAAAATTACTGCTGCAAAATAAAGCATGCAAAATTCAATTTCTTTTCAGTAATCTTCAAGCAAATTACTGAAATGCAGCACTAGTGAATCAAAGCTACAAGACAGAGCTAAATGAAAACGGCAGAGGTAAAATTTGACCAGACAACATTATTCTCCTTATCCAAATCCAAGAGAAACACCAACAAGAAAAGTTGCAAGAGTTAGAAGTGAACTAGATATTAGCCTTAGTTCTATGAGGAATAAAGGAGGTGGAAATCTGGAGTGGGTGGTGATCTCAGCTGGGATTTTACTCTATGTGTTATTGTGACTTCTGCACTGAAATCAACCCTGACATGCAGATTTTCTTGCATACCCAAGACAAGCTTGGTACAGGATTATTAGAGCTTTGCAGAACAGCAGTGAGCCAGACTAATCCTAAAAAATTATAATATTGTGTAATTGGACCTGCAAGAAATTTCATAGATTTTTATA
>VXBT01005683.1:0-13605 GCA_013400235.1 Oriolus oriolus | reverse complement strand
TGTGCCAGGGGAAGTTTAGGCTAAACTAAACTAGGCTAGAAGAAATTCTTCACTGAAAGAGTGATTGGGCACTGGAATCGTCTGCCCAGGGAGGTGGTGGAGTCACCGTCCCTGGACATGTTTGTAAAAAGACTGGATGTGGCACTCAGTGCCATGGTTTAGTTGATGAGGAGGTGTTAGGTCATAGGTTGGACTTGATGATCTCAAAGATCTTTTCCAACCTAGTTGATTCTGTGATTCTGTGAGTCTGTGGAAGCGATAAAGGCTGCTCTGATGTTAGGAATGCTCCAAATTCCCCTAAAGCTAAAGGAAGTAATTGATGATCTCTGGAGAGCTGCAATGCACAAATGCAGAGATGAGTGCTCTGCAAGATCTGAGTACTTCTGACTCCAGCTATTAATAAATTTAGATAGGATTTTATTTGCAAATATATTGATCAATTGCTATTTTTTCTAGCTCAGTTACCTAAGTATGCAAAACTCATTGTTAGTTAGAGGATTAGCTTAAGCTTCTCAGGTGACAACCATCTCTATTTGAATCTTTGGCATTTCTCATAGCTATGAAGGTGTTGCAAATACTGCAAGAGTAAAAAATTTCATCATACTACAGAGCTGAGTGTGGAAGAGATTACTACAGTGATTTCAGTGTGTGGGAGTTGGCCCTGTGCAGTCAAACCAGAACATTTCTCGCAGCATTTAGCTATCAAGTCTCACTCAGAGTTTTTCAGGGCTCAAGCAGACAGTGATGTTTTTTCCTGGATAAAGATCTTAGCTTTAACAAACAGTCAAACAAAATAAAAACCAACTTTTTGCTATGTGGAATCACTGTATATTGTTCTTCCTCTGCTTACAATACTCCTTTAAAAAACCACACAATACTGTGTATGTGTCTTGGGGTGACTTTATGGTGTTGTATCCCAAATTGCCCAGATATGAATCCTGTGTGTTTCTGTGCCTTTAAAACTGGATGTGAGAGAAAAAGAGCCAGATGAACTTTTTTCAAAGCAGTTCTGTGCTCCAAGGGTGCTGCTATCTCTCTCTATGTGCTTCTGTGGGGAGCAGAGTGGTGAGAAGCACCCTTCTGGCTTTTTCAGCCAGCTTTTTCAGCTCTGTTTCTTCAGAGAGAGATGGAGCATTAAACTTTGTTTTCCTGTGACTTTGTTTTTTATTCTTCTTCTCTTCTGGACTTGTTCAGAGCATCAGAACATCAGAACCTCACCAGGAGACTTTATCCCAGTCTGGAGGTGGGCCCCCACACCAACCCAGCTCCAAGGAGGAGGAGAGAGACCGCACCCACAGAACGACTTTAACAATCTTCCAGATTTTCTCTCCACAGCGAGAGATTTTATTCTTTGGCATTTGTTTTTCCTGTGTGTTTGTTAAATAAACAGGTTTTTTTCTTCACTTTCCTCCGGGAATATTTCTTTCCCGAACCTGGTGGGGGAGGGGCAGCTGTAATTGCCTTCTATCAGAAGATATTTTCGTCCAAATTTGGCCCAAACTGGCACAGTATGCTTCTTTTATTTGCTTGTTTTGTATCATTTGAGCTCACAACTATGGCTCATTGTAATTCTTTCCCACCTATGCTGTTATCATGGCTGTATGAGTGACTTCCACATTAGGCTGGAAAAGATGTACATCTGTCTTTTCTCTGTGTCAAAACAGACAGATAACTGCAGACATTCAGGAACAGTCTGCAGAGGGAGAGGAACTCTTCTTTCTTCCTGATTTTTTAAGGTTTTTTTTAATGTAAACTCTTTTTTCCTCCCCTTCCTTTTATAGTAGCCTCTGTATGAGCTCTTGGTCTGTTTTTCATGATTCACTGATGATCCTTAAAAAACAAAGAGTAAGAGCAGAATTCTCGCCAGAGAATGCCTTTCCTGCACATTGAGATCAGAGACCTCCCCAGATGGCTTCCAGCACAACTGAACATTTTTCTCAGGAGTGCCTGAGGCTTTCATGAGCCTGGAAAGACTCCTTCTGAAGTGTGTAATTAATGCACCATCCCTGCACAAGGAATTGGGTATCCTGTTTCTGACACACAGATTCAAACAATATTGATCTGTGCAAAAGGCCTCCCGTTTGCTGAAGCAGTTGTATAGGTACAGCTGGTTTGGGATTTTACTTTTGGGAATTGACATCGCTGCTTAATTAGAAAAGGGCAGCCTTAGTCTCAGTGGACCAGATCTTATGCACACATCAATATTCTTGCCCTCCTCCTGCTCTTCAAGATGTATCTTGATTTGTAATCATGTTGCTGTCCATCTACAGGGGAAAACAAAACAAACAACCCAAGTTACAAAGTTTGTCTCAATTTGTCTTATTTTTGCTTCTGTTTCACAAACCATTCTTTCACAGTGTCTCTTGGTGTTTGGAAAGAAAGAAGAGAAAGGGAAAGGCAGATTGAAAAATGGCGTTTCCAAAACTAGGAGACTCATTTGAAACATGAGGGGAAAGAAAAAGAGAGAGGCAATGGTTAAACAGTTTAAGCTGTCTGGAAGAAAGGGGAGAGGACTGCTCCTGAGAGCAGCAGTACTGTCTTGGAGAAGGGTCCATCTTTCGTAGTTGCGATTTGGCAGTTTTCTCTGTTGTGATAGCATTGTGCCACTGATGCAGAGATGCTCAAGCAGCACTGAAGCACTGTGTCCTAGGACAAATAATCAAATAGTAGAGGATTTTAGTAGCAGATTTTTTTGTTCTTCCCTTGCCAGCTATTCATGCAGAGGCATAGAGGTAAGGACAAAGGATAACCTGCCGAGATTTTGAAGTCCTGATAACTGGATTAATCCAAACAGGTATCAAATGGGAAGGGCTTTTTACTGGGCCAGGTGCAAGTGGTGCTGCTTTACCAGGGTGGAGGTCTCTCATATTGCAGTCCTTGCACTACAAACTGTTGTTTATGTGGGAAATCCATTCAGCACACATAGTAATGAAAGCATGCTAGCTTTTAAGCTCAGGTGGCTTGTAGGCTCTAAAGACAGTTTTCCAGACATGCACTTAGCCCCAGCCAGGATTCCATGCCTGTGTCTGAAAGAAGCATTTTTACAAGCAAAATAAAGTAAGCAGAAGAACAAACTTATAATAATGACAGTGCCACAAAGGAGAATGAAATAAAGACCTCACCTCAGGGGAAAAAAAACTGTGAATTACAATTTTTATACTATTTATTATTTTTCACAATGCAGCCTCCCATGTTTTACTCTGTACTGTCGTGTGTATTATAACTCGTCATAGAATGTTCTTTGGGAAACATTAAAGATCTAAAATCCGTGTCCATATGTCAGGGACAGTAGATAGTGGTAGGTGATTTTCTGATTCATTGAACATCAGTCCCTATCCTCTGTCCCTATAAGATTATTCAGTAGCACTAACCATGCATTTGCCATGCACTCTTTATTTCAGAATATGGTCTCAAAATGGTCACTGACTATGCCCAGAAATTTATTTGACTGTGTTTTGAGCCCAAGATTTTGCCACCAATCTATGCTTTATTTTTATATTTCATTTTCCTATTGCAAAGTATATCTGGTGTTTCATGAAGCTGCAAGGTGTCTCCAATCTGCAAGATGCATGTTGAATAATTCTTCCCAGCATTTATGTTAGGTTCACTCTTTTATATAACCTCTTTTTCAGATCCATTATGCTGGTGGTGCTGACAGTTCAGTCCAGTTCATCTTCTACCAGCCTATCATTCACCGATGGAGGGAAACTGATTTTTTCCCTTGTTCAGCATCCTGCGGTGGAGGTAATGAATTACCACTATATTTCAGAAACTGTCATCTGCATACATGACCTGTCCCAACTTCTGCCCTGAGTTTTGGACCTTAAAATGGGCAAAATCTGAAAATTTAAATCGTTTCAGCTAAATGAAGAGAGAGATTTAGCAACATGGCAGTAGCTAGTAAATTTTTATAGTCATTCCAGACTCTGTAGATAAAGTACATCTTGACACCTACATATCTGCATTTAATGCTACAGCGGTCAAATATAAGGGCTGATGGGATTTGGGCCTGTTTTGGAAAAACAAGATGTCTCCATTCGTCCCTGTTCCTGCTGGCAGGTTTATTCACTATGCTGAAACTGAGGGCACAATTCTTGGTGACTAAGACACCTCATCCTTTGTTTTTTCTTTGTTTTTTCTAGGCTTCTGAATTTTTGTTTGACCATACTGGTTGTCTTTTGTTTCCTGCTATCTGTGATTTACACTGCTGTTTTCAATCTGACATGTAAAACAATAGCTGCTATGTCCAAAAGCACTCAAGCAAGCTGAAATTAGTTTTCTTTTTACCAAATCAGTACTTAGATACATTTCAGAGCCAGACAGGAAGAGCACCATCTCACATTATTTATTCCTCTGTGTATTGCAGGTTATCAACTGACATCTGCTGAGTGCTTTGATCTGAGAAGCAATCGGGTAGTAGCAGATCAATACTGTCACTATTATCCTGAAAATATCAAGCCAAAACCAAAACTTCAAGAGTGTAATCTGGATCCTTGTCCTGCAAGGTAAGTCAGCTTTAATTTTAGAGGAGGCTGAGCTCTAAAGGAGTAAAATAAAATAGGAAAATATTCTGTTCCTATTTCTCACAGTGTCATTTATCCTACATAATTCAACCTCTTTCTCATCCTGAGAATGCACTGTGTAGAACACCTCTGTTTAGAAGGTTCTCTGTGTAGAGATTTGAAATGGTTGTTTCTTCCCCTCAGAATGTATTTACCTCATTAATTGTTACAATGTGTGAGAAAACAAATTGTCCATGATACCATCCCAATGATCAATCCATGCCTCTTAAGTGTTAGTGAGGTTGAAAAAATTCTTTTGCATGAAAATTATTGTCATCACAATTAGCTGAATTATTTTTATGGGTTTTTTTTTTTAATTTTCTCCTTAATAAAAAGCCTACTTGCATTTATGACAGCTTGTAAAATGTAATGAGTGATTTTGTTCTAGTTCACAATGTCCTTTGGCCCTGCACAAAAATCTCATCTCTGCTGCCCCAAAGAATCATAGAATGGGTCAAGCTGGAAGAGACCATAGTGGGTCATCTGGTTCAACCTCCCTGCTCAAGCAGGGTCATCCAAGAGCACGTGGCACAGGATTGTGTCCAGATGATTCTTGAATATCCCCAATGAAAGGGACTCCACAACCTCTCTGGGCAATCTGTGACAGTGCGCTGTCACTGCACAGTAAAAAATTATTCCTTGTGTTAAGCTGGAACTTCCTGTGCATTCTTCCTCAGAAGATTAATAGAAAAAATAGTAAGATCAGATAGTCAGATTTTTCATGTATAAGAAAAGAAAGAAAACCACAAAAAAGACCAATCCTTTGTTGCACTGATTGCCCTGAACTTCAGTGGGAGTCCATCTGCAGCCACTCAATAAGAAGCAAGCATTTATTTGAGCAATCTAAACCTTTTGGTCGTCTTGTGTGGCTTTGCTAAAAGATGGTTAAGCATAGCCCAGCAGGCATGAAAAGGATGTCCTAAAGTGATTTTATCACCAGCTCCTTTCCCTCTAGACTAGTTTTGCATCAAATTTGATAAAGTGAGTTCAAGCGAGGGTCACCTAGAAAGTTTCTATGTCACCTCAGATTGCTGGAGGTTGTCATAGAAAAAGTGTTCTGATGAGAAAAAGAATGCTTAAGAAACCTATGGGACTATGTATCCACCTGGCTGAGGATGGTTGCTGCCCAAACCCGGTATACCAGCTTTAGAGTAGCTAGGCATTATCAGAGCAGAACAAATCACTCCAAGGCAAAGACAGTTTTTACTTCTTGTAGAAAGTTTTCACTGAAGTTCACTGACTTCTTCTGGAGTTAACACTCAGATTGCTTTGTCACTGAAGACACATTTACCCAGAGGGTAGGGCAGTTTATATTCCTTTGTTCCTATAAGCCCATTTTATTTGAGACGGAAGTCAGTAGAGGCCAGGTATGATCAGGTAGAAGGCTGAAATTTGAATGTCTCAGGAAAAGGTTTCTTGAAAGGTATGCATCAATCTGGAACCTATCTTTTAGAGTCACCTATCACAGTATCAATGAGAAAGTAATTTTATGTAGTTGCTTTATTTATTTTTATTTTAATTCCAAGATGCTATTTTTCAAACATACAGTTCTGGGTCAAATACGTAATCTGCCTCTGGAATTTGTGCTGTGGATATTCTCCATACTTTTCCCAATTACTTTAAATGATATGTTCTCAAATGGTGAGACAGATGACTGCATGGTACATGGGAGGAAAGAGAAAAAAAAATAACAGCTGGGCAGATGTCAGGAAGTAATTTTTGTTTTATATAAGACATAACAAGGCAAAGTTGTTGATATAAAGACCCTGAGGGGAGGGAGAGTCATTGAGAAATACAGCTATGCTATCCCAGAGGAACTGGCTTTTTGGAAACATCTTTACAGTATGCCAAATTTCAAATTACTGTTTTCAAAAGTGCCTTTGTAAAGAAGTCAAGAATCAACAACCCAGATTAAAAAACAGAGGAAATCTGTGGTAACTGCTGGATTCCTGATGAGTTCTTACAATCAGGAAGAGGGTAGGTGAAGCAGAAACATGGGGTCAGAAGCATGGAAAAGGAGGGTGTCTTAGCTCTGCAGTGTCTTTGCTGTGTGGGAGCTACTCAGCTCTGCCAGGATAAAATTAAGAAGTTAATTTTTCCTGGCAAACCCAGTTCCGGTGAGGCATAGCCAGTTCAATCTAGTCCGCTCCCCTTCTATGTGGCAAAATCCAACATTAGTATTTCACGTATTTAATCAAGTAAAAATCTTTTAACTACCCAAAACTTTACAGACTGGAAGGTATTTTTAGCTTTCTTCTATATCCTCCTTTCTGGTATCTTTTAATGGAAAGGGAATGGTTTTTTTTCCTGCTTAACTGGCTGTGCTAAACACTTATTTAGGACAATTCTAAGGTGGTATAGGCAGAAGATACATCTCCTTCATAATTCAAAGGCTTCCCTCCAAAAAGCAATTTTTGCAAATGTGAGAAATGCTATTGCCCTACTAATCATTCACTTACTCACCAGGATACTTTCAGTATTATTTCTAGATTTTATCTTCAGCTTTTAGGTGGCATTCCCACCTGTGCCATTCTGCATTTTTACCAATCTCCCATATTTTTTGCCTATTGCTGCTACATGTTAATGTGGGAGTTTCTGAGTCACAAAAGCTCTATTCATGCTTTTACCAGAAGATTTCAATGGTGTATAAAAATTCCTGAAGGCAACTTAAGGAAAGATTCCAAATTCATGAAGCACCTGTCTAAAAAATTTCATACTAGGAGAGACCAAAACTGCAGCAAGTAAATGGCCATTTACAGATATTTTCACTGGATATTCAGCTGTTAACACTTAATAATGGAAAATATCAGCTCATTCCCTCTTTGTATCAAACACTGCTCATCCAAACCACCATAAAATATTGAACTGAACAAAAAAGGGAGATATTTAGAAGCATTACAGTCATGCTACTGGAAGGAATTACTTTTTCTGCTTTCAACTGGCAACATCTCTTTGAAGCACTGTGAAGAAATTAGTTTTTAGTGGTCTATGGCAATGATAATTAAACCATATGTTGCTTATAATTTGAAATCTCTGCACCATAAACATGACATTTTTTATAAAGATAAGATATTGTCATGCCAAACAGACATTCTGTTTTAAGCAAGAGGTTTTTCAGAATCTGACACAAAAGGATGGCTTTCTCAGCAGTTTTTTCATTTATAAGCAGGTTTCTTAAGTATCTACTGACATTCCATTTTAAAATGTTTAAGCAGCAGACATTGGCTTTTGCCAATCTGTGAAGTACTAAGACCATATAAAAGGGCATATAAATACAAAGTAAATAGTAGTTCTTCAAGATTTACATTGATAGCATCCAGAAACCAGAAAGGTAACTCATACTGGTAGAATACCCGAGAATTACTGTTTCACTGCCTGCAAAATTAGGCTTTGAAACCAATGTTGCCTGTAGCTGTGGTGTTACTGTCGATGTCATCTACCCCAGCTCTGAAGGGAAAAAGTAATAGATTCACAGGGTAACATATGGGAGATGTTAACAGATACCATCTCTTTGAGGGCCCCAATAACTGTTTCTCAACACAGAAAATGTTCTTGTAGCACAAGGACATAATGTCACAGTGTGGCATCTTCCGAGAGCACTGAAGTGCAGGATCACACACTGCCTTAGTGTCAGGATTCCAAGTGTTAAAGTGCAGTCTTTTGCATGAGATTATTATCTGTCCAGTGATAATTGTGGCTTTCACAGGGATGCTGGCTTGGATGCTAAAGTATTGTCTTTTGTGGTTAGGGCTTTCATGTCATCCAGCGCAGCCAACCCAAGCTACTTTAACATTTCATTATTATTTGTTCATTGCTAATAATACCTTAAACATATTCCATTGCTTAGATGGCACAGTCCCTGCCATGCAGATCATTTACTCTCTGGTATGACAGATTTCAGTGAAGGCTTAAATCTTCCTTTTCCTTCTTAAATCTGATGTGAGTCGGCATCAGGACAGGGGTGTAATGGGTGCAGCCACCCGGGAGCAGGGGCAGCCCTGCAGCTGTGAGTAAGACACGCCTGGCAAAACAGAGCCCTCAGCAGAAGTGAAGGCTGTGAGCCAGGGACATGTGAGCATCCTGCAGAGGCTGGGCAGTGGCACAGCAGGGTGCAGGACACCAGCGCAGGAGTGTTGGGTCGTCCCCATGCAGCATCACACCACCCTGGGGCACCTTGGAGGCAGATGTCCTTTCTCTCTGCTGGTCCTCTCCCGGTTCCAGCACCCATGCCCCTGCTTGGCTCAGCAGGTTCCAACCTGAGACTTGTCAGCATGCAGCAGAGAGAGCTGGGAAGGGCTGGCCTTGTCAGAAAGAGGGAGTCATCAGGGAGGTAGAGGAGAAAGGCATTTGAGCTTGTCATCTGTGCTAAATCAGATAGCTTAAGGGGCAAAAGGAGCAACTGGGGAGGAGTTGACCGAACATGTCTTCCAAGGAATACAGCTGCAGACAGTTGTCCCAGGGGAAAGCTGAATGTTTGCAGAGATGGCAGGTTTGGTTGCAGTGCTCTCACCTCTGACATGTGCAGCTCCCATTCCAACCATACATGTGCCTTGGAAGAGCAACTGGTTTGAGACTGCCAGCCCTCAGGAGGGAAAAAAAACCAATGTGCAGAATATATGACAGAACTTGTTGGTCTGAAAGGCATGGGAGATTGCAGACATATGAGACAGAAGAGCTCTGCAAAATAATTTGCTTTGTGCTCCTGCTCCTGCCAAATCTCTTGGTGTTTTGTGAATGAGTCCTGTTAGCTACTCGCACATATTTCAGTGAAGGAATTATTATTTCCTCTGCTCGTTTAGCACACCATCCCCTCTGCATTGTCTGGGTAATGTACAGTAAATAAAGCCCATAAAGTAGATCTCTTCCATCTTGTTTATAGGAGTATGATGGAGTGATAGATTCGTGGAATTTAAACCACTTTGTCCCATCAAAAAGTAAGAATGCACCGAAGTAATCTCTAAGAGTTTTTTTAAGTGTTAACTTAGTCTTAGGGGTTTTTTTATGGAACACGTACAAGAAAACACGCACAAGACTAGCTAGAAAGGTGCAGATGTCATTAATGATATTATGACCATCTGCTCTTCTGTTTTAAGACAGTTTTTTTTAAGTCATAAATTAAGTCATTGTGTATTATTGTGGGGGTCTTTTTCCTTACTATGACTTTGTGGCTGTGATTCATTATCTTGCAGTTACAGAATGAGAGCCTTTGGCAGCCTCTCACGTATGCACACAGTGTCAGTAATTCTGTGGAGCTCAATACTGTTTACAGAAATGTAGTTTTTGTATGCAAAATTTTTCAAGGGTCAAACCTTTCCAATTACAATATTAATCTAGTGTTTTGTAAATGTTACTTAATATTCATAACAGTGTTTAGATGTGGTACAGTTATTTATCTGAACAGTATTGAGAATTATGCATTCTAAAGCATGTAGACCTGGATTATGCATAGAGATCAGATTTATTAGAAAGAAAATATTTTTCACTGCAATGAATGAGAAGTGTTTTGAAATCTGCTTCTTTCTTAGGCAGCAGATGCTTTTGTAGTGTAGTTATTTCATTTTTTAACTCACTATGTTAACCTCTTTTTCAACCACTTCTCAGCAAGCTGATGAGCTGGAAAGTGCAAACAGCTTCAGAGTGGAACTTCAGCAGCAGTGGTAGAAGAGTCAGGAAAACAGCAAATTCCCAAAAGCATGGGCAAAAAAACACTCACAAGAAATTCCCTTCCATCTTCTTAAAATACTAGCAGACAATTTCTCCAAATTCTCCAGATGTCTCCCCATCAGGCTAAGTCCGAAAAGACTTGTTCCTTGACCATACTCTAAATGACCCATTTGTATTTTCCAAAGTTTCCCAGTGCCAGAACTACCTCCCCTAGGTTTTTAGTTTTTTATGGGGACAGGCAACTCTTCAAAGATGCAAATATGCACACTCATGCAGAGAGTTCCTATGACTACAGTGGCTGCTGATCTTAGAGGGAACTGTCTAGTCCCTCTCACACACTTCCAGGGCTCCAGCTGCTTCCCGCGCTTTAGCTGGAAAATTCCAGCACACTGACCTGGCGCTGACTCCTTTCTGTGGAAACACAATGTGATCCATTCTTCTGTCTTGGACAAGTGATGCACATAAAACCACTGTTGACGGAAAGGAGAACAGACCGCTTTAGGCCTGGCCTGACAAGAGTCCTTTGAATGCTTACAGCATTTTTCAGTGAACTGTGTTGGGGATGGAGAATACTTTCTCCTTTACCCTTCCTTGGCTCCTTCCCCCTTGCAGAAATCCATAGCAGCATACCTAGCACCTCTCATCTGTAAAAGGTTCCCAAAAACCGCCTTTATCCTTGACATTCAGTTTCATCTCTCCATAACTGGATGGAGACACACTTTTTATTTTAATGCAATTGGTATTCACTCTTTAATTTTTCTGTCCACTTGCCCCATCCAAATACCCAAGTGGCTTTGATGAAAGTGATAAATGAGGTACTCTGACATCATCTGTTAATAGATGTTAATAGATATGCCTGATAACTGAGAGACAACATGGTTAAAGTTACTCTGAGTAAAATTATAAAAAGTGCAGACAAACTATGACATTTCAGACTAGCAATTCAGTGAGACCCTGTAGCTGCCAACAAGACAAGCGGCATCCATCTCACACATAACTGGCATGATAATGTTTCAGATAATTCCTAATTTTGATCTATGCTATTGCCTTCTATAACTTTTAGATGTTACCTTGTAACACCATACCAGTAACAGTACAGCAAAGCAAGATAACCAGTTACAACAAACAAAAAAACCCCAACCTGACATGTTAATCTTTTCTCAAGCTCCTCCTTTCTTCCAGAAAAAAATAAAATAAAATAAAGAGGCAGGTCTGGACTCATTTAAGGTGAAGAGACAAGAACTGCAGATTTAAATTCTTGCACTGTGATTACCCAAATTTCTAATCCTGGCCCCTGTAAAAGCAGAGTTTTTATCTGATGGGCAGAAACAACCATATAATAGTTTTATTTAAAGTTCTCTGAAGCAGATAGAAGTTCCTCTATTGACCTCAGTGACTTTGGATCCAAGCTCCAAGAAAGTATTAAGTATGGAAATGTTCTTTTTGATACTAGATAATAACACTGTAAGTTAAAATAATATTTGGGTCACTTGAAGCAATAGATTGGTTGTTGGTCAAACAATAATATATTGATAAGAAAAAAGTAGTAACCAATGATTTATTCTTTAAATTAATCAGAAACAGTAGGAGGGGTGTATATTGTTTTTTAAATGGGATGACAACTTAGGTAAAATATCTTGTTTTGTTTGTTTATAATACTGTAACACAAAAAGTTGTGTAATGTAATACAATATTGTAATACAAAATTTGTATATGTAATCATTTAGTGTTTATTTTATTATGTGTACCTTCTACTCAGAGGGTTGGCATTATTGTTCCTAACAGTGATGGATACAAGCAGATCATGCCCTATGACCTCTACCATCCCCTTCCTCGGTATGTAAAACAGTCAACCAGATGCTAGGCTTAATACATTTTCTCTTTCTTTATTCTTCTCTGTACTTCTGCTTTGCTCTCAAGCTAAGTTAACAGATGCTGCTTTTCTCTTGTTCTGGACTCTTACAGATTAATGTAGAGATGTTCAAGTGCTAACCTGTGGTAATAAATTCTGTCAATGCAGAACTGAAATTGTAGTCTATCTGAAGCAGAAATGCAGATTTATTAAGTGTGTGGTCCATTTCTTTCTCCCGTTCCTCGATCCCGCTTTCCCTTTTCTCTCACAACTTTCCTTTTATTGCCCTTTACTCCTCTCTGAGCAGAACTATAATCTGTGGCTTTGTTATGAACCACAAGACTTTCTCTCCCTCACTCCCATCCTGCTGCTTCTTGCATGCCTATAATTTGTTAGATTTTGGATTTTGGCAACATTAGTGTTATGTTCTGATCCTACAAACTCATGCTAATGGCCTCCCCAGGGGCATTAATACATTAGCTTTTCTAAGAAATAGGAGATTGGGACAGGAATAGGATCAAGACCTGATTTTCATTATTAATTATCTTGCAATTAAAATGTCTTTAAGGTAAGACCCAAGATTCTCATGGAAATAATCAGCTGAGTAATTATTCTTAAAGCAGTGAATAAGACTGTTGATGATAAAAATGTTTGATAGCTGAAGGATAATAACCTCTGGGTTTTGAAATACTGCCTGGGCACTCAAAAGTACTGTGCTGAGTTTCCTTCTTCATTTATTTATTGTGTCATGGACTATGAAATCACAGAAAGAACCCTCTAGACAACTTGACAGTCTCATCCAGGTGAGGAAACAACCTCCCTCCAACTGTATTTAGGCCTGATGCAGAGAGCTTTCAGCATCAAAGTGCAAATGCAGTGTGTTCACACTCCACAGTCTCCAGCCAAATCATGGACTGACCTCCAAGTACGACAAGGAGAAGAACAACTTCATAGCCAAGCATTATGGCTGCCATTCGCGTTCTAACCCTTTAACATTTGTACCTTTAGGACTAGGCTTTTTGCTTCCTAGATAAATTCTTACGTTCATGTGCACATAGTCATTATTACCAAATATTTGTGATATACATCTGCATCCAATTCCTTTTTTTCTGGAAAACATTTTTCTCTGTTCTTTATTATAAAAAAAGTCTACATGCATACATCCTAGCCTGAAAAGTTAAACCTGTTAGTGAGGAATGTTGAAGCTAAAATAAAAATACAGGATTTAACACTCCAGCTTTTTAAAAAAACAGATTTTATTTCAGTTGTGTACAAAGGGCACAAACATTGACAAAGGACAGAAAATTTTGTATCAGAAGATGATTCAGCAGTAATTAATAGTGGAGGGGCTGTATTTAAGGAAAAAGCATTCTGAGCTGGCAGCTAGACAGAGGCTTTTTTACTCCTGAGGAAAATCGAAAACAAAGAATCAAAACACCCTGAGGTGTTTCATTTTCAGAAAGGAGAGGGAGAGGGAGAGGGCGAGGGAGAAGGAGAAGGAGAGCAAAAAAAAAGAGAAAAAGAAAA
>VXBT01005682.1:22171-40380 GCA_013400235.1 Oriolus oriolus | reverse complement strand
GAGCTGGGGTTCTTTAGCCTGGCAAAAAGGATACTCAGCGGGGGCTTTACTGCTCTCTGCAACCACCTAAAAGGAGGTTGTAGCCAGGTGGGTCAGCCTCTTCTAGGAAACCAGTGAGAGGACAAGAGGAAATGGCCTCAAGCTGCACCTGGGGAGGTTCAGGTTGGACATCAGGAAGGATTTCTTCACTGAAGGGGTGGTCAAGCATTGGAGCAGGATGCCCAGGAAAGTGGTGGAGTCACTATCCCTGGAAGTGTTCAAGAAATGACTGGATGTGGCACTTAGTGCTATGAATTAGTTGACATGGTGGTGTTTGGTCAAAGGTTGGACTTGATGACCTTGCAGGTATTTTCTAATCTAATCTAAAGATTCTATTAATCCATTAATATTCAATGACTCTATCTCCAAAAAATACTGTTCAAATCTTCACAAGCAACCCTTTAGCTAAAACCACCTATTCCCATATCTGCTTCCAAAACTCATATTGAATGATCAATTTTTATCTTCCTAAAAAGGCAGCTTTGGATTTTTGTAAGAGCTGAATTGCATACAAGCCCCTGACCTAATCTTATGCTAATGTCCTCAGCAGTGGAATGTAGTCTTCACAGCTCAAAAGGGTAAAGAAAAAGACCATAATCTGGACGTTCACATTAGCAATAACCTTCTTTCACCATTTCAGTGTCTTTCTAGAGTTGATATCAGCAGACGCGACTACACAGAACAGCTGGCTGCCAGCTGTTACTTCTAGTCATGTCCTGGCCTCAAGGCTTCAGTGATATAAGACTTAGGCAGAATCGACCAGTGCGAAAACATTCACTTGGTTAATTTCATAGCAGTCTCATTTCAAGAGCATTTTTGGGGGTGGGAGAAGGAGTGACTGGAATTGAGTGAAGAATTGGTAAATATAACTATTCCTGACAGCAAGTTTGGCAAGTATTCAACACTTTACAGAATCAGGACCACTAGTCAGCACCATTCCCTAGAATGAACCAGAGATTCTGCAGTGTGCTGCTGTCACTGCGAATTCATAGCATCATACGGATGGGAAAACTACTCCGATGCTACCTCTGTAATAAATAAACCATATAGATACTCTAGAAGAGAAGAAATGGAGAAAAAACTAGCAAAAAACACGCTGAGAACCATATGTAAGCGTAAAAGACCTGTGGATATTTTAAGGCTTAGAGTGACAATTCTACAAAAAAAAATGAAATAATGAATAAATGATATTGAAATTTAAAAGTGAGGAAAAAAGTTTTGAATCTTTCATTTAAATACATTTTTTCCTCATAATTTTTATTTGCCTTTCTGCTTTGTAAAAATAAATAGACAAAATCCAGCAAAGAAATCAGTTTGACATCGTGAACTGAAGAACTAAACAATCATTCTGTGTATATTCTACATATAGGTTAGGCCATCAACTTTAGTGTTTATAAAAATCCGATGTTTCTTTTCTAAATAACTTTATCTTAAAATTGTTCTGACTGAAAAAGTTAGTAATATTAATGGGTTTGGCAATTATTTTTAAAAGCTTATCAGGGAGCTTTGACAATTGTTTACACAAGTATATTAAATTGATGAAAACATTGGGTTGATTAGATGATTAAAACAAATGTTACTGTTTTATTTCTTTAATCTCTCACAACTTATTTGGAGACAAGAAAACATTTGTCATCTAATGAAAACTAATATGTATGTCAAAATAGGTTATTAAAAAAGCCCCAAACAGCCAAACAACAAAAAAACCCCAACTAAACAAAAAACAACAAACCAACAACCACCACCACCAACAAAACAAAAAAAAAAACCCAACAAAAACGACCAAAACCCAAACAAATCCACAGATGATCCTTAAATATTAAGCAACAAAGAAATATTTCAGGACAACTTTTGGCTTTACTGTGGCTTCTGGCTATATGTAAGTAATAATGATGTAAGACATCACCTAGCTTTTTGTCTCCAAGCATAAAGGTTTTCTGTTCCAAGATCACAGAAGAATACAATTCTGTTCATCTCTGAAATATTGTTAAAAATGAATTTTATACATAACCTATCTACATTCCAAAACCTCAATTGATTCTAATGAATAAAATTTATCATAAACATCATTATGTATTTGAATGGTAGATGTAGAACGACGAAAGAAATTATATATATTCTGTAGAAAGATATAGCCAAAATCAGGTCTGCAGTGTAGACTTCCATAGTCCATGGTCACAAATGGAGTTGCAGGCAAGAAACTTCCATTTGTCATATCCAGCCAGTACACTGAGGACATTAGGAAAGGATCAAAGTACTTTTGGAAATACTCAAGACTAGTTTTCTACAAAAAAGGGAGAATTTTCCACATGTACTTCTTAAACCTGAATGCTGATTAAATGACGTGGTTGGTCAGAAAGGCAATGACTGCAGTTTTTTTCACTTGTCTTATAGAACAATTTCAATTGCAAAACAGAATGAAGAGACATTTTAACATACTGCTCATGGTATTCATTTTCAGTGCTCTTGCATTTCAGGAAGCAAAGCAGTCTTAAACAAAGCAGATTTATTCATCAAAGGTGCTCCTTTAAAAAGAAAGGCTTTCATTTTGGGAATAGTACATGGATAAAATTTTGGTTCTTCCAGTAATTATAATCACTCTTAAACTGCTCAGTTCTGTGTCCAGTTGAATTGCAACAGACCAATATGAAAAGCTCACCTTGAACATCTATTATACCAAAATTTAATGGAATGTAAAAATGTTTTAACCTTCTTTGAACTATGTGTCAAAGTCAATTTGACTCAGCTCAGGGAATGAAATGAATCTTGCTGTTTTAGAGAGAGCTATAGACAAGCCCTTCTCAGTGTCAAAACATAACCCTTACTGCACCTTGCCTTTTTATAAGTGTTTCTTTCCAATAGTGTTATTATAGAGAAACTATTTCCCTGTATATGGTAATCTTTAATTTCTAATTCTAGTTGGTTTGCCATTACCTACTTTTGTCATTATCAATCTTCCACCATATCCAGATATAAACTTTTCATGGGGTAACTCAAATGTAGTTCAAGTATGAACAATTTTTCAACTCCCAATAATAGCGGTATTCCAATTACAGCTGTATTTCTTGGGTGAAGCCAAGGTGTAAATGAAGACATGTTTGGGTGTAATTAAAAAAAACACATGCAATCATTTGCAGAAAGTCTAGCTGTAGGTTATTCTTTTCTGCTGAACTCTGGGAGTGCATATTGAAGAAAATACCGTTCACATTTTTTTTAATGGCCTGGATGATGGGCAGAGTGGACTCTCAGCACATTTGCTGATAATAGAAAACAGGCAGGAGTGACTGATAGGTCAAATGGTTTCACCACATTTCAGGTGAGCATCAATGGGAAGGTGAAATGGGTTATGACATAAAGAGTGGGAAGTGCAAAAACCTCTACCTGGGGAAGAATGACACCAAGCACGACCTGATGTAGCTGTCTGGAAAGCAGGTCTGCCGAGAAGGGTCTGGGACCACAAGTTGAACATTAATGAGCAGTGTGCCCTTAGACAGTCTCCTGTGCTGCATTAGAAGTGCTGTCAGCAGGTAGGAGGATGTGATCCTTACCCTCTAACCAGCCATGGTGAGGTACTCCTGGAGTGCTGGGTCCAGTCCTGAACTCCTGTCTCCAGGAGACATGTGGACATACTGAAATGAGTGCAGTGAAGAGTCACAAAGACAATAAACAGACCAAGGAGGAGAGACTAAGAGAGTTGGAACTGTTCAGCCTGGAGGAGTCTCAGACAGGAATCCCAGCCACACAGAAAAATACTGGATGGGAGGGGATAAAGAAGACAGAGCTAAGACCCCCAGATATCTAGCATATCCAGTGACAGGACAGAAGGCAATAGGCACAAACTGAAATGCAGAAATTCCATACAAGTAAAAGAAAAATACTTTTTTGTTGTGAGAGTGTTTGAACACTGAACAGGTTGCTCAGAGTCTGTGTACTCTCCATCCTTGGAGGCAGTCAGTATTGGACTGGACACAGCCCTGGACAACTTGCTGTAGTTTAGCATGCTCTGATCCAGGAACTTGGAACAGCTGACTTTCAGAGAAGTCTCTAATATCACCCTTTCTGGGATTCCATAATATCACTGTGTAAGCATTAACAAAGACTGTGTTTTCACAGCACTAACATATTACAAAGGGGAATGACATACAATCAGATGTACAAATGCCAATGTACACTTTCTGTCTTAAACCAAGTAGGTACCTAAAGATCATCTCCATCACCAAAACCACTTTATCATCTCTTTAAAATGCATTGTGAACTTCGAGACCTTCATGTAAAACAGTTTCGGAAAACATTAAAGACATTTATATAATTAGTTCATTAGCTGCTACAAATGTCAAAAGGTCTCCAGAAAAGTTCTAGTGATTGACAAAAGATATTTTAACACATACTAATCCACAATGTCTTATGTTAATCACAACCAAAAGAAGGGCATACAGCAAGCAGGTCCAATAGTGTCACTTGCCAAGGATGTACTGAACAAAAGGTGTGCACTGGAATGCAGCCTCTTTCATATCTATAAAAGGGAGACCTTAACCACAAACAGCAGTCCTTGACCTGCTGGATAATAGGAGACTGTATTAAAGAAGTTGCTACATATGTTTAAACCTCATAATTTGGAAACAGTGCACCTGAATACATATATCAAAAGTGTAGATGTTTGTTCTGTTACTAAGCACATGCCGCTTCCCAAGAGAAAGAGGGAACTCTAGAGATGGAAAAATATTGCTTTTCTCTTAGCAGACAGGCATCTTATACCATGAAACTTTATTCACTACAGACAGAATAGGCTGGTATTATCATAATATAATTCACAAAATCATTTCCCCTTACCTCCTTTAAATATATGTCCTGGGTATTAAATCTATACAATGTAAAGAAAACAATGCTAGAAGAACACTAAAGTTCTGGAAATTCTTGTGCAGAAACCATCCAAAGAAGATAAACATGGTCTTCTGCTCATATCTTCATGAAATAAATATTTCTGAATTTTTATTTTAGCTAATATAGTTAATCGTCTTAAAAGTTACTCAAAATTGACGAAATAATTTGAGAAAAGAAATTAAATGTCATCAAAAAAGAGAAGCTCTCCAATAAATAGTTCCTCTTGTGCAGAGCCAGAAACAAAGACCAAATTTAAGTTGCTCAGAGCTCTGAAATGCAATACCAATACAGTTATCACGAAAATCATTATGCAGCTATGAATATCTGAATTCTACCAGCAAATTTAAACTAAATACTGCAAAATTATAAGCAGTATATCATCAGGATTTAGTACACAAGAAATCGTTAGTCCTTCCCTTTCTTATGCCTCTGCTTCCAATTCTGTGCAGCATTTATTAGTCTTTTCACAGCTGTGAGAGTATCAATAAGGTGTGCTGCAAAATGATTTTATTTCTGTGCTTCTGTTCCAGAAGTGGATCGCTTAAAAAAAGAGAAGTTTATTTCCTAAGTTTGAACTTCAGAGTATGCTTTACTAATTTAAGGCCAAGGAACTTGAAACAATCAATAGCCATGGTAGGAAAGAAAAGAATTGTAGAACTACTTTTTGTGTCTTCAACTTCCCTTTCATTCGCAAATACATCTGCACAAAACACATGCATACGAGGGCAAATATGACTATCCCAGGCATATCCTATATATCGCTGCATTTTTTCTTTCATGTTTGGTTTGCATTCCACCCTGTGCAATTCTTTCTAGTAAAGACAGGACTCTAATGTACTTCTGTACCTAATACAAAATACATTGTGTCCTTCACTACTAAGAACAAATCATTCATTAGGGAGAAAGCCATCCTTGATCTTTTACAGTGAATGAATTTTCTTTGTGTTATCACTAAGTTACTCAGTGAATCAAATGTTCAAATCACAATACTAAACCCTAATACTAGAAGGAAACTAAGGTTTTCTGGACTATATTCAGGATATACCTATGAAAAGCCAACACATAAAATTAAATCAGTAGTGCTGTGCTTGCCCTCAAATACATTTGCTGTGATTTGCACCTGAACATTAGCAATTTGTCTCTAATAGAGAACTATAACGTTCTTATGTTTTATGATTTGCAAGGTCAGCTGCAAAGTGTGCAGAAAAGGGTGATGCAGCACTAGTGTTCTGCCTGCTTGTGGTTGCACTGCTCTGTGCACACAAATATTCAGCTGCTAGAAGGCAGCATCTTATGCTCTTCTGACACCTCTGAGACAATCCTTTAAACAAATACTTCCATATTTTCCTGTAGTTAGAGCTTTAGGTGAGCAACACCTTAACCAGAATTTTTAACTTGGGAATGAATTGTTTGAAATCACTGGAAAATCTTTTTTCTTTGTTTCTTAATTCTTCTATTGAATTAGAAAACACAACATGTGCATATTTTAATCATACAGCTGTAAGAAAAAACCCAACAAAAGCAAGATAAGCACAGGTTCTATTTACTTTGCATTGGAGAGGAAAGGGAAGTGTTGACACAACCAGTATAATTGAAAGAGAGATATGCCACATTCGCTGTTTCACAGTACAGTAATTCAGGTACTTTATTCTCCCTGTTCTCTCATGCACATCACCTTTTTTTGTTGTTGTTGTAATTTGTAAGTACCTCAGGAACATAATATATCTATAGAAGCTCAGAATTTACCTCAGCAAGACACCTCACCTTCTCCTCTACCTCAGGGCAAAATCAGCTATGTATGTAATTCAGAGTCCATCACAAGATATTTGTTCAGCCTGTTTTTACAAACGGCAGAGCTGGACCAACCACAACCTCTGTAAGCAATATTCAGCCAGCCTTAGCAGATGAATGTATTTTCTAATATACCGCTTTCAGCAGGAGCTTAAGAAAAGCACTCCAATACACTACAGATTTAAAATCCCATTTTTTTCTTGAATGAAGTGATAAAGAAGTTAGCATAAAATCTCTTTCTTTATGAATGCTATACAATTCAAATTCTTTGATTATTTCAGTCAGCAGTGTATATATCCTAGAACTGTCTCTCTGCAATTTATTGATGTGCAGAACCTCACTCATTTAAGGAAAAGAATACATGAAGCGCGATATTCAGAGAAGTATCTAATGGTATTTCCACATTTTAATTTTCAATTTTTCCATAAGTATTTGGTTACTATATTCCTATTCTTTAAACTCCCAGTTTCCAGATGCCCATTTTCATCCCAAGTTGACTTTTTCAATGGATACGATGGTTCCAGTTGTCATTTTAGGATGGCTTTGAGAATGATTTTAGTAGTAAATGAAAAGTTAATATTGCCACCATAAACAAAAAATTAATCAGACCTTTTCAAGTATCTCCAGTTACTAATGGAAGTATTACTACTAATGCGGCATTACTACTAATGTGGCAATCTATTTGCACTATTATCAAAATTCATCTTAAAAGTCTGAAGACAAGTCTATGATTCTAAAAAGATGAAACATATGTCCTAAAAGAGCCTGCACAATTATTCCCTCTGAAAAGCCTGGCCATTAGCAGCTATTGGAGATACTGCTGACATCAAATTCAAAATCAAATCAAATCTTATATTTTCAGCAGTAAGATCAAAGGTAGCATTTCCCCAGCAAAACCAAAAGCAAACAACAAAACCAAAAAAAATAGAAATGTACCTATCCCAAGGACATTTTGGCAGACAGCATCCTGTTAGAACTAAAGTTATGATCATTCCAAGTGATGATTAGAAAAAATTGTGCATGTCCTATGGGATTTTTGGTAATGTAATGGCACCAATATTTGCCAAGAATCAACTGATTCATCTCCCAGATAAGTGCAACTTATCCGCCCTTTTGTACAGGAGAGAAAAAAAAGACAAGGAAGTACCACGCAAAGAAGATTAAAATGTAAATTTCACTATATTTTCCATCTGTTTCTTCTAAAATAATTTCTCTCAACTGTGCACATCAGGGCTAATGAAGTAAAAATTTCTAAAGTAACATATACATCACTGCCTTTTATAAGTTGAAGAAAGACTATGCATTTTATACAAGCATAAAGTTAAATATGATCACAATTCAACATGTTTCTTGAAACAAAGAAGGAGGAATGTTCAGGGCTCTCAAAACAGAGACTTGAAGAGCACTGAATTGCCATAGAGAAGAATTAGGGAGCTGAGAAATCAGAGAAGATGTTGAATTTATCAACCACAGTAGAAGACAAGAGGGTTATTTACTCTGTAGAGTTTAGAAAATACTTTTTCTGTTTTCACTGGTACAACTTCTGCTAATTCCATAGTGTCACTCTAGATGTAAAAGTATCAGCTAAAGTACAGAAATCAACTAAAAAATTTTGCTCAGCAGATGAATGTGATTTACCACCATTTAACTCCACATTTCAAGCTCAACATTTAGTCACTGATTTTCTTCAACAGCAAATAATTCCCTCTCTTTTTTATCTGAGCAGTAATAAAATAATAAAAGCATCATAAAAGCAAAATGTTTTGAAGCATTTCATTCACCATCTGCATTGGCAAAAGAAATATTAGTTAACTTCCATTTCTGCAGTTATTAAAGAGTAAGTGTTTATTAAAATATATTTCGTTTCAGTGCCTAAATATCACTGGTATCTTTAATAGTTTACAGAAGTGCCGTTTTTCCCCTTTTTGTGTGGTGCCTGTCACCATGGTCCTTCCTCCTCTGCCCCCCTAGGCTACCGGAGTGGAAACCACCTGCATACAAGAGCTTGGTGAAGAGCATGGTGGAGCAGGTGACTGTTTCCTAAAGTCCATGGGAGGAATCCCGCACTGGCACAGAGTAGCAGGGTGAGAAGGAAGGAGCAGCAGACAGGATCTGTTACATATGGACCACAGCACTGATTACCTACCCGCCTCTGCTGCTCGGGACATTGCTGGAGAGCAGGCAGATGATTTGCAAACGAGGGAATAAAGGGGATCTTGAGAAAAAGAGTGGAGAAGAGGGAGGAAGGTGGGGTTTAAATTTTGTCTTTTCTTCTCACTATCCAAACATATTTTAATTGGCAATAAGTTACATTAATTTTCCCCAAGTTGGGTCTGTTTTGTCTGTGACAGTAATCATTTAGGCATCTCCTTGTCCTTATTTCAACCTACAAGTTTTTAAATCTATTTTCTCCCCCTGCCTCCGCTGGGTGGGGGTCCAGTGGCCAGGTCAGGCCACCACACCATTACACATAGGAAGCAATCCAGATAAATATAACACTTTCATACAGTGATTTTCAACTGAGTACTGAACAAGCCAGCCAGTTATATACGACCTATTTCCCATGAGATCAAAACAACTTTCCCTTTTTAAGGAGCAGAATTATGATTACATATTTTGCAGAAGTGAGCATCATAACATTTTCATGACTTAAACAGTATGGGGTGAAGCCACCATGCTTTCACCTGTCACTGTTGTTATTACCTAAATAAACAATGAAAGTAATGGCAGTATCTTCAAGGAAAAAATAAGTTAATCTTTTGAAGGTTCTGACCAAAGATTTTGAGTACATTCATATGCAGACAAACACCTACATTTCAAGGAGTAGTTTGTTGTGTACGTGCACATTCTCGTACACACAAGAGGAGGAACTGAGAAAAAGACAGCAGTTCAGGAGTCAGCTCTTTTGGAGACACTGCTCTAGAAACTATCCCAAAACTCTCTTGGCTACATGTGTATGTTGCTTCCCTTACACATGGCAACTCTCACTGCTGTTTTGTTTCTGCAGTCAGCCCATGCCCACCAGTATCTGAAGTGAGACCAGCCATGTTATCAAAGCCACACAAGCAGTGTATTGTAGGGGAAGTAAGAAAGAGAGATAAAGAGAGAAAGCAAATACATTTCAGATTGCAACTATAAATGTAAGGATTTCCTGCCTGCGATTCAGTTTCAAGGAGATAAAAATTGAAACATATTATTTATTTAGTAGCCCATACCTGTATATTTTCATAACAATACCAGAAAGCAGAAATTAAAATTTAATTTAAAAATTATATTTCAATTTATTGTTTACAGGCTGTTGAAGAACATCAGAAAAGGTTTTGCTTAAGTAAAAATAAAAAAAAATTTATAGTGTTTCTGAATCATCAGTCTCTTTATGAAGTTGTAATGTTGATTGATATTTAATCAGATTTTTAATTAGTCAGATGAATCAAACAACAAGTGACATGCACATGTTGACAGATCCTTCTCCACTTTAAGCTTGTCAGATAATGGTTTCAGTATGTCAAAGTACCTTTTGTGCTTTAAGCTGTATTCCTTGGTATATCCAAGTAACAGACCTCAACACAAGTCCCCAAGATTATAATGCACAGACAAAAAAGCTTTGTGTAGGCATTTGTTTCAAACTGCTTCAAACATCAAAACATACAGTTTACTTCCTGATACAAACATTGTCATTATAAATATTATCCTAATTTATGAGGAAATAAAAAATCTTTTCATCATTATATATAATATAATTTTATATATATATATATTTCAACACCTATATTCCTAGTTTGTGTGTGTAAATAATTCAGTCACAAATTAATGCTGGATGGTACTTTAAAAAGTTACTACCTAGCATCTGATAATAACAGAAAAACCTTATTTAAATTACAACTTCATATTCCTGTTATTGTCCGGATTCCCAAAGCAAACACTTGTGATCATGTCCAGAGTAGGTGAAGGCTACATGTTGTCTGCAGGCTAACATGTTAGCTTGGCTAAAAATACAGAATTGACAAATTCTGAGACAGTTTTGTCACCGGTATAGAGTCAACTGAATATCCCAGCTTCTCAAATAATAAACTATGCCAGGCCAGGCACAACTGTTCATGTGAGCATGACTTATCTTACACACATACACATATGAGTTTTCTCTTGTACCTTGGGATCTTGTTGGTAACACTCCCTGACATCATGTCTCCCATTTAGAAATGTGATTCAGCAATCACTGGCTTACTGACATGGCAGCATGTAAATCAGTAGCAAACTGATTTAAAAATCTTGTCCCCGTTATTAGGATTTCACAACTTTCTTGCTATTCAAATGCTTTGTCATCTGCCAAAACATGAATAAGAGAGCTCAGAGGAGGTCCTTCCTTTGCTACCATAGCCTAAAATGTTTTACTGATATTCAAAATCTCTTATGCATTTTAGAGTTATATCTTATTTTAGCTATATATGCATTTTATATATATCCTTTATTTCCTTTCACGAGGCATAAGGAAACTAGTGTAACTACTCTGAGATTATTACTTGCTGGCAGGATTTGGCTACTTTTTGTCATCCCTGGGAAAATACTCACTGCCCAGGACTGGAGCTGCCCAAACCCTGTCCTGCTCCCTGGTGAGGCGATTGGACAATCCTAGCTAACTGGTCCTTCCTTGCTACCACCACGGGGACAAGATTTTTAAAGCTTAAGTACAGCACATGTGGCCTTAACATGTGCTATCAGCAAAATCAAATTGAGTCACCTGACTCTGATCAAAATTATAATTTTAGGTGTTGTAGTGCCGTCATCAGAAATTAATTCTGTGCATTGTTCAGGTTCAGGAAACCCCTTTGAGAGGAAAGAGGGGAGGGTCTTCTCCTAGGAGGGAAGTACAACTCAGGATAAGCTGCAGCTACCTTTGGAAGTGTTCCATCAGAAAGGAAGCCCAATTCCCTCATGCATTAAATGGTGGTTCTAAACACACAGGATTCCAGGGCTGCCTGACTTCATGATTTGTTGAAGAACAGTGCTCACCTCCTTCTAATACTCCTTTGAACTGTAGAAAAGGTACAAAGTTTGGGAAGACTAGCATTTTAACAAACAACCAACAGTGCTTGTCTAATGTTGAATCTCTCAGCAACATTCCCCATCTCTTTTTCTGTTTTTTGATCTGAGGATCAGTAGTCTGTTATATATATAATGTGGCTGTGTGATGTACTGATTAGTAAGGAAAATGATAAACCATTTTAAATAGAAATTTAAGCCCTGTAGATAACATTCCCCTGACTCAATACAATGAAGCAGTAATGTTTTGAACTGAGTTCATTAAACTTAATATGTTACAAGTTAAATGACTGCTTACAAAGCCCAGGACAGGCAACATTTCAATAATGACATCCATGATGTACAACATAGCTACATAAATTTCAGGGTTTTTACACTCAAATTGGCACTGATTATAATTCTAGGGAGGATATAAGTTGCTACTGTAACATTGTGCTTTACTGCAGAAGATGTCTAACACCTACACACATTTTACCATTCCCTTGGTAACAGTAAGTTAAGAGAATTATACACCCTGGATAAAATGTGGCCTGTACAATACAAAATTAACAATAAAGTTTGATGAACTAGGATTTTTTTTTTCAAATTTCCATCAATAACTTTCAAATTTACAGATTATCAGGAGTGAAGTAGTTTCCCAATGTAAAATGTGCATGGAGGAGTGTAGCGGTATACTCTCTTTAAACAAAAAAAATCTTCCTTATTACCAACCCTAAAATCATCATGTGCTGTTTTACCTTCAGAGAAGGTAATTGTCTATGCATGTTTGTTTCATTCAGATTTTAGTGTGACTATTAAAACAAAATATGAGACTGGTCTTAAGACACACTTCAACAAGCATGCTAAGCATTTGCCTTAAGTGATAACAGAGAAACAGATACCAGGTATACTTGCTACAATAGGTATCTTTCTGATTTGTCCCTTTCTGTCCTTTACATCTTGCCAGTATTCTGCTTTATCGCTTTACATTAGAACCCAGGGCAAAAAATTTTCCAAAGCTAACCTGCCGGAATGCTGCCCATCTTGACTACAGACAGAGCAGGATCAATCTTTGTCTAATTCACTGCCCTATCTCAGCTCACTCTGACACCCCAAGGTAATGCTTTCAGGGCAGCTACCCTGTAAACTGCTGAGGTATGTCACCCAACCACATCCACAACCAATGAGATGAAGAAGGAAGGTTGTACACATGGCTGGAAAAGTTATAAATGGGTGAACAGAAAAGCACAGGAAATAAGACTTGGTCAAATAAAGGGAATTTTGCACTTCCAAGCGCAGTAATACTTATTATGGTGAATGGCCAGAGTGTCTCAAAGATCAGGAAAGTAAACTTGTTTCAGAGAAAAAGTCACTAGCCAGAACATCTAGAGGTCTCAAAGGAAGACTGGAGATAAAAGCTAAAAATGGTCCACTGAGAACGGGTAATGTCTGACACCCTGGAGCATGCAAGTACAGAAAGGTTCCCAAACAGCAACCACAGCACGTCAGCTGAAGAGGCAGAGGAGACTTTTACCCAGCTCAAACTCAAGTTTTACACTTAACTATTCCCGTGAAAGCTGCACTAATTGAAGGCCACAGGGGATCTGCACTGTGACCTCTGATGCCTTTAAAAGAGACAACATTATGCTTATCAAACACCAACACAGTTTTAAAGCTTTGACTTGCTATTCATTACACCTTTCTAGCAGTATATTTTGCTCTACATCTAATACACAGAATGAAACTGTTTTCCTTGTTATGCTTACCAATTTCAATATTCTTTGAAAATGTCTTAACAAGTAATATCCTTTCAGAGCTCCAGCAAATTTCTTGTGTTGATCTTGAGAAGTTGTCATCCACATTTCCAGAGGTAAGTAATTGTTACTGAATAGAAATATTTCAAAGTCCTTGTAAAGGAATTTAAGGAATTCTGCCTGCTGTCTATGTTCCTCAGAAAAATTTGGGCTTTTAGCATTAGATAGGCAGCTAAACTCGGCAGATGTTCCTTTATATTATCTTATATCTTGAGGTGCAGTTTCAATTTTTAAGTGAAAGTTATTCAAGAATAGTTGCACATTTTCATTTCTGTGGCCTCAATTTCAAAAACTGAATCCTTCCTAATAAAAAAAAAAAGCTGAACTGAGTCTAATCCATACAGCACTTCTACACTTTAGTAAGGTCCTCAGTTAAAAATAAGACAAACAAAACAAAACAAAAATGAGCCAACAAACAACAAAAAAATTCCCAAACCACAAACTTACCTCTACTGGTGAAAGATTCAGACCAAAGTGGAAAGGATTGTGAAACTGAACCACTGTCTACAGAAATTAACAGAATAAAAAGGTGGTTTATTCAAGAGCAAAAAAATATTAAGAAGCGCTAAATTATAATAGTCCTCAAAAAATGTAAACGATAGATACAAAAGTAGATGAAAAAGCTGTTTTCTATCCTGCTACAAGGAGGATAGGAGAGAGCAAAAATATCACCTCTTTTACAGCAACAGTGATATTTTTTCAAGGTAATAAGAAACTTCTCACAGTGCAGAGAGGTACTGGAGCAGATTGCTTAAGGTAGCGTCACTGTCCCCATTACTGGACACTAAATACTTTCCAAGAATGACTGAGATTCAGATGGTAGACAAAATAACCTGGTTAGGTTCCCTTTGCCATATTTTTAAATCATTCCATAAAGATATTAATCTACGGTTTTAATCATTATACTTTTGACTACTTAAACATTTTAAATTAACCAGTTTTTCTAGTATCTCTTCATCAGCTAGCAGGAGGCTCAAGTACCTATAGCTTTGTTGCCTCTTCTCCATAACCTTTTGTGTTAATATCAGCTCGCCATTAGCTGCCTGTTAGCAGGCTCTGAGTGTACCTCAAAGGGCATCCAGTTGATTCCTATCAGCTTCAGGAGGAAGGCGGCAAATTTTTAACTTGGAAATTAAGTTAATAATACGAAGTGCTTCAATGCAAACTAAAGAATTAGAAGCCAAAAAATAAACGCATTGGAGAGCAGAACTTTCTAATGAATTTTTTTAAGACAAAGCTCTACGCTGAATTGTAGCACACATTACAAAGCAGAAGAAGTCTATGGACATTCAGAATTTCATTTGTACTAATCAGTAAAACTGGGAACTGGATTTAGGAAGAGAATAAAACTTTCTGACTATGAAGTTCTTTTACAAAGCATGAAGCAGATGCACATGACAATGAATAGCAGACTTTCAAACTGACAGACCAGAATTTGAGTCCAATATTCACAGAGGATATCAAAACTAATTTTAGATATGGAGGTATCCAGTCATAAAAAAAGTCTTCTAAAGAAGCTCTTTCATTTTTCAGTAGAAACATTGCCTTCCTTTTTTTTTTAAATAATAATAGCAAACATACTGTTTGTTTTTAGGTAAGTATGGTAATTAAACTGACAACAAGTAGCTCTTGCAGCTTCACTATAAATATGTAATATGATGGAGAGGCATTCTTGATGTGTAAAAAAAAGTAGATTCAATTTGCATGAAAAACTCATTTTGACAAACCACATCTATGTAGTGTAACACATATTGTAAGTATAACACTTTTCTGATGGCCAGGTAGATTGTAACAACTACATCCCATTTTACTTTTTTAACTATTTTGAGCATTGATTGAACAGACTTCATCAACTAAAGTGGATCTGCAAGCTATTTAAAAATAAAGTACTCTTCAAATGAAAACAAAGAGCTCTCTAATACAACTACATTGTATAGAAAGCCTCTAGGCAATTATTTTCTTTATTATAGTAGAGGCAAGAGAGAAAGAGGCAGCAACAGCAAAGGCAGCAATTCATAATACAGTACCTCAGAGGGAGAAAAAAATAGAAACAAAAATATTAGGATAAACTAAATAACAATCCATGAGGTAAAATAAAGTAAGCCCCTGTGTGATTAAAGCAATATTATCATGAAAGCAATAATACAAGGCTGAGGCCTGAACTATAAACTCAGATATGAAAGCAGACGGGAAGGGATCAGTATTACCTATCAGAGTTGACAATGAAAGAGGAGTCTAAAAGTATCTTTAAGGATTTTGAAAAAAACACATTCTTTTTCTTACACTCTGGATACAGGATTCTCAATGAAAAAGGTTAACTGTTACAATTGACAATTGCAATGAAAAACAATGTCAGCCAAGATAACTTCAGCTTTGGGCCCTGTCAGATTACTTTTTCCCAAAAGTGTGTGTCAAAAAAGAGTTTTAGACAAGGATTTGAAAGAATTTGAGTGCGTGCCCACAAGTGTTTCCAAACAAAAAAGGTATCATGACAGAAAGCATACAGCATTTGTCTCAACAGAGAACAGGGAGGCATCGAACCTGGAAGCAATGCACATCTTCTTGCACATCTAAAACTTCTTTTGAAAGTTTCTTATCAGTTGTGTAAATTAAGTGCCTGAAGGAAGGTATGATTACAGTGACTAAAATTGGCTTTTGCTCTAGTACTTTTCCCATCTCACTATTTAGACACCAAATTACCACTACCACTCATATAAATGCTTCAGTACTTCATCTAAACACATGCATACCTTAAAGGCCACACAGTTACAGACCAGCTGCCACTGTTATGCATATATAGAATTCCCCTGATCTTAATAAGACCATAAACCTCAGTTTTAAATAGTCAAGTCCCTTACTCTAAGCTTCCACCTTTAGATCAAGGGCTTTGAACAAAAATGATTACCCTGAAAAACATCTGAATTCCAGGCAGTCTATTTTCTTTATCTTGAGAGCCAACAGCCATTTTACTGATGAAATCTTCCTCTTTAAAAAGTCCTATCATATAATTTTGCCTCTGCAAAAAATATTGGAAGAAGTCACTAGGAAAATAAAATTATCTGAAACTCCGCGAATTTATGCTTTGCTCATCTTAAAATGTATTTTCACTTCAGGAAATGGGTTTGCTTTTTTCTCCGCAACAGAAGAGAACTTAATTACATCTCCATCCACAAAACAGATCCTCCACCATCTGCAAGGCTCCTAATCTTATTCTTCATAACTGTGACCCATTTTTCTATATGTCAGGATATCCCCTATAGATGTAGGGGAGGGGTGTTCATACTACATTTAAACAAAAGATGTCTCAGTATTATGAAGTGCTACTTGCATCTTCTTTAATGAACTTTTATACCATTATGTGTGGGACTTGCAAAACCATCTCAGTCATGCAACCAAATGCACTTAACACCTCCAGTGGGAATGCAGTCTTTAAAACAACTTTAGCACAAACATAACGTTAGGAAAAAAGAAGGAACTTGTCTTTTAACATTACAAAAAAGATGAAGGAAGGAAAAAAGCCTCTGTGAAAGGATCCTGTGAGAACAGGTTCCAAGAATACAGAAGACATGTTTCTAAGGATGATATGATTGGCACTTGAAAATGTTAGACTGGAAAAAACCTTTCCAGGAGGTATTTCCCTTTCTCTTCTTTATAAGAAAGATCAGTTATGCTCAGACCCAGTGTCAAGAATACTATGGCCTCCCCTGGCAAACTATTACAGTGCTTCCTTAAATCTCCATTCCTTAATGTGTATTTCCCAAAACCAGTACATCACATTCCAAAACCATTATGTATATTGAGGAAAGCAAGATTTCTTATATAACCAGAGGGTTATTTTTCTGCTCATTTATCAGAATAGGCATTTTATTCATTAATCTTGTTCACATTTATGATCCATTATGGCCCTTTCCTAATGAACAGGCCATTATTTTTGTTTGTATAGTTGGCTATTCTAGACAAAGTGCAGTAAACTGCAGTCATCTCTGTCAAAATTCCCCCATACTACTTTCAAGCAATTTCTTGAAGAACAGGTGGAAATCTAGTCCCAGCAGACCTGCAGTATTTCTCATCTTCTTGTCATGTAAAGATTCAGAAACCAACAAGTTCAGATTGTTAAAATGTTAAAAAACTGCACTTGAGAAAGGCTGCAATATTGTTGCCTTAAATTTAAATAGGAATAGTTATTTACATTTAACATACAGTAGCACCAAGGTCATTCCTATATCTAGGTCAAAGATCCAAATTGCCATGCTGATCCTTTGATGATTTTTCATAGATTTCTTTTGTGCAGTATTATCTACAGAAAAAAAAAAAATCCTCTTGCTTTTTCTATTACATTATTGAATTCTTCCTTTTTTACCATACATAATTCCTTCACTGCTGAGCTGGGCAAACCTAGTGAAAATGCAACACTAAGTCCAGTCACAGCTGTATACTATTTGGTGTAAGAAATGAAAGAGCATACTTTGTTCAGAAAAGAGGACCACCAAAGTTCAGAGAATAAAGTAAAAACAATTTTAAGGAATAAGCCAGTGAAAAGTCTAAAGAAAAAAAATATACTTCACTCTTTCCTTATAGGAATGAAAAGTAGACAGATAAAACCTGAAACACATGAAATACTCAAAACTTCTCATTATCCTTTTTCTTTTTTCTTTTTTTTTTTTT
>VXBT01005682.1:4647-22164 GCA_013400235.1 Oriolus oriolus | reverse complement strand
TTTTTTTTTTTTTTTTGAGTTTGAATACTGGGGGCAGGAATACAAAGAAAGAGAAAATGGAACATTAACCAGTTGTGCTTCTTATTCCTTCCTCAAAAATCAACTGCATTTTCACAAACAAAACTGTGAGAGATTTTGATTATCTCTTCTCTGCTGGCCAGGTCATAAGTACAGTACTGTTAAAGAGCTCGTACTGCCCTATTCAAACACCCAAAATTATGACACAAGTTCCACTTCACCCGAGTTCATACCCAGGATAATTTTATTTATTGTGGTATTCAATTTATATCATACATTTGAAATGAGCAAAGTTTGAGGAAAAAATTCCTAGTCTTTTCTACTAGTTAGTACTGCAGGAAACTGGACAAAGAAAGTGCATTAGTAGTGAAATTAATGATTTAAGATCAACTACATGATAATTTTAGTCTTTACAGTTATTTGTATCAGTCTTAAAACACAAGGAAAGCTCACAATTCTTTTGTAAAAATTACAAATTCTCATTATGTTGAGCCTCAGACCTGAAAAAACCTCTTGGTTTCAATCTTCGATTTTATTCTGTTTTTTAAATTCTACTCAGAGACTAAATTATGTAGATACCCAAAGAGACTTGTATTCTTGTAGAGAACTTCACTCATGGGAATTCCCTTCAAATACAAGAAAATAGATCTGTAAGTACCCCAAAAGGAAGACAAAGCCAGCACCTCATTTTCAGTTCAGAAAATCCGTATTTCTTTTCACTAGTTTCCTTAAATGATGTCTGTAAAAATCATAAACTATGTGGAGCAAGAAAAATTAAGAGTAAATAGTTCAATAAAATTAACACAGAACAGAATTTCAAAGATTCTTGCAAAGCATAGTACACGTTTTCAAATCTGCATTTTCATATCTTGCAGTTCTGCATATGTGACAACTTCATGAGTTGCCTGTGAATGTCAGTACTGCAGTTATAAGTAGAAACCAGGAGATACCAAAAGAAGAAGCCATATAAAAAGTACATTGATAAATATAATTCTGATTGCAATAGTTATTCATAAAAGCAATGCTTAAAGACAATTTAAAACTTTTTTTTTCTCTGAGGCACAATGGGGTTTTGATACTTTCTGTGATGGAGATGATTGCTACTACCAGAAGCCATTATAGATTTTTCAAGAAATTCATACCTATTTTTAATGTATCGTTGGTATTTTCAACAGCATAGTCTCGTGGTATTTCCTCTCAGTTCAATAGGGATTTTAGCAGAAAAGCACAAGATAACTTTTCTTGAACTCTCAGTGTTCAGTGGAGATGAGAAATCAGTACATATTAATCTTGGCATCTACTTGGTATTGCAAAGAAGAATGAAACTATGATGTTCTTCTTTTCTCAAAATTTGGATCAATATTTCAAATGTAACATCTTCAGGGGAAAAAGAAGAAATATCACGAAAGGCTCAGAACTCTGCAAGGTTTAATAAATGGCTTAGATATACTGCAATGCCATCAATGTTTCAAAGCTGTGCTTCCAGACATAAAAATTCTCAATCTTCTTTCTACTTCTTTACACAGGACAAGTAAGAGACATGGCAAATAAAAATGAAAGATGATTTTAAAACTTTTCCTTCAGCATTCCATGGCATACAGTGTAATTGTCCAAAATTTAAAGGTAGAATGAAAAATGTATTCTGAAAGAGTACAGCAGAAATCCAGGGTAAAATGAAAGATTGTTAGTTTTATGTTTTGGGTCCTTAGAAATCTTAAGCTTTTAAAAAATTGCTGTTAACTTTTAATAAGATGTAGGAGAAATCAGAAATACTAAAAAA
Source organism: Oriolus oriolus (assembly GCA_013400235.1). Lineage (NCBI taxonomy): Eukaryota > Metazoa > Chordata > Aves > Passeriformes > Corvidae > Oriolus > Oriolus oriolus. Next base: position 20,366 of record VXBT01005682.1, on the reverse strand, counting down.
GCTACTTTAAAAACATCACAAGCTGTGTTATGAAGTAACTGGGTCTAATTCACTGTAAAATGAAACTAATTGGTTAGCATAAGGAAAGTCGACTTATATTTCAAAGAAGACTAGAACTTCTGTATGTGCATTAAAGGAAAGAGAAGTATGCTTGGAGCTGCTTTTTTGGGGAGGTTGTTTGGGATTTTTTCTTTTTTGTTTGCTCATTTCTTTTGGTTTGGGTATTTGTTTGTTTGTTGGTTGGCTTTTCTTTACTCGTCTGTTTTGTTTTGGGGTTTGGGTTTATTTTTGGTTTTTTGGGTTTTGTGGGTTTTTTGTGGTTTTTTTCTGAAAAATTAGGGTATTAGTAAGGTCTATAATTCTGATTGGAAGCTCCAAACAACTGCAGCTCAAAAGTGCCCTCTTACAGACCTTTGCAGTCACTGTAAAATGAAGTTGGCTCAACAAACAAGGAAGATCATTTCCTTTCAACACCCAAGTACTTTTTTACAGAATACCTGTCTGCCATGATTAAGATGATTCTTTTTCATACTTAGGGAATAAAAAAAAGAAAATATTTTGGAAACTTTCTGGATTATTAATCTAAAATATCAAAGCATGATTCTTTTATTCTGTACATATCTATACTATTGTTCTGTATGGGTTTTTTAACTCTGCCAGCTAAATTTTTCCATTCTGCTCCAACCATTCTTTAGGTGTCATCTCCATTGGAGAATGTTTAAGTTGATGAGACAACATATATGTTATATCAGACAGTAGAAGAATAACAAATTGTGTTTAAGTAACGAATTGTCTCTAAATATGTTACAAATTAGAACTGTCCAGCAGACTTGAAAGATGTGAGTTCTTTGGGACAGGGAAAATCTTTTCTTGTCAATGTATGGGGTAAGTATACAACACCCCTAACTATGGTTCCAGCGCTCAAAAAAAGGACAACTTCCCCCCCCCCACCAAAAATGAAAACAAACAAAAAACCTCCAAACAAACAACAAAAAAAAACAAAACCAAACAAACAAAAAATTACAAAAAAAATCAACAGAACAGCATTCTTGTGCTAGAAAATAGAACCATGGTAATCCTGTGCATTACTCCTGAATTAAATTCTAAGAAGGAGGTTTGGAACTAGATGAGCTTTAAGGTCCTTTCCAACCCAAATTATTCTATGATGCAATTTCTACTATTCACTTTAATATATTTGAAGTATCACTATTCACATGCAAATTCATTCTGGAATAAAATGGTAAAGAATAATTCAAATTTAATCTTATGTCTCAGGGATTTCATATTATACAGTTGATTCATTCTATGATCTTCTGAATTACTTTTTCAAGCAGATCAATTATGATTTGTCTAGTTTTCTAGTTACCAGATTTATTAATTAAATCAGATTATATTTCTAGAACAATCCAAAAGTACTAATGAAGAATCAGTCATTTTTGTAATACAGTAACACAAAAATAAATTTGAAAAACCCCTACAAGCTACTGTTGGTAAAATGTACCTTAATCTTTGATTTATAAATAATGTTTTTAGGAAGCATACTGGAGACAAATTCTAAGTTTTGAAAGATTTTTTTTTTAACTATTCAGATTCTGTTTTGACATTAAGCCACTACAGTTCCTTTCCTCATGGTATCAGTGGAGGTGTAAAGAAAATCCAAGCCTACCACTTCAATCTTCTTCAAGCAATTTGCACCACTCTTCCAGCATAATTTTTAAATTTAACCCAGACATTTCGTCAAGAAAGATTTTAATCAGGAATCACTGAACCTGGTGCATGATTTAGAACATATGCTTTCAGTCCTCCTTGCCCTTCCCCATCCACTCTCACCACACCTGTTAACTAAATGATGTATTTAGATTTGATTTGTGCCTCTTCAATTCCATGAATTCTCAGAGGCTACTAGAAGATGGAAATAAATAAGGGAGATAGATAATATCAGAAAATCTATGCAAATATCTGTGAGGAAACACATGAAGAATCTGGGGAGAAAGCTCATGCTGTTCAATACATATCCAAAGAAAGAAGCTATAGTTTACTGCAGTGTCAGATTTCTACCATGCAGATCACTTGCAGCAATTGGTGAGTAAATAAGAGATTCAGAGGTAAATAAAACAATATGGGATTGCATTTCTACATTTTTCTCTTTGCAAAACTGGTTAATTTGTTATATGTTTATATAATAACATATATATTATATATAATGTTTATCATTTCAGTTGTGCTTTCATATAATTCTTAAGTAGAAAATCTGAGGGTCAATCAGCTGTAACACATAGCAGTAAATCATTATAAGAAGTTCTTACATGTAATTGTACCTTCAGACTTTTCCAACATTATCCATCCCTCACTTTTGTATTCCAACTGTTCCATCTCTACTTAGTGACCCTGCTGGAAAACTGGAAAGTCCATCTCATCACTTTTTCTTCTTGGCAGATATGCTTATTTCAACTCTTATCTAAATTTGCATCAGAAGTGTTTCAAAAAAACACAAAGCTATATGACAGTTTAACAATTTTATAACATATATTATTATAATACATTATTTTTGGGGGTTGTTTGCATTCTAAGTTGACATTTTTTGGCAGTTGTTTTCTTTAATGGGATTCTAAAAAAAAAGGATATAGATGAGTCTTGCAGTTTTGCAGTAACATGCTTCAGGATGAAAATAAAATACTGACCAAAACTAAGAAAGGACAGCACAAATGATAACATAAAAAGGAGAATCCAATGGAAATGAAAGTTGTTAGGTTCAACTGGAATCATAATTGTTCATTTTCATGGAAAGATAATGCAAGAAAAAGGAAGGACGGAAAATGTTTTTCCTTTTTTATTGCTTTATTCACATGGCTCTACCACTATTATAAAAATAATTAAAACCTAATTGTTTCAAGCAATGCCTAAATCTCAAAAGACTCAGTTTCTCGACACTGCCACATCTTCCTCATATAGTTGAATTTTATCCCACTTGAGAAAGAATCACTGATTGTTCGCACTGCCATCTCAAGGATGTAAAATAGAATAAATAATGTTTTCATTGTTTATTTCAGTTACTGTCTTACCAAATACACATTCAATGCCTAATTAAGAGCATAGTAAGTGGGCAGTGAGGTACAAATATAATCTTAAGGGCTAATTTATCTGGCACTTATTTCAGTGCTTCTTTTAAAAATCTTGATTGAATGTCATGGTTTAGAAACCACATATTTGAGTGCAGTTTCACCAGTTTAATATCTCTGTAATTTGTTTTTGTAAAAAAACAATCTAATGACATATTATGCCATGAACCTATCTCGAAATACAGCTCCACAATGCTAGGTCTCACAATGACAGGTTAATTATCAAAACATTCTAAGAGATTAGCAATTAGCCAGTTGTCCTTGGTGGACTGGCAAGACAAAATAAGTTTTATATATATCAGAATGCACTAATTAAAAAGCAGTGTTTCAGTATCATTTTAATGAGTGACAATAGACCTTCCATTTTCTTTTTACATGTCCTCTGTTTCATATAACTGTCAGTCTTAAAGAGATTTAGGCAAACAGGAGATAAAGCAAATGGCTTTAATTTAAGCTTCCTGATTTCTCCAAGCAAGAGGTAAAAAGCAGCTTGGATACTGCACTTAGCCTTGATAATATTTAAGTATGGAGATCCTCCTAAACTCATTTGTATCTTTGGTTAAGTAGTACAGCTACAGCAAATTGACAACTAATTAAGAACTATCCTAATTTTCTCAGTCTGTTGGCAACTTACCAATAACATTTTTAAAAGAGAAAATACTAAACCTGTTAGATTATAAGACTATATAAATAAATATCTGTTTTACTAGGACTTATATCTGTTTTGCTAGAACTAATTTCCATTTCACCAGTCACCAGCTATTTATCTAAGGCCCTGGGGTAAATATGAATCCTCAAAATAATTTCAGACATCCTTTATTTTACTTGCCTGATTAGCCACGTCAGTTTAGCCACATGAAAAAAGTTTGAAGCCTCTGATTTGTATCATAGGCCAAGCACATAGAAGAATTCCTGGAAAGTTTTATTGAATTTGTGGGTTTTTTATATTGAATGTACAGATTTTGATATGTCCTCTTTAATGAACACAGTATATAATCCACTTCCACAGGCTTATTATTGTCCATGACTATTTTTCAGCTAAAAGAGTGCTGAATCATACAGTCTTTAACAGTTGTTTTATATATTTATGAGGTTCTGTGTGGGATGAGCTTTGCTGTTCATAGATGAATCATGACTTTCAGTTGAAGGTGGGCAGAGCCCATCTGTCTAACTAAGAGAAAGAAGTCTCTGTGAGAGGAAGGGTTATTTCAGCTACATACCTTTCTTATTTCCTTAAGACAAATACTTTTAACCCTTATCTATTAGGCACTAAGACTATTTGCCACTACAGAATAAAGGAGATGACAAGAAAAATAATTCTGATGTATTTCCAGTCCTAAAACTTTTTTTGGCGTCAGTGTCACCAAATCAAACATGCTATAATCTAAAAAAAGTAGGGAAAAAAAAACCAAACTAAAACTAAAACCAACTAAACATGACTTTAAAAGAGTTTATTAAAAAAGTAAATTTGCAGGCAATCTTGAAAATGAATCAGTTAAAGACGAATTAATCAATTCTTTGAAGACAGGACTGAACTGCAACACAGCGGTTACACTTGGTGTGTATTTTTAACTAAAACACAATTCTACTCTATAGAATCTTTATCTTTTGAACCAAATATGCTATAAAAATTAATCTCCTGAGATCATCAATGTCAGGGGCACTAATAAGCTTTCTGTGACTTCAAAATCATTAGTTTTGGCTTGTACATACTGCCTGTTCCACTTTAACAAGTAGTTCAATCAATATGTACAGCAAAATAATCCACATATCCCATATTTCAGGGAACTACACTTCAGCCTTGGTCTTATCTGGCCCAAGAATCTGACTATCCAGAAGTCCTAATCAGGTCATCCATCTCTCCTGACATTGCTTCAGCCCAGCTGTGCACAGCAAAGAATGGCAACTGAAAACAGCCATGAGGTTTGCTTCAGAAAAAAATCACACTTCAAATCCAAACAACTGGATCAGGGCAGGAACACTCCATGATGGCAGAAGGCAAAACTAAGTAGTGATCACAGTCCAAACAAAAATTCTGACATAAATAAATTACATTTAAAGTATTCCACTATGTAATACTCGTAGAATGGTTTGTGCTGGAAAAGCAGATCATCTAGTTCCGACTTCCCCACCATGGGCAGGAACACGAAGACACATTATCCATAGAAATTAGTATCAAACATATATGTGTTTATGAGCTGTCACATGGTTTTTAGAAGGCTAGAAGCAAACACGTTACTGAAAAATACAGTATTTTGCTCTTGAAGACAATCTATTACACAGACCAAATTTATCCAGAGTTTATGAAATACTGAGGCATGATATTAATTACGTATTACAGCTTCTCCCAAATGGGGAGCTCATTTAAAGATCATATTCCTCAAGAAGAGGAAAAAAATGCCAAAACCCTGATGCTGCTTCTGTGCAGCATCTGCATTAGTTAGAGAGCTCCATTTGCTCAGAATCAGCGGCAGGTAAAAAACATAACATTCATGAAATTTGTACTCTGTTCCTAGTTCTTTTTGAATGACTTGTAGAAGAAACATTATTCAGTGTTTTAAGAAAAGCTAGGCACTGTTTTTCTATATAAACTTCAAACAGGCAACGTGTGTTTATATGCCTTTTGTCACACAGCACACAGACAGAATGTATTAGTTTCACATAAGAGCCTTCGTGTCAAAGTATAAATGAGACAAATACAGTACCATTTATAACAGAGACATTGACATCTTAGATTTTAACTAGACCACTTGAGTAAGAATTCTATAATAACTACTTAGAAAATAATTACTCTGAGGCAGGCTAGAAGCACTTAATTATCAAACAGCATTATTTAAATTTTACTTAATTTTATTTCTCTATTTGTATTTTCTAAAAAAAATGTATTTTTTACAGTGCTGGAAATGTAGAATAGCAAAAGGATATTAATCTTCTTGGTGGTGAGTCTGTGTTGTGTAAGAAATCGGATGGACCTGACAGCAAAAGCAGAGTATTCCTACTTTAAAATTTGTTTTGATGAATTATATACATGTATGCCTGAGCAGTATCTGACATATTTTATCTCGATCCTGCATAGGAAGCAGACAAGTAATACAAAGATATATAATACTAAAATTTTTCAAGGCATTTGAATTATCTTAGCTTGTTGCTCTCATTATCTGTAATTGTAATCTAATGGAAACAAACAAAATCACAGAAACTGGAAATAACCAAATACAACAAAATGTTATATGAAAGCAAACTAAGGAAGCTTAGTATCATCAAGGTAAAATGAGAAAATCTACTTTAATGAAAGAGAACAAAGTGTAATAATATTTTTGTTCTCCACACCTAAGTGTTTGCAAATAGGAGCAAGAGATTACTATTAACTCTAAAAATTGGCAAAGACCTCGAATAAGGCTAAAAAGGTATTAAAACCAAATTTCATTGTCTGCATTTCAAGGTTTCATGTAAAATAACTAGATCAGTCTACCTTACACGTCATGAAACAAAATTTTCATCTGTACAACGTACACAGCAAAATGACTGTTTCTTCATTGCAGGAAGTGGAAGAAAAAGGATAAATTATCATAGCAAGACTGCCAGAGACCATATAGTTTATTTTGTTCTAATTTAACTCTAATTTCATATTCAGTTCAAAATACAATGATGCTGACTAATGACCTGTAACACAGCAGGTGAGTGCATAAATTGAAATAGTTCTAAGTTAGTTTTAAGTCAAAACTACTGAAATAATCTTTTAATGCCTACTGATGTTTCTATCATCCCAAGATAACATATTTCCCTAGAACAGAGTTAAAAGATAGATCAGAAAAAAGTCATACAAGCTCTTCTGAAAGATCACTGCCAGTCACTAAAACATACTCCTTCAGTTGGTTAAGTATGCCCTCCTTTTGACATGCAGGACAGTTATTTTATTTACCCGAACATATTTTGGATTAATGAAATTACACAAAAAGTTAATGTTTTGTTATAGAAATCTTTCACCAGAATGCCATCCCAACAACAGAGTGAAAATTTAGCACTTTTATGTGCTGTGTCTAAAATTATCGGTGAGACTACATCTAAGAGAAATGCTCAGCAGGGTTTGGCACTGCTTCCATAATACTCCTTTAAGTTGCTATTGCATGAAAATCATCCTTAAAACATTTTACAATACTATTTATTTATAGAACAACATTAGAACAGTCAAGAAACACTATTTCTTCTGTGGGAAAGAAAAATATTAAAGAAAAATATTAGCTATGTGGAGAACATTATCCATGTTTACCATGCCTCAAGTCAATAATAAGAAAAAATATTCCAGCTTGTTGCTCATGATTGTTTCCAAAACATTAGAATTTCACACACAGGAAACAAACAACAACAACAAAAAAAACCAAACCAAAACAAAAAAACCAACTGAACAAAAAATACTAGGACTGACTATGAGTTGGACCCCTTACTTACTTCATTCCATAGGTTTATTGGGGTAAATTTCATCTTATGAAAAGGAAAACAAGCACCTCTTGCCAGTTCCAGGTTAAAAGACTGTATGAAAGGCAGAAGAATCCTCATAACAATGCAATGCAAGAGACATAATTTCTGCACCAAGGTGGCATATTCTAGAGAAAGGTTATGACATAACCAGCATACCCAGATGTTCATTGCTTTTTTTCACCATTAAAGCTGTAGTGACTCAGACACTTAAATGTACAGCTATGGTTAGTTTAGCTTTTAATGAGCCTTATGGGTGGGTAACCTGGCCTCTCCTGAATTTTTGTGCAACACTGAAAAGTAGAAGCCAGAATATGTATGCTAAAATCAAATATTTCTCATCATAAAAATACTTAAAATTATTATAACACATCTAAGCAAAAACTGTGCAAGTTTATAGACTGTGGGCTGTTGTGCCACATCACAAAGTCCAGTGATGGGGTCACAGTCTGCAGTTCCCAAGTCATCCCCTTTGAATCCATGTAATTTTTTTCCAAAGAGCTTACAAATTAGGCAGTAAATATTCTGGACTTTTCTCCCTGTTGTGTGTAGGGAATGGGAAAAGCAGAATTCACTACATCACATATATAATTTTTTTAATTGATATGTTCATTGCCAGAGAAGGTTTATCCTTGTACAAAAATACCTACACATAAAGTTTAGAAATATGTTTCAATTCAGCTTTTGCTGGCTGAACAATATACTATGCTGTATTAAGATATTTTTAATTATTCTGGAAGTATTAAAGGTTTGGATTTTTCTGTCATCACTGCCTATGTACACATTCTAAACTGGTAAATTTCTGCCTAAAGGTACATTCCTATTTTTGAATTTGTATTTTGTATTCATTTATACCAAATCTCTACAGTCATATTCTGACTATGCCTATGTACCTTTTATGGGAACACATTTTAGCACAGCAGGTGCAGAAATTAATTTACAAAAGAAAAGTAGTGCAGTTTTAGCTGTATATATTCCCAAATGGTGATTATATTTTTGAAAGGTAAAATAAAGCAATTTCTATGGTGCGTATAGTGTTTTGTGTCCATTAAACATCATAAATTATTTACATTTTCAAATAAAATTTCTCTGTCTTTTAGAAGTTAAAAACAACTTAAACGTTCACAGTATTAGGACTACATATATTAGTAATGCACATAGAATCAGTCCAAAAGGAAATCATGGTCTTCATGGTTTCCAGTTATACTTAATATTTTTTACAGTGTTATTGGCCAGTTGTTTAGTATTCACACTCAGAGTTGGAACTAACTGTGTGTTAAACTCAAGTCACATATTACACCCCAAGCCTATATATTTCTAAAGCATTTTTAATAAAATCCATTTAAAAACAATTCAACATTGAAAAAAGGTTTTAATGAATTGGTTTGACTTCTATAAATATAGAAAGTTCCTATCTAGCTTGGTATTAGAGGAGTGGTAGTAGAATAAAGTTAAATCATAGAATCTAATAAATTTAGATTAAGTTAAAAATTATGGTTGAATTTTAACAGAGAAATGATGGAGACTTCCATCATAACTGGAGAAATACATGCAAAATCTGAGCATACAGTTGGGAGTACACTTGATTTGGGGCAGAGAGGCAGGTGAGATTGGTTTTTTTCTCAAAAAAAATAGCAAATGGACAGTGGAAATAATTTTATGAGAAAGAATATGAGAGAGAAGCAAAACTCAGCATCACATCCATCAATATATTGGTTAGAAAGTACCTCCATAAAAATATAATGAAGATGTCCCAACTGTACTAGCAAATCATGTATTTTGAGCTTGCTTTCTTTCCATCTTTCTCTCTTTTTCTTTCTCTCTCTTTCTTCCTTTCTTTTTTCTTCTCTTTTCTTTCTTTTTTTCTTCTCTTTTCTTTTTTCTTTTCTTTTTTTTCTTTTTTCTTTTCTTTTCTTTTCTTTTCTTTTCTTTTCTTTTCTTTTCTTTTCTTTTCTTTTCTTTTCTTTTCTTTTCTTTTCTTTTCTTTTCTTTTCTTTTCTTTTCTTTTCCTTTCATCTTTTCTTTTCTTCTCTTTTCTTTTCCATTCTCTATCTCTCTCTCTTTCTTTCTTTCTCATTTTTAAAGTCCTGCCCAAAGAACTTACAAGCTTCCCTGTAGAAATTATCTGATGATGCTGAGAGACCACAATTTATTTGACAAGATCTCCAGGCAAAACATAGATTCTGATCAGGCAACAGTTGAATAAAATTCAACTGTACAGGTTAATTAATACTGCAAACAAGAGAGCAAACAGCTGTAATTTATAATAAAAATTGGGACATGCCTATTCTATTTTATAAGAGAGGGGATATGCCATTTGGTATATTCCAGTGAAATGAGACATTATCTACAATGTCTCTGAAATCAGAGCCACACCTTCATAAATTAGAAGAGTCATCTGTGAGTTCTCATAGAAAAAAGTCTTTGCTAAAACAGCATGTCCTTATTAAACACATTAGCTGTCCAAACTTCCTTGTACTGCTAATAAAATGAAAGTTTAACTAATTTATTTGGCTAAAAGGGACTCAAAGAAAGGTCCTGAAATCTTTTGTGTATCTGGGCACTAATCTTGAAAATTAAGATCTCAAGCAGATAATCTAATAGAGCCATAACATTTTTTTCTGTATTTGTTATTCCCCTCTTTTTTACTACACACCTGTGTCTAATGCAAGCCTTTTGCTAAAGTGAGTCCATAACTGGTTTCATATCCTGTCAGACTAGAATACAAAGAAAATTTCAGAATATTTTTCATTGAATTATGATAGTCCTTAGTTAGAAACAGGATCTTTTCATTATTTTTTTCTGGATCTACAGAAAAAAAGAACAAAACTGAAACAACATTGCACTTTGATGCAAACTACTGACTTCCATTTATGCTGAAATGGTTTGAAAGCTATTCAGTTCTGCTTCCTTCAAGTAAACCATTCTTTAATGCATATAGATTTAACTCTGTCTCCTCAAATATCTGAGGTTATGTGATTTGGAAATCACAGGTTATCTGTGATCATGTACCAATATATGGGCCTTAACCTTTCACTTTGAGCCATAATTTAATTTTTAATTATCATCTTTTGACCTGTCATCTTTCTTCCAGAGCAACCTGTTGCATATGCTTGAATGTATCAATTAGCAGTAGTAGTAGTACTTGCAGAAGAGAAAACACTGGAATTAAGAGAACTGCTGGACTGGGTACTTAATGAAAGACTTGCATGTGCTTAACCAGCAGTCCACTCATTACCGGGCAGTCATGGAACAGGACAACATTAAGCCCATTGCCACAGGGATGATTACTCTCCTGTGCAGTGCAGCAAGTCTAAGGCTATACCAGGTTTCATTTTATTCATGCTAATAAAACTTGACAAATTAATTCTCAACTATTCAGTTGGTAGCATTGCTTTCAGGGAAGCAGGATGCTTGATGTTTCAATCAGCAAAGACAGTGAATTAACACCCCTGAGCTCTGCCAAGCAATGATCCAAATACAGGGACAATGACTGCTGAAACCTCTGCTCCTTTTAAGTTGTGCCATTTTCTACCTCCCTCACTTCTTGCTGTGCCTTGCAGACCATGGCAATGAGAAACAGAAAGACTATGAAGGAAACAGTAACAGCAGGAAAAGCAATACAAGATGTTGACATGGGTAATTCATCTGATATGATATGAAAAAGTGATTTAGGAAAAAAGCAACTGTAAACTAACAGGAAAGCATTGAATAGTTTTTATGTGATTATCTAAAATACTGTCTCACTAGAATCCAGAATAAATTTTCTCCCTTGTAGGTCATTTTTGCACAGATATTTAGTATATAGTTGACACTGAAGGAATGTAAAGGAAAACTGATACTGCATCTTATTACTCGTACATAAATCTAGGACAGTCAGTAAAGCATTTGAACAGAATATGTAGAATCTATTCTAAGAATTTAATATGCTTAAGCACTGTAAACCTTCAACGTAGAGCATTAAAGTTTTCTATTACCTAGTATCTGTTCTAATGATATGGAGAGAAAATCCAAAATCATCAAGTTTCATTTTTTGCTCTACAGAGCTTAGGACACACCTCTTTCCTTCTTTGTTTATCTTCCTTTTGACCTTTTTCTGTCCAGGTCAAAGACCTTCAACCTCTGCACTAAATTTGGTGAGATACTGATATGCCATTTTTCTGTTGAGAGCTCTACCAGCGTTAACACACAGGATTATTCACAGATCTTGGAAGAAAAAAGCCCCCCACTGTTTCTCTTTCACTAAACTTCCTGTAACTTTTCAAACTCCTATATAAATGGAGTCTGTGCCTCCAAGCAGGTCATGTATAGATAGCTGTTTTTTGCAGTGCATGATCCAGAAAATTCTTACACGTCTGTTGATTCTTTAAGATTAGATACAAGATGTTTAAAATCTAGTTGTTAATCATGCTGGAAGGTCTCTTTTTGTTTTATTAAATAATAAAGATTTTCCAATGTTCAGAATAGGTAACATAGAAACAAATTTTAGGAATTAATACATTATTTTGTTTTATTTTATTGTAAGACCTTATGGATCTTGTGAAATAAAACCTTTGCACTAAAAGTTTAATTTTATTCATGTGACTGAGTCTTTTTCTTTGGGGGTGGTGCAGATAGCTAACTGCTTATTCACCTCATTTATTTTATCAATGCTCCCATTTTCTTTATAATAGTTCAGCTACAGCTTCTGAAGTAGGTAAGTTTAGTGAGCCAGAGGCAATGCTGATCAAGCAACACAGAAGCCAACTAATCAGTTCGTAGAAAATAGTTAAAATTCCGAAACAGCTGAGTCTCAAAATCCAACGAGAAGGCTCTCTATGAAAGAAAGAAAACTGTAGACCGAAAAAGTAAAAGGAAAAATTTAAACAGAGAATAATCAGTTATCCTTTGTCGAGATAGTTGTACTGGCTTTGCCTGCAATAGAGTTAATTTTCTCCATGGAAGCTCACATGGTGTCATATTTTGGATTTGTGACAAAAATAGTGTTGATAACACACCTATGTTGCATCTATTGCTGAAAAATACATAATGTCTGCAGAACAACAAAGCTATTTCCATTTCTCACACTGTCTCAAAAGCAAGTAGGGCTGCAGATGCAAAGCACAAGCTGGGAGGAGACACAGCTGGCCTCAACTGAGTCCCACACCACACACCATCATTCTCAATAAAAGACATGAAGAAGGAAGAAGGAACTTTTGGGCTTTTGGTATTTTTCTTCCCAAGTAAACACTACACATGGTGAAGCCAAGCTTTCCCATAGAAAGCTCAACACCTGCCCATCCGTGAAAGCAGTCAATGAATTCTTTGTTTTGCTTTGCTTGTGGGCGTGGCTTGGCTTTACCTAGTAACTGTCCTGACCTTAGAACACAAATTTTTCCACTTTTACCCTCCTGCTTCACTCCCCCATCCCATTAGGGAGAAGTGAGTCAGTAGCTGCGTGGGGCTTACTTGCTAACTGAAGTTAAACCACAACACGACAGAAGATACTTCCAACAGATCGAATTACATAAACTCATGATAAAAAGATGTAACTAGAAACAGCTTATCTTAACTGAATCAGAGAACAAGTCTTTTATCTTCAAAAGAAAAAAAACATTTCATGGTCAACAAAAATGGGGTTTTGTTAACTTATAAGAGATTACTACAGACCAGAGAGGGATAATGGTTCTCCTAGTGACCAGATGAAAAGGAACACACATTTAAAAAAAAAAAAATAAATCAGGTAAGAAGTAATCCTGATGGAACACCACTTTATGTAAAATGGAGTGTTATTACTGACAGAGAAGATGTAAAATCTACCTACTGTACCTTGTAGTCTGTGACTGTTAGAGAACAGTGTGAACATGGTAGAGAAACTAGAAAGAGTGAAGCATATGGGAGATTATGTCAGCAGATTTCAAGTGACTATGATTCTTTTCTAAGGAAACCTTGGAATGAAGACAGGACAAGCAGTGAATTAGACAGGCACAGGAATCTTCCAACTCAAGTTATTCTTTGGTAGAACCAACCATTCATACATCCATCATCAAGAACACACACATTAAAAGAATTGTAACAAGGACAAAATTATGGATGCACTAATCTTTGAAAAAGAAATGCTCCTGAATCATAGACTCATGGACAGAAGTAATTTTGGACTGGCTGTATATGGACATGGCTAGTAACCCATGTTCAGAACCTAAGTAAACTCTGCCTAAGTAGACTTTGAAATGAGGAAGTGAATCAATGGCTGTCTACAAAACAAAGACATGAAGTTGTTTAATCACAGAAATTGTTTAAGAACTGGCAAAGCAGCAGACCTCTGCATGAAGGCACTGTGATTCAGAACTAGCAAAGAAGCTAAAGGTGTATAAAATAATTCATCTATCATAGCTAGAACTGGATGGGAGCATTTGTGGAGCTGTATCCAGTAAATCAGTAGCAATAAGCCACAATTTCACTTCAAACAATATGTGTGTAACACTTCAAATGTCACTTTCCTTATAGCTTTCACAGAAGCAATACAGTCAGCTAAAGGAGCATGTTCTAAAGTATATTTCTGAAAAGTCTCTGCCTCGAAATGAGTGGATAATTTTAACAGTGAGTAAGGACAAGTAAGGAGGTGATGGTCTGCTATCAGATTACTGATTTTATACTAATGCCGGGAAAAAGAAGGATGACTTCCCAATTTTGTGTTCTTGCAATCTCTAAGGCAACTACTTCTAAATGAATATACAGAGCACTTTATTTCCCTGCAAAAAAAATGAATGCTGTACAAATTAAAACAACTACTACAAAGTGAGTCCCCTAAAAACACGCTAAATTGCCAATTTAAAGATTCTACTAAAACTACTGCTAATAGCACAACAATAATGAAGAGAGAATTACCACATATTGAGCAGAAATTGGAGCTGCATAGTGCACACGAGGTGAATCTCGTTTATAATTTAAGGGAATAATGAAATAGTAGAGTAGCTAACACAAAAATTTCTTTATAATGTCCTCATATTTATCCTACTCAATGAAAATTTTGATCAGACTGTTTAAGGAATTAATGCAAAGCAGAAAGGAGAACAAAATGCCTTCAGATCTTGTATCTTAATTCGCCTTGCTTTTTCACCCTATAGGTTTAATTGTTGTAAGTCAAACCCTTATTTCTTGTCGCATATATGCCTATACCATCAATTCTTGGCTTTCTGAACTCATTTCAGGACTTATTACAATAGCTGAAATAACACACTCCACTCATAAATAGTAGTAACATGTTCAGAGGTGTGAATTTAATACGATAGAAAATGAACGCTCATTTTAAGATGTCCTTTATCTACTGTCCAAATTGTGTATTTTCCCCATATCATAAGCAATGGGGTTTTTTTAATGAAGCAGAAACTTCAAGTACAGTAACTTATCTTCTGATGAAGAGGATCTGCACATTTACATGTCCAGATTTATCCCTCAAAATAAGTCTGTGTGCAAAATTAGTCATGCAGCATATACAATTTAGCGACTTTAAGTGGCTTAGACCCCCGCCACAAGATTCAGTGACCCAAGTATAGATACACCCATAAGGGGTCATGGTCATAACATGCAGCACTGATCTCATTGCCTCTCCTCAAACAGCTGAGCTACATAACTGTGCAAATTTCAAAGAATTCAAAGCAGCTATTCTTACTGTTAGAACCTGAGGCCCAAACCTGCTCACACAGACAACTGACAACTAACTACAGAAAATGTTTCAAATTAGTAATTTTATTTTCTCTCTACCAAAGGAACACCATGTCACAGCGGTCTAAAAATCTTCAGCGCAAAGAATAAATGTCAGCATTCTTTAAAGAACAACATATACACAAAGATACTCCTTAACAAAAAAACCAAACCCAAAGTCAAGTGAAATAAATACTATATAAAGAAAAAGTGCTCACAAAGCAGATTTCCTGACTGGTATCTTTACCATTATACATTGTTATGTATAGCAAAATCTCCCAGTGCAAAATACCGTGCACGAACATTGAGCCTTCACATTAACTGATCACTGAAGCCTCATTCATGCAGTGGGCAATGATGTACATGACAGCAGATTTTTGTTGCATGTTGAATCTCAGGGAACTTTTTCCTCGTTTACTGTGATATCATTTCCAATTTCCT
>VXBT01005681.1:21831-36202 GCA_013400235.1 Oriolus oriolus | reverse complement strand
TCCCCCCCGCAGGACGGTCGCGGGTTCGGCATCGGCGAGCTGGTGTGGGGGAAGCTGCGCGGCTTCTCGTGGTGGCCCGGCCGCATCGTGTCCTGGTGGATGACCGGCCGGAGCCGCGCGGCCGAGGGCACCCGCTGGGTCATGTGGTTCGGCGACGGCAAGTTCTCGGTGGTAAGTGGTGCCCGGGGGGGGCGGGGGGTGACGGGACCCCTCCTCCGGGTGCCCCCATGGCTGCGTCCTGTCCCCAGGTGTGTGTGGAGAAGCTGCTGCCCCTGAGCTCCTTTGCCAGCGCCTTCCACCAGGCCACCTACAACAAGCAGCCCATGTACCGCAAGGCCATCTACGAGGTGCTGCAGGTGAGCGGGGACACCGGGGAGGTGGGGGCACGTCCGAGGTGCAGTGGGTGCATCTGTGGAAGCAGCAGCTGCCTCTCCACCCTGCCAGGACCTGGCCCTGTGTCCCTTCCTGCCACCTGGAGGTCTCTTAAAAGGCTAAGGGGTCTGTGGGACCCCCTAAGGACATTTGTGGTGTACTCTCTAAGGAGTCTTTGGGGGTGTGTGGGAATCACTTGTCCCAGGCAGGGCTGTGGGGGGGTCTGGGGAGGAGGTCAGGGACTCTGGGGGGTCTCTGGGCAATTGCTGCAGTCCCTGTGGGGAGTGCTGGGGGGTTCTGCCTTTCAGAGCATCTCTCAGCACTGCTGGGAGAGTCTCTTGAGGGGTGGTCCTGGCTTTGGGGGTTCTCAGCAGTGCTGGGGGTCTCTTGTGGAGGTTCCTGGCCGTGTTGGTCCCCCTGGGGCTGGGGCCTGTCTGGTTGGGCAGTGCGGGAGCAGCCTGAGGATGGGGACCCCCGTGTGGGGGGTGGGTGACACCTGCACCCCTGGCAGGTGGCCAGCAGCCGGGCCGGGAAGATCTTCCCTGCGTGCCCCGAGAACGATGAGACGGACACGTCCAAGGTGGTGGAGATCCAGAACAAGCAGATGATCGAGTGGGCCCTGGGCGGCTTCCAGCCCTCCGGCCCCAAGGGGCTGGAGCCCCCCGAAGGTGAGCGGGGGTGGGGACCCGCCCGGGCTCCTGGGGGACACTCGCCATCAACTCCGGCATCACCGGGGTGGGACGGGCCTGGGCAGGGGAAGCAATGTGGGGCTGGGAGGTCCCAGCGGGGCTGGGAGGGGTCCCTGCTGATGAGACCTGATGGGGGCACTCCGCTGACCACCCCTGGTCCCACAGAGGAGCGGAACCCCTACAAAGAAGTTTACACGGAGATGTGGGTCGAGCCCGAAGCAGCTGCCTACGCACCGCCCCCACCCGCCAAAAAACCCCGGAAAAGCACAACCCAGGAGAAGCCCAAGGTCAAGGAGATCATCGACGAGCGCACCCGAGGTACTGGGGGGCTGGGGGTGCCCCCATGCCCACCACTCCTCTCTCGGGGGGGTTCCTTTGGCCGTGCTCACCTGGGGCGTGGGAGGACAAGAGCTGCTCCAGGCTGGGCCCCCTTCTCCCTCGGGGTCCTTCCCTCCTGGGGAGTCCCTCCCTTCACCCCCAGCCACGAGGGGACCTGGCTGGGGCCAGGCCCCCCTGACACCCCTCTTCCCGCAGAGCGGCTGGTGTACGAGGTCCGGCAGAAGTGCAGGAACATCGAAGGTGAGTGCGGGGCTGGGGCACATCCTGCACCCAGGGCATGGGCTGGGATGGGGGTCCGTCCCTCCCTGCCCGGGCACCTCCAGGCAGAGGGTGCTCGGAGGGGTGTGGGGGCAGCTCAAGGGAAGAAGGCCAGGCTTGTCCCACCCCTCAGCCTGGCTGGCAGTAGGAACAGCAGCTGTGACGGGGCAGTGGCCCACCCTGGATGGTGGCAGGGACCCCCAGGACACTGCCCAGGGCTGTGGGGGCTGTTGGGGTCCAAGGTGGGGTTGGGGGCAGTGGGAGTCCTGCCTGCTGCTCCCAGGGTTGGTCCCCACCTCTGGTGTGATCCCAGCATGGGGGTGAGCGTGTTCTGGGGACCACAGGGCAGGGTCAGTGTCCCCACACTGGGGTGGGGTGCCAGGGTGATGTGTCCCCTTCTCCCCCAGACATCTGCATCTCCTGCGGGAGCCTCAACGTGACCCTGGAGCACCCTCTGTTCATCGGGGGGATGTGCCAAAACTGCAAGGTATGGTGTGGTGCCAGGCCAGGGGACACGGCCTCGCGGTCTCACGGGGTGCCTGACCCTGCCCCAGGGTCCCCAGTGTCCCTGGGGCCGCAGTGACACCCCGGCTGTCCCCAGAACTGCTTTTTGGAGTGCGCGTACCAGTACGACGACGACGGGTACCAGTCCTACTGCACCATCTGCTGCGGCGGCCGCGAGGTCCTCATGTGTGGCAACAACAACTGCTGCAGGTACGGGGCTGGGGGGCTTCGGGGGCCGCGGTGCTGCCGTGCAACCAGGGAGCTTCTGCTGGTGCCCCAGTTCTGTCTGGCGTGAGGCTGGGGAGGTTTTGGTGTTGCCCCATTCCTGCCACCTGGTTTTGCTGATGCCAGTCCTGGTGTGGGACTAAGGAGTTTTGGTGATGTCCCAGTCTCGGTAAGGGAGTGGGAAGGTTTGGTGATACTCCAAAAAGGAGTTCAGTGATGCCAGCCGTGCTTTGGGGCTGGGGTGTTTTGGCAATGCTGTGGTCTGTGGCACGGGAGCAGGCGGGTGTGGTGATGCCAGACGTGGCACATGGGACTGGGGGGTTCTGGTGGTGCCACTGTCCCAGTGTCAGGCTTTGATGTTCCAGTCCTGGCATGAGTCTGAGTAGGGTTTGGTGATGCCACAGTCCCACCACGATCAGTGATGCCAGTGCTGGTGTGAGACTGGGAGGTTCTGGCGATGCCGAGTCCTGGTGTGGGAATTTGGTGATGTTGGTTAAGGAAACTTCCCAGTCTGACCATTCCTGAGGCTCCCGGGCTGTCACACCCCCAGTGCCAGAGGCTGTCGCTGCTGGGGCCAGAGCCCCATCACAGCAGCAGCTCCAGTGACTCCCCACAGCCCCACTCCCAGTCAGACCCTGCCTCCTCACCAGTTCCAGCCCAGGTTTCCAATGGCAGAGTCTCAGATGTTCTGTTCAGTAAAGCCATTTATTTATTTCTGGCACAGAAATACAAACACAGCCCGAGCCGGTGCCCACGAGGAGGGATCCCAGCAAAAGAACCCCTCAGTTTTATCCCCTCAGTGTCCCCCTCTACAAATCTCACTCGCTGTTCCTTCAGAGTCCTCAGCTCCTGCCCCTCTCCGTGTCCATCCACCTGGCTGGGTCACCCTTCCTGTCCCTGATGTTATTCCAAAGCTGGCAGTTCATGGCCAGGGCTCCACCCAGAGCTCAAACTCTGCAGCTCCATTTGCATTTCAGACCCACTATCTGGACCAGATTTATTCCTCGACACCAGTGTGGAATATTTTGTGATGCCTCGGTCCTCACGTGGAGCTGGAGAGGTTTTGGTGGTGCCACAGGCCTGGCGTGGAAATTGGGTGCTGTCAGTCCTGGTGTGGGGCTTGGGAACGTTTTGGTGATGCCACAGTCCTGGTGTAGGAATTCAGTGATGCCTGTCCTGCCTTGCGGCTGGGAGGATTTGTGATGTCCCAGTGCAAGACTGGAAAGATTTTCATGGTGCCACGTTTGTGCCATGGGCTGTTGATGATGCCAGTCCTGGTTTGGGACTGGGATGTTTTAATGATGCCACAGTCCCAGTGTGTAGGGTTGGGAGGTTTTGGTAATGTCCTGGTCCTGGTGTGGGATTGTGGGAGCTCTGGAAATGCCCTGGTCCTACCAGGATGGAGCTGGGAAGTCGTGGTGATAATCATAGTGCTGGCAAGGGAACTGGGTGATGCCAGTTGTGGTTTGAGACTGGGAGGCTTTGGTGGTGCTGTGATCCTGGTTTGTGGGGTTGGGGGAAGTTTTGGTAATGCCCCAGGCTGGAGATGCCGTGGTCCTGCCATGAGTTTTGGGTGATGCCAGCCCAGGTGTGGGGCTTTGGAGGTTTTGGTGGTGCCAAGACCCTGTAGGGCTGGAGGAGGTCCTGGCAATGCTCCAGCGCTGCTGTGGAGCTCGGTAGTTCTGATGTCCCAGTTCTGGTGTGGGACTGAGGTGTTGGTGTTGGCGTTTTTGGTGATACCACAGTCCTGTCACAGGGTTTTGGGTGATGCCAAGTCTGATTTGAGTCCTGTCACAGGGTTTTGGGTGATGCCAAGTCTGATTTGGGGCCAGGGAGGTTTTGGTGGTGCCCCAGCCCTGGCGTGAGACCGGGGAGGTTTTGGTGATGCCGTGGTCCTGCTGTAGGGCTGGGGCAAGCTTAGGCAATGCTGCAGTCCCAGCACGGAGCTGGGAAATGCCGGTGGGCTCAGACCGCGGTGTGCGTGCACGGGGCTGTGGGACCCCGTGTGGGCGGTGCCCCGGTCGTGGCGTGGAGCTGGGTGGATTCCGGTGGTGTCACCGCCCTGGCACGAGCCCCACTGCTGACCCTGGCTCCCACCTGTGCCAGGTGCTTCTGCGTGGAGTGCGTGGACCTGCTGGTGGGCCCGGGGGCGGCGCAGGCGGCCATCAAGGAGGACCCCTGGAACTGCTACATGTGCGGCCATAAGGGGGTCTACGGGCTGCTGCGGCGGCGGGAGGACTGGCCCTCGCGCCTCCAGATGTTCTTCGCCAACAACCACGACCAGGAGTTTGTGAGTGCCCCCTCCCCGCTGACCCCCAGCCCGCTCCCCGCTGACCCCCAGCACCCTGCCCGCTGACCCTGTTGCTGTGGCTCCCAGGACCCACCGAAGGTGTACCCGCCTCTGCNGAAGGTGTACCCGCCTGTGCCGGCTGAGAAGAGGAAGCCCATCCGGGTGCTCTCGCTCTTCGACGGCATCGCCACAGGTGGGTGGGGGTCCCTGGCCCCACGGCCCCCCCAGGGTGTGTGTGGGATTGGAGTGCTGGCGTGAGAGCCAGCTGGTGGTCTCAGGCCGCGGGGTGTGTACAGATCTGTGGGACCCCATGTGGGTGTCCCTGTGGGCAGCCCCCATTGTCTTCTCCACCCCAGGGGTCCACACTAGAGGGGAGCAGGGAAGGGGGATGGCCCTGGGGGTGGGGAGGGGACGGCCCAGGGGTGGGACGGATGGGGACAGGGCTGGGGGCCCGTTGTGCGTGCGCATGGCCCACCCCCCCGGCTCCCCGCAGGCTTGCTGGTGCTGAAGGACCTGGGCATCCAGGTGGACAGGTACATCGCCTCCGAGGTGTGCGAGGACTCCATCACCGTGGGCATGGTGAGGCACCAGGGCAAGATCATGTACGTCGGGGACGTCCGCAATGTCACCCAGAAACACGTACGTGTCCCGTCCTGCCCCTCGGCCTCCTGACCCCTGTCCCTGCCGGCACCGCGACCCCCAGCCCCCCCAAGGCTGCCAGAGCTCCAGGAGCGTCTGGGCAACGCTCAGGCCCAGGGTGGGAGTGTCAGGGTGTCCTGTGCAGGGGCAGGAGTAGGGCTCAGCGATCCTGGTGGGTCCCTTCCCACTCCGGGAGCTCAGCCACCATCATCCCCGTGTCCCCCAGGCTGTGGCAGCACCCGGCTCACCCGGGGTCTGCTCTCCCTCTTGCAGATACAGGAGTGGGGCCCCTTTGACCTGGTGATTGGGGGGAGCCCCTGCAACGACCTGTCCATCGTCAACCCGGCCAGGAAGGGGCTCTACGGTAGGAGAGGGCTGGGGCTCCACAGGGGTGGGGCTGGACCCCGCTGCTGGCCCCCCAGGGCTGACACAGCCCCCCAGAGCTGACAAAGACCCCCCAGCCCTTACCCCAGCCCCTCCTCTCTCCTCCCAGAGGGCACTGGGCGCCTCTTCTTTGAGTTCTACCGCCTGCTCCACGAAGCCCGGCCCAAGGAGGGCGATGACCGGCCCTTCTTCTGGCTCTTTGAGAACGTGGTGGCCATGGGGGTGAGCGACAAGAGGGACATCTCGCGCTTCCTGGAGGTCAGTGCCTGCCTGGAGTCACCCCGCTCCAGCCCTGGGGACCCCCAGGTCCCAGCCCTGCAGCGAGGGGCTGCCCAGCCCCACTGACCTTTCCCGCTCTCCCTCCCTCAGTCCAATCCCGTCATGATTGATGCCAAAGAAGTGTCTGCAGCGCACCGGGCACGGTACTTCTGGGGGAACCTGCCCGGCATGAACAGGTTGGTGAGAGCAGCCTGAAGCTGAGCCCCTGACCTGGCTCTGGGAGGGTGGGCTGCACTCCTGGGTCCTCCCTCGGCCCAGGTGTGGCTCTGGGGGTCTCCTGACCCTGGTCTGTGCTGGGCAAGGGCAAGAGTCTCACAAAGAAGTGATGGCACACCCTAGAAGCCTGTGGTGGCACCCCCATGGGGGTGGCTGGTCCTGTCCCAGCTCTCTTGTGCTGGAGGGGTGGCCCGAAGCTGTCCTTTGTGTCCCTCATGGGTGTTGGCTGTGGTAGCCCACAGCTGGTGGCCACGGATGGGCTCCCACGGGAATTGGCTGCTTCTTGCCCATCACCTGCCACAGACCCCCAAAACAGCCGTGGCCACCTTGTGACCCCACAAACCCCTGCTGGAGACCTGCCCTGCACCCACAGTGGGGGGACAGTACTGGGGACACAGCGCTGCCACACCCTGCCCACCATCTCTTCCCCCCCAGGCCACTCGCATCCACCGTCAATGATAAGCTGGAGCTGCAGGAGTGCCTGGAGCACGGCAGGATAGCAAAGGTCAGCTGGGGTGGGTGCTGAGGGGGTGCTTGAAGGGACAGGAGGGGGGTCCAGTGCTGTCACCAGCAGTCCCAGGCTCCCTGGGGCGCAGGGTGGGGGCCTTGTAAGGGGAAGGAGGGATCAGTGGTGGCTGCCAGGGTGGGAGTCGCCCTCCCGGCGCTGGGGGCTCCATCCCACCCCAGCCTGACCAGCCTGTGCCTCTTGCAGTTCAGCAAAGTGCGAACCATCACCACTCGCTCCAACTCCATCAAGCAGGGCAAGGACCAGCACTTCCCCGTGTTCATGAACGAGAAGGAGGACATCCTGTGGTGCACGGAGATGGAGAGGTACCGCGGGCGCCGGGGCCGGGGCCGCCGCGCCGGGTCCCGCCCGCACCCCTGACCCGTCCCCACCCCGTGTCCCACAGGGTCTTCGGCTTCCCCGTGCACTACACGGACGTGTCCAACATGAGCCGCCTGGCCCGGCAGAGACTGCTCGGCAGGTCCTGGAGCGTGCCGGTGATCCGCCACCTCTTCGCGCCCCTGAAGGAATACTTTGCCTGCGTTTAGAGATGGGCAGGAACTGGTCACACGGAGCGAGTCGGAAACAAACCCATCCACGCCAAGAGAAGTGAACACACGGAATGAGAGAAGAGTCAGCACCCAGAAGAGAGACGGGATTTCGCAGCCCGACGGGAACCCAGCACACGTCTCCCCGAGCGAAAGGGGTCGGTGTCCTCTCCTGAATTTCCAAGGGTCAGCTTTAGCCTATTGAAAAACAAACAAAAACCACAAAAAGCAAACAAACAACGAAAACGGCGAAAAGAAACAAAAACAAAACGGAAAAAAAAAAAAAGAAAAAGAAAAGAAACCAAAACCATTTTTTTTTGGGTAACCTTTTAATTTTCCGCTCTTTTCTGGCTGGGTTTTCCTGTCGGTTTGCTTTCCACTTCTCGGAGCAGCGGGCGAGACGAGATGCCGTCGCCAGTGCCGCTCTCGGAGAGGGGGAAACGGCAGTGGGAAAGCCCAGTCAAGAGGGAGGCGGAGGCGAAGGAGACCCGCTCTGCTCCGAGACCCGCTCCGAGACCACTCCGCTCCGTCCGCGCCAGCGCCTGGCCGGCCCGGCCCCGGCTCCGGCAGCGCTCGGCGGCTCCAGCGCCCGGCGGCTGAGCCTCGCTCTGTTCCACCAGCACCGCTCTCCGGTGACATGGAGCCAACCCGGCAGGGAGGCCGGGAACACACACACCACACACACACCTTTTCTACAGTATTTTGGGTGCCTACCACACGGAAACCTTGAAGAGAGCAGATCCTAGAAGCCGCTGTTACCTCTTGTTTACAGTTTATATATATATGATAGATATGAGATATAGATATATATATATATAAAAGGTACTGTTACTACTGTACAACCTGACTTCATAATGGTGCTTTACACAGCGGGGTGAGTCGAGACATCAGCTTCCACGTTGCCTTACGTGCCGGGCCTTTCCGAGCGAGCGGCAGGGCCGGGGCGGCCGGGCGGAAGCGTCTCCATCCCGAGTCATGCAATAACCTTTTTCTGTCCCGAACGGAAGCGCCTTGGCGGTGCCCCCCTGCCCCGCCGGTGCCACCCCACAGCGTACTGGTGCTCTTCTGCGTACGTGGCGTCCGGCAGAGCCGGTGCTGGGTGTCCCCCGGCGCCCCGGAAGCAGCAGGGGGGTCGTGCCCCCCGGCCATGCCCCTTGCCGCGGGCGCTGCCCACCGGGGCGGCGTGGGGCACGGTGCTGCGGACAGGCTCTCGCCGAGGGCGGTGGCGGGGATGCCGGCAGGGCAGGGGGGACAGAGCGGCGCCGGTGCCGGAGCGCGGCCGGGGCGTTTCCGGCATGGCACGGGGATGGCTGCGGGTCCCGGACCCTGGTGCTACATCGCGGGGCCGGGCTGGCGGCAGGAGGGCGATGCCCCGGTGAGCCGGGATGGGACCCCGGCAGCGTCACCGCGGCCGCCGGGCCATCGCTCCCCTGCCCACGCGTGGTTTGGAGCGAGCGTGTCCCCTCGGTGCCCCGTGTGGGGTGGCCACGTGCCCCACTGGGGGTGACAGGTGCCTGCGGGGACGCCGCGGGGGCCGGGAGCCGCGGTGCGAGTGGAGCGCGGGCAGGTGCTGGCAGTGCGGTGGATGGTGCTACTGGTCTGGCGGCTGCGGTGCTGCAGGGTCCGGCCCGGTGCAGCCCCGGTGCCCGCGTGGCGGCCGGACCCGGTGGGGCAGGGACTGGTGCTAGGGCGCGGGGAGGCTCCCGGAGGGCCTCGGCCCGTCGCTGTCTCTTCTCTAACTGTGAAAGGTGCGGGTTCCGGGGGCCGCGCTCGCTGCGGGGTGCTGGCTAATGGCAGCGAGCCGCGGCCCGGGCGCTCTGAGGTGCTGGGACCGATGGCAGCGGGGCTGGTGAGGGGCGGCCACGGGGCGCCCCCACCTCCCCTCCCTCCTGGTGCTACCGGGGGCTCGGGGCCCCTCTGTGGGTGCGGGGGGCGTGGGGAGCTGAGCCGGCGCGGGCGGCCGCGGTGGGGGCACCGCAGGGCCCGGCTTTGCGGGGGAGCGAAGGTGACGAGGCAAGGATGGCGCCAGCCCTGGGCTCAGGCTCCCGCTCGCTCCTGGGGCCGGATGCCACAGGATGGCACAGGACCACTGCACCAGGCACAGGTCCTGCCTGCTGCTGTGTGAGCCCGCTCAGCCCCACGACCCTGTCTGTGGGGCTGGCATGGCCCCGGGCGTCCCATGCGGGGCACGGTGGGCACTGCGGGTCCTGCATGGCCCTGCAGCACTGCTGCAGGTCCTGCATGGCTCCATGCCACCGGCTGTGGGTCCTGCATGGATCCACAGCGCTTGCTGTGGGTCCTGCACAGCCCCACAGACCTGGGTGCAAGTGCTACAAGCCCTGCAGTGCTGATTGCAGGCCCTGCGTGGCCTCGCCGTGGCAAACATGGGTCCTGCATGGCCCCGCAGCGTCATATGCGGGTCCTGCATGGCCCCGTGGCACTGGGTGCTGATCCTGCATGGCCTTGAGGTGCTGGGTGCTGATCCTGCATGGCCCTGCAACGTTGTTGGCAGGTCCTGCGTGGCTCCGTGGCACTGGGTGCTGACCCTGCGTGGCCCTGCGGCTCCGGGTGCTGGTGCTGCCCCATCCTTTGGCACTGTTGGCGGGTTCTGCGTGGCCACGTGCTGGGTTTGGGGGTCCCAGCGGACCCCCGGGGCCGCCCCGGTCCAGCCCAGCCCTGCAGCGCTTCCTGGGACCCCCTTGGCCCTGCTGCACCTTTGGGGGGCTGGGTCCCAGCAGGTGCTGTGGCGCGGGGCCGGCCCAGTGCGGTGTTGGCACAGCCCAGGCGGTGCCGGAGCCGGTGCCGGTGGGAGGCAGGTTCCTGCTGGGAACAGGTGCCGGCGGCGGTGGGGACCGTGGGGATGCCTGGGGCAAGAGTTCAGTTTTTAATGTACCCGACTCACATCTTTTTTTAAAAACAACCAGACACATTCTGTTGCACAGCCCTAGATGAAAACTCAAAACAACAAAGAAAGGCCTAAATTCCTTAAGATCCGCCGAGGGAGTGGGGACAAACACGGTGCTAAAACATTTTATTAAAAATATATATTGTTAAATTAAGTCTGCTGTCTGGACAATGACTGTTTTGTTTCTCGTAGTGGAGTTTCAAAGAGCACTATTATTTTACTCTTATATATTATTATTAAAAAAAAAAACAAAAAAGAAAAAGGCATTTTAACTTTGTACTTGAAAACTAAACGAGAGATTTCATGTGTTTTAGCCTAGACATTGAAGTAGCTGACGCTTAACTATTTGTGGGAATCATGTAATCATCATCCCGAGGAATACGCGCGTAGAGCTGGTACCCTCCTTCCTCCCTTTGATTTGGCTCCGCCGCCACATTCCCGGCGCCGCCGCAGCCGCCCCGGCTGCTCTCCCTCCCCTTTTCCCACCCCGAGCCTGAACCCCCCGGTTTATTTTCTACTTCTCTCTCGGTTCGTTGCCCCTGTTTTTTGTTGGTTTGTTTTTTTAGGGTCGCTTCTCTATTTATTGCCGCTGAACTGTGCATTTCACGGCCGGAGGTGCCGCGGGCGCCCGGCGCTGTTGTATCTGTGTGAGTATTGCTCGTGACATAGCTGTTCTGAACTAATAAAGGTCAATGCGTGCAGCAGATGTAGAAAGTCTGTCCGTCCCGCTTCCATCCCATCCTCCTTTTCTTTTTCTTTGGTGCCCAGAAGAGTATAATACAGACGAGCTCCTTTCTAATGTACTTGTGCTGGAGAACACTTGAATAAATGTCCTGTTTTGTGCAAAAAAAAAAAAGAGAAAAAAAGAGGAAAAAAAAAAAGAGAGAAAAAAAACCCCTCCGTGTGGTTGTGTGGTCTGTCTGTCATGGGGGGGTGAGGTGAGGGTGGGGTCCTGGGGGGATCCCAGCTCGGGTGTTGGGATCCAGGTGCTGATGGGGTCCTGTTGGTGGTGTGGCCCTGGCAGGTGCTGGGACTCTGGTGCCTTTGGGCACCACTGCCTTTGGGGGGGCAGTGGGGTCCCAGTGTGGGTGCTGAAATCCCAGTGTGTGGTGGGGTCCCAGTGGGTGGGGGGAATCCCAGCACCAGTGATGGGATCCAGGCAATGGTGGGGCCCTGGCAGGTGCTGGAATTCAGGTGACTGTGGAGTCCTGCAGAGCAATGGGGTCCCAGTGCAGTGGGGTCCCAGCGCTGAGGCGATTGGGTTCCCAAAGAGAAATGGGGTCCCAGAGGGTGCCAGTCCCGGGTGTGGGGGTGGACAGTGAGACTCCTGGAGCCTCCCCCGTGCCAGGCCCCGAGGCAGGGGGGTCTGGAGCATGGCCCAGGGCACGCTGGGTTGGTGGGTGGACATGGGGTGGGCAAGCAGTGGGTGTGACTGGGGTGGCTGGGGTGGCAGCCTGGGCACCTGGGCTCTGCCGGGGCATGGTGGGAGCAGGTGCCACAGGGTGCTGGGCCAAGGTCCCGGGGCTGCTGGGGGCCGTGGTACCTTGCAAAGGACAAAAAGGCTGAGTGCTGGTGCTGCACCTGGGTCGGGACAACCCCCGGGATCAATCCAGGCTGGGGCATGAATGGATTCCAGAGCAGCCCTGGGAGAACGACTTGGTGGGTGAGAGGCTGGACACATCCCAGCCCAGAAGCTGCCCAGTGCTGAGCTGATCCCCCAGCAGGGGCAGAAGGAAAGGGGGATTGTGCCCCTCTGCCCTGCTCAGGTGAGACCCCACCTGCAGAGCTGCCCCAGCCCTGGGGCCTGTTCAGATTTGAAGAGCACAAGTGGCTGTCTCCAGCGCCGTTAGGGCCACGGAAGGGAAGGATTTATGATGGGAAGGTGCTAATTCCAGCCTGGAAGAGGCAGGATCTGGTCGGCACATTCTGGTTTAACACATCAAGATAAAATTTCCCCTCTCTGACAGCATGTGGAGAGAAGCAACTGCTCATGCACATATCACAGTCAAACCACCCCAAGTTATGGACAGAAGGCAGCTGTGACCACCAATGGCCACTGAAGCCTCCCAAATATGCCTTGTGGACACCTGGGACTGTACAACCTGGTACTGCTGTCCAGGTGTTAGGAAGATAAATTCAATGATCTTTTACCTAGGGGGAGGCTAACAAAGCTTGGGAAGAAGGATGTGAGAGTGGACACAAAGGATGAAGAACTTCCCAGCCACAAGGACATTCGGCAGAAACCTCAAGATAGGAAGAAACTGATCAAACCAGCTCGGGAACTGTGCTGAATCAGCTCCAGCAGGGGAAGGGGTAACTCCAGCAGAGGCAGATGGTGACCACTGACTCATGGCCCAGAGACCCAAAAAGCCACCGACCCAAAAGAAGAGGAAGACTGGGCATGGGACTAATCAGCATAAGAAGCAAAGGACATATTTAACCAATGGAAGGTAGGCTACTAATTAATAAGAGAACTGTATAACTTGTAGCCAGTGAACACTAATTCCTTTGTTTGCTAAAATGTATAAATAATGAAAAGATTTGATAGCTGGGGGAGGGCTTTGTGGATTTGCCACCCAGCCCCCCTTTCTGTGCAGAACTATGAACCAGCTCCCTCACCCCATCACTGAGGAGCCTGGGGTGAAGAAAGAGCAAGGGGACACTGCTGGATCCACAGGAGGGACTCTCTCTCTCTCTCTCTCCACTTTTCTATTTCTTTCTATGTCTCTACCTCACATTTATTGTTAAGTAAAATCCATATTGTTGACTTTGGCATATGGTCACATTAGCATCTTAAATCAGGCAGAGGCATCTCTCACTTATTGGTTCTGAACAGGGTCAAGCATCAGCAGGACGTGGAGCTGCTGGAGAGAGTCCAGAGGATGCCCCCGAGTTGCTCCCAGGGCTGGAGCCCCTCTGCTCTGGAGCCAGGCTGGGAGAGCTCAGAGCTCCTTGCAGGGCCTAAAGGGGCTCCAGGAGAGCTGGAGAGGGACTGGGGACAAGGGCTGGAGGGACAGGACCCAGGGAATGGCTTCCCACTGCCAGAGGGCAGGGCTGGATGGGATATTGGGAAGGAATTGTTCCCTGGGAGGGTTGGCACAGGGTGCCCAGAGCAGCTGTGGCTGCCCCTGGTCCCTGGCAGTGCCCCAGGCCAGGCTGGACATTGGGGCTGGGAGCAGCCTGGGACAGTGGGAGGTGTCCCTGCCCATGGCAGGAGTGGCACTGGGTGGGCTTTGAGGTCCCTTCCCACCCAAACCTGTGACTGTGATGATCAAATGTGTGCAGACCTGTCCCTGTGCCCAAGGGCAGCGCTGCTGCAGCAGGACCGAGCCCGGCTGGAGAAGGGACTGACAGGGACATGACAGGGACAAATGCCACACGCTGTCCTGGGGAAGGAAAAGCCCCTGGCAGTGACAGGGGCTGGGGCAGCTCTGTGGGAAGGACCTGGGGGTCCTGGCAGAGAAAGGCTGAACATGTGCCCCTGTGCCTCTAACACAGGGGAGACAGCAAAGCCCGGGAGACACCACGGTGCTCAGTGGACAGGACCTGGCAGAGTCGGGCAGTGCCTGAGGACAGGGTGGCACAGCAGGGGTGGAATGGGACAGGAAGTGGACATTAGGATGGGGATAAAGCAGGTGGTCCCCCCAGTTCCATGACCCAGACCCATGTCCCCACTGCTGCACCAGCTCCAGCACCACAGGCTGGGGGCCACATCCATCACTCCGGGTGTCCAGTGCCACCAGTCTGCCAGGCTGCTCACGGGGGATGGAACTGGGACAGCACCATTGTGTCCTGTCCCCTCAGGAGCCTGATGCCACTGAGATGGGCTGTGCCAGGAGCTCCTGGGGGCTGCCAGGACAGTCCAGGGGATACTGGGCTGGCTGCTGATGGGATATACTGGGCTGTGCTGGGCACTGCCAGGTGTTACTGGACCCTGCTGGCTACTACTGGGCCATGCTGGGCTGTACTGGGCACCCCTGGGTATTTCTGGTCGCTACGGGGTGTTACCGGGTGATGCTGAACTTTACCGGGCGCTCGTCAGTGTGCTGGACGGTACCGGGCACTGCGTGCGGTTACTGGGCTGTGCTGGGAAGGGCTTACGGAGATATCGTGGGTGGCCACGAGGCAGCGATGGGATGCTCTGAGTGTCGGGGTAGCCATGGGGGACCACTGGGTGCCATGGGGGAGGGAGCTGGAGGGGGTCAGCCGGGCGGGGCA
>VXBT01005679.1:0-10062 GCA_013400235.1 Oriolus oriolus | reverse complement strand
TGGGATGTTGGGAAGGAATTCCTGGCTGGGAGGGTGGGGAGGGGCTGGGCGGTAATTCCCAGAGCAGCTGGGGCTGCCCCTGGATCCCTGGGAATGCCCAGGGCTGGGCTGGATCCACCTGGGATGATGGGAGCTGTCCCTGCCCATGGATGATCTTTAATATCCTTGGAATCCCAGGATCCCTAAGGTGGGAAAAGCCCTCTGAGATTAAATCCAACCATTCCCAGCACTGCCAGGGCCACCACTGCCCCACGTCCCCAAGTGCCGCATCCACATGGATTCTAAATCCCTCCAGGAATGGGGACACCTCCACATCCCTGGGCAGTTCCAAGGCCAGACCACCTTTTCCATGCAGGAATTTTCCCAATACCCACCCTGAGCCTCCCCTGGCCCAGCCTGAGGCCGTTCCCTCTCCTCCTGTCCCTGTTCCCTGGGAGCGGATCCCATTCCCTCCTCGCTGATGTTCTCCACTGGTTTTTCCCCACTCCATGCTCCAATCCCTGGATGAATCCATGTGTTTTCCATGCCCTCCCGGCTGGGTTGTTCCCACTTTCCCCCTCCACCTGTTCCTGGAGGTTCCTCCTTTCCCTTTCCTTGGCTGGGAGCCAGGATCCTTTTCCATGGACTCCTCAGCATGCTCATTGCCAAGGGAGAATTTTATTTGGGAACCCTATGGCACTCCTGAGTTACCGGAACGATTTTCCTGGCATGGAGCCCTTTATCCTTGATCCTTGATCCTTTTTCCTTGATCCTAGATCCTTTATCCTTGATCCTGGATCCTTGATCCTTGATCCTTTTTCCTTTACCCTTTATCCCGGATCCCTTATCCTGGATCCTTTATCCTTGATCCTTTATCCTTCATCCCGGATCCTTTATCCTGGATCCTTTATCCCAGATCCTTTATCCTGGATCCTTTCTCCTTTATCCTGGATCCTTTATCCTGGATCCTTTCTCCTTGGTCCTTTATCCTTTATCCTTCATCCTTTACCCCAGATCCTTGATCCTTGATCCTTTATCCTTTATCCTTTATCCTTGATCCTTGATCCTTTATCCTTGATCCCTTATCCTTTATCCTTGATCCCTTATCCTTTATCCTGGATCCTTGATCCTTTATTCTTTTATCCCGGCTCCTTTATCCTTTATCCCAGGTCCTTTATCCCAGCTCCTTTATCCTGGATCTTTTATCCTTTATCCTTTATCCTTTATCCTTTATCCTTTATCCTTTATCCTTTATCCTTTATCCTTTATCCCAGATCATTTATCCCGGATCCTTGATCCTTTATCCTTTATCCTTTATCCTGGATCCTTTATCCTTTATCCCGGATCCTTTATCCCGGATCCTTGATCCTTTATCCCGGATCCTCTCAAGCTCCTCAGGACAAGAACTTTCCATGTGAAATTAGCAACAAACATTCCCTATTTTTATTTCATTTGGTCATTCCTGGGTCTCCAAACCCTTTCCAGACGACGTCATCATTCCCGCTTTCCCGTTTGGGAAACTGAGGCGCGGAAAGGGATTTATCAAACGCCGGAGAATCCTCCTTGTCCTGTGCTTCGTCTCCCTTCCGGAGCGGATTCAACTCCACATTCCATGGATGCAGATCCCACTGGGATCCGGGGACAGCTGGGAGAGAGATCCAAAGGTTCCTTATTGTGATCCTAACTGGGCAGGCCGCTTTTGTTCCCAAAATTTTCCTGGAGCATGGCTGGGATAAAGCCTGATCCGCAGGGACCTTCTCTTCCCTGCTCCTGGAATATTCCAGAGGTTCCTTCTAACGGGATTTAAGATGGGTTTGGGAAACTTATCCCCGCTCGCGGCGGAGGGTTTGGATGAGGAGACCTCCGAAGTTCCCTTCCAACCCGAATTATTCCATGGTTTTGTGACAAATGGATCAAAAGAATTCAGGGATTTCCGTGCCAGGGCTCTCCCTCTCTCCCGAGTTCCCGGGGAAGGACTGGGCTGCATCCACATCCCTATTTTTAGGCTGTGGATTCATCCCGCCTCTCCCAGTGCTCGTCTGGAATGCTGAAATCGGTGCTTGGCTCTCCCAGATTTTCCTGATGGACGGAGCAGGGATTGGCCATCTCCAGAAAACAATTTTGGGATGAAAAAAAACCCAGGGAACACGCTGGGCTTTTGGAATCTCATCCATCACCTCGGAGTTTTTTTCCGGAAAAAAGCCGCTTTGGATGCGGAGCTTCAGCCCAGTTTGATCCCAGGGCGGCCCAATTTTGTGTTTTATTTGGGGAAAATAAAAGGCAGAGGGACGCTCCAACCTTTCCCGAGGAGTCTGGGAACGCTTTTTATCCCTGTTCGCGTTCCCGAGGGGTGGATTGCACCCTGGAGAAGGCACGGGAGGCCTGGTTCTCCCAGCTCTGGGAAAACAGGGAAAAGAGAGCGGGAACGCGCTCCGTGTGTGGCCTCCGGAGTCCTCTCCTCCAGGAAAACCGTGGCACAAACTCCAAGCCCGGGGCTCGGCACCGGGAATTCGGGAATTCTCCCTGACCGTGCTTTGGCCCGGGATGAGCGGCTCCCACGTGATTCCTTTCCATTTACCCCCATCCGCAAAAAAAAAGTCGGAAAAATCCTTCCCCCCATCTGGAGGATTAAATGTTTCGGAGGCCATCCAAGCCCCGCTGAAAGCCGTGGCAAAGCTCCCAGCGTTTCACCGGGAAAAAATTTCCGAGCGCTAAAGTGCTCCGGAGCTTTGAAAGGGAAATTTCGGAGGCTTTCAGCTACTGCCCGAAAATAGGAGAGGCCTGGACGAATCCGTGGATCTCGCCGCTATCTCGGAGCGATCTCCCTGCAGCTTTCCTTGGAAAGCTGGATGCGGTTTGGAAGCGAAGCCACGCGTCGGAACGCTCCTAAAATTTCGGGGAGCGTTTGAACTCCGGGCTGGATGTGCGGGTGGGGAATGTGCTTTATCTCGGTAACCCGGGCCGAGCAAAACCCTCCGTGTGGGGATCTTTGGGAAGCGGGGAGGGCTCCGCGTGGAAGTTTTCCAGCGGGAATCTTAAGCTCGGCTCATCCCTGCGTTCTCCTGTTCGGATCCTTGTCCGTCCGTCGACATCGGGGTGAAATGTGGGATCGCCGTAGGGAGAGAGGCAGGAAAATCCGTGGATTGTGGGGGATTTCCAGCAATGTAGCTGGGAATGGGAAGCGCTGCCAGAGAAAGGCCGGGATTTGCTGGATCTTCGTCCTCCCACTGGGAATTTTTTTCGGGATCAACAAATGACCGCGTTAAAGGTTAAGAGCCACTTAAACACCCTCCGGATTTGGATGGATTTGAATTAATCGCCATCCCCAGCATTCCCTGATTCCCATCTTGTCCGTGGGCAGAGAGTATCACCCAGTGGCAGATCGAATTCCTGCTGTTATCCCGGGAAAATAAAAATCCCGGTGACAGGCCTGGAACTGGGAATGCTGGGACTTCAAAGCCTCTTTTTTCTGGCCGAACCGACGTTTTTTAAACCGTGTTTTTTGAAAAAGCGGGAACGGCCGGGAGGAGAGGGAACGATCCACGGGTTTTCCTGCCTCCCATCCGTGCCCTTTGGCCCTCCCGAAACCTCCCTCGCGCTCCCGGCTGTGCCCAGGGTGAGGATTGATTGTGGAATTCCCAGGGCAGGGCAGGGCAGGCCGGGGGATATTTTGGGAGCCAGGCCTGGCTGACAAGTCCTAACAAGGCCAAGCTTAGAGTGCAGACATCAGCCGTGACTCAACAGGATGTGCTGGGCCTAAGCCAGGCCTAGGCTGCTGTTCCTGGCCTTAAGCCAGGCCTAGGCCGCTGTTCCTGGCCTTCTGAATCATTCATGGAAAAAAAAAAATAAAAGGGATTAAAAAAAAAAAAAGCGCCAGCCCTCCGTCGCCAGCATTTTCCATCTGTTTTTAACTTGGGGACGGCCTTTGGAAGGCAGGGGAGGTTTTTGTTGGGATTTAACTCCACAAACATCTTGGAATCCGCACGGCAGCGCGGCCGGCTCCGGGATTTGGGGGTTTGGCCGCCTGGGATGTTTTTTGGGAAGCCGGCGAGGAGCGAATGCTCCGTAAAAGCCGTGCGGATGTGGAATTTTGGGAGCTGGGAGGGCTCTGTGTCCGGGGAAAAAGGGGTTTCCTTCCTAAGGAGAGCTCTCCACGTTCCTCTCGGGAATGCAGGGGGTCCGAGCAGGGTCGCTGCTGCTCCCGGGTTGTCACCAGCAGGAAAAAAATTTGGGAATTTACCCCGGGCCGAGGTGAGGCCTGGAGAGGTTCCGGCCGCTCCATCCCTGGAAGTGTCCAAGGATAGGCCTTGGAACAACCTGGGATGGTGAGGGGCATCCCCGTCTGTGGAAGAACGGTTGGAATGGGATAATCCTTAAGGGCTCGTCCCACCCAAAGCATTCCATGATTCCACGTTTCGCCTCCAGGTGACTTCCCTCAATCCCCTGCTCTCACACCGGGAATCTCCCCCCGGATTTTCCCTGCCCGCGTTTGGATATTCCCGGTGGTCCCGCCTGATGCTTCGCGACGGGAAGGAATTTTTCCCTGCAGATGGGATGAGCCTTTCCTTCGGAGCACAGGAGATTCCTCGCAGGAAAAAGAGCCGTTCGTTGACGGGTGGATCGCTCCGAATCCGAACTTTCCCGTTTTTATGGCAAATCCGCGTTTTTATGGCAAAACCCATCCAGGCAAAGCGGAGGAAACTTGGGAATGGCGATGTTATTCCGCCTGGAATAGCGGCCCTCCACAGGGGTTGGATCGCTCCGCTCGTTCGGAGCAGTTTTTGAGGAGAGGCCACTGAATCCGGGGAAATTCGGGTGCCAAATTCGTGCCTCTCCTGGCCCAGGCTGCGAATCCGTAGCCAAGCAGTAAAAACCTGGATGGAAAAAGCAGGGAATATTTCAAGGAATCGCGTGCAGGGACTGTTTTTGAGGAAGATTCATTGCCTGGAGAAATCTCAGCTGGAGAAGAAACCCTGGATCTTTAGAGGGAGAAATGGTGGGTTACTAATTGATCCCAAATCCAGAAATTCCTGCTGCTGTACGGGAAAAAGGATTAGGAAAATAGGATTGGCTGATCCGTCGGAAGAATTTTATGGATAAACTGGAGATTTCCCTTGGAACATGAGTGGGATGATAAGAAAGATGATACAGGAGAAAAACCGGGATGAATCCAAAGAAATGGGTGAAGGGAAAACCAGTTGAAGACTTGGAATACATCAGGAATCCCATGGAGAAAGGGAATAATTTATGTCCCAAAGTTTTCCAAAGGAAATTTAGGTTGGAATTTAGGATCACCTCCCAGAGGTGAAGAACGAAAAACCCACTTTTTTGGGGGAGAAAAGTTGGAATCTCCGTCCCTCCAGCCTTTGGGAGGACGCTGGATCTACCAAAAATATCCCAGAGAAAACGGGAGCGGAGGACAGACCGGAAGATCTCCTGGAATTCCTTCTCCCTGCTGAATCCGAGGGACAATCCCAAGGAAATGGGGGCTCCCAGGCAGCCGAGTGCTGTCCCTGCGAGGAATTTTCCAAGGAAAAGTCCCAGCGAGGCCGAGGTGCCCCTGAAATTCCCATTTCTCTTTGTTTCCCACCCAAAAACCTCCCATCCACCCTGGGAATTTCCCTCTCGCTCTCCTTGGCTCGGGATGAGAAACATTCCTCCAAAAACTTTTCTTCTTCCTTCCCTGATTTTTCCCTTTTCTTTTTAACGCTTCCCTTGGGAGGCCGCGGCCGATCCGGGCCCTATTTCAGGGAGCTCCGGGAAATTGCCGGTGACTCAGGAGGATGCGGAACATTTCAGCTCCTGGCTGCCGCATTTTCCAACCTCGGAGCCACGGGGCGCTTGGAAATCCCGGGAAATTTTGGAAAGGGTGGGAAGAAATGACGAGTATCTGGTGAACTTCCGGCTGGCCTGGCACTAAAACCGGCCGTGGACAGCCGGATCCCAGCTGGATTTTCGGGAAAATACGGATGTAGAGCCTTCCTCGGATGGAGCCCTGCTTGATTGCTCCGTTGTTTCTTGAGGAATGAAATATCCAAGATGATATCCAAGAGGAAGAAGCGTCTCCCATTTCTGGAGGAAGCCACTGGATCCCAAAAAAACCCCAGACTGTTCCTCTGTTTCTCCATCTCCGTGAGGCTCCGCTGCCTTGGGAAAAGGCTCTGGATTCAAAGGGAGTGACTGGAAATTCCGGGAGTAAGGAATATTTTATTTATTTATTGGGCATTCCCACTCTGGGGTGTTGGGAGACACCTCTGGCACGTGGAAAAGCGACCGGAGCTCCCGGTGGACATCTGGGAAGTGGATCCTGAGCCGATCCACCTCGGCCCAAGCACGTCCCGGGTATCCTGCTCCGTGTCTTTGCTTCCCTGGATTCCTGGGTGGGAGCGGGACCCAATCCCAGACGTTGGATCAAACCAGCCAAGAGGACCCTGGAATGCTGGGGGAGACTGGGATGGGCACAATCCGGGAGCTGGGACGGAAACTTTTCCCGGCTGGGTGATTAAGAGGGACTGAGCCCTCCGTGGGATGTGCCACCGCCTCAGGACAATCTGGAAGTGCTGAAAAACCTGGAAAACCCTGCAGGAATTCCAAATCCCGGCGCTTGGATGTTCCCACTTCCTAACTGGACTTTTCCGGAGGGCAGCGGAAGCGCAGCCAGTCCCGGCCACCAGTGAGTGACCCCGGATCCCACCCAGGAGGCGCAGGGAGCTCCACATCTCCCGTTTTCCTTCTTTTCCTGCCCTTCCCGCTTTTTTTTTTTTCCCTTTATAAATAGAACTCGCTGCCTTTGTGCCAATAAAAACCAGGAAAAAAAGTCAGGCTGTTCCCTGTAATTCCAAACCTGCCCAGGGCTGGAATTCTCCCAATGGGGTCGTGAACTCTTTTCCATACATCCCGGGCCTCTATTTTTAACCTGGAGCTGGCACCGGGACGTTTCCATCGCTGTTCCAAGGGGAAAATTGGGAATGGAAAATCAGGAGCAGAAAATTGGGAGCAGAAAATCGCCTCAAACTTCAGCGCTGTCACCCATTCCCAGGAAATCCAGGCCGAGGCGCGATCCACAACCGGGAACAGGGAATAGCAGGATGGCCTCCAGAGAATTTAAGAATCATGGAATGGTTTGGGGTGGGAAGGGGATTAAAGATCATCCAGTTCCAGCCTCATCCACGGGCAGGGACACCTCGCACGATCCCGGGTGGATCCGAGTCCATCCCAACCCGACCTCGGGCACTCCCAGGGATCCAGGGGCAGCCCCAGCTGCTCTGGGAATTCCAGCCCAGCCCCTCCCCACCCTCCCAGCCAGGAATTCCTTCCCAACATCCCACCCCAAGCTCCCCTTTCCCACTGGGAAGCCATTCCCTGCCTCCTGGCCCTCCAGCCCTTGGCCCCAGGCCCTCTCCAGCTCTCCTGGAGCCCCTTTAGGAACTCTGAGGATTCCCTGGATTTTTCCCTTCTCCCGGGGAACATTCCCAGCTCTCTCAGCCCGGCTCCAGAGCAGAGGGGCTCCAGAATCCTGGAATGGTTTGGGTGGGAAGGGACCTTCAATCCCATCCCATTCCCACCCCATCCATGGGCAGGGACACCTTCCACTGTCCCAGGTGGATCCAAGCCCCAATGTCCAACCTGGCCTTGGGCACTCCCAGGGATCCCGGGGAATCCCGAGGTTGTGTCCGGGTGATCCTGCTGACGGTTTCCCTGCTTGGAGCCGATGACTCCAGAGGGTTTTCCCACCTCAGCCGTGGGGAATTCCGTGTGGGAAGGAGCAGGGAAGCTGGGATTTCTCTCAGCTCCATGAGGAGGATTTTGGGAACACCTTTCCCCCAGCCTTTCCCTGGCTCCCAGGACAATCCGGAATGCGGGAGCCAAAGGGAGGCAACGTTTGTGGCTTTTCCAGCTCCACAAAACCAGGGAATGCTGTTCCCAAAACGCTGTGGCCCCAAGGCTCGAGTCCTCAGGGCCTTCCCAAAATCCATCGGGAGGGCTGAACTCCCGTCCGTGCATCCAACCCGGATAAAACCCACGTGCCAAGGCCACGAAAGCAGCCTTGGAGGCACATTCCTTCCCTTCCCAGCTCCACACCCAGCTTGACTCATCCTCATCCATGCCCATTCCCTCTTTTGCCTCCCGGAGCTGACTCCAAAGGAAGTTTTTTTGCGGCCAACATCTGGAGCTCGGTGGCCACGTGAAGGCCGGGACCTGCTGGAGTCATCGTGTCCCGACATCTGGAGAGCCGCTCAGTCCAAGGTCGGAGTCCTGGAGAAGATTTTATCCGGCAAAAAGCGCAGGAATCTCCCTTGGGAATGAGGGGTATCAACAAGAACTTTCCCGTTTTTCCGCTTTTCCCTGGATTAGGAAATCCACGGGGCGGAATTCGTGACTTGTTCGTTGTTACAGGACAAATTCGAGGGTGCAAAATCTGGGATAGTGGGAATGTAAACTCATGGATTGGGTGGAATGGGGTTTATTCCCTCCACCCTCGAGCCATTGGGATGAGGGGGATGAGAGGAGGACGGAGAAGGAAAGGTTTTTCTGGGAGATCTCAAGGAAAAGCGTCCACGTGAAGGTTTTGATGGATGAAGAGATTTTTCCTTCCGTGAGCAGCCAGTGATCCGAGGGAAGATTATCCCGGAACCTCCCTGACCGGGGGATTTGCACCTCCTCAGCCATCGGCTCCCGCCTCGGAGCACAAACCTCCCATCCCTGCGAAACTTCCCGAGGGGAGCAGCTGGGTGGGATCCGCGGTTGGGAATAGTTCGGGAAGCGGCGGCGCTCCTGCTTTGTCCTCCCTTCTCATCCTGGAAAGGCTCCGATCCGTGAATCCCTGGCTGTTTACGCTGGGAGCTGGATCCTCACGGATCCCTTGCGGCTCGGGATTCCAGGATTCCGGGATTCCGGGATTCCATGCGGATGATGATCCAATTCCCCATGCATGGCCAAGAAGCTGAGGGATACCCGAGGTACCCACGCGGGAGTGGTTGGAGCGACGGAAGCTCCCGGGAATTCCAGGCTGCGGTGGGAGGTGCGGAGCGGCGGATCGAGCCGATTTGCTGGAATTCTTCTTTTCCAGGGGGGTGGGATGTGCTAATCCCGGTGATATTCCCAGAACGCCATCCGAGGCCACTTCCAGCTGCTGTTCCAGGGACCACCTCCCGCGGTGTTCCATGTGGAATTCCTGGCTTTGCCGGTGGCTCGCACTCGTGTCAACCCCCTCCCCGTGCCTCAGTTTACCATCTCTGACCTGGGGACATCAGCCCAGGTGGGTTTTCCCATGGATTTGGGATATTTTGGGATTTGATGGCGGTGGCAGCAGCCAGGACAGGGAAGTTCCTTCCGCGGAAGCAGAAGGAAATTCCTCACGGTGCCCGGAAACGGCACCTGCAGCTTCCTTTCCCTGCTGCTTCCAGGGGAGGAGAAATCCTGGGAATGTTCAAAAGTTTGGACCCCAGACTTTGGGAAAAGGAGCAGGGAAAGGTGGCAGCTTTCCCTTCTCCATTCCTGACCTCGGCTTCGCTCCGATGAGTCAGGAATGAGTCACGGGCGCTGCTTCATCCATGGCATTTTCCCCCCCTTTTCCCGGGATTTGTGCCATGAGCTCCTCCGGGATCCTCGGGATCTGTTTCAGTTTTACGGAGAGAGGTGGGGGGGGAAGGCTTTGTCCAAATTCCACTGATTTTCAGGATCCTGCGAGTTGTCCGAAGGGAATTCTGAGGCATCCCTACTGTCCAAGGGCTTCCCTTCCCTTTTCCTCCACTTCCTCATCCCTCACATCTCCCACCCCACGGATTTCGCTCCGATCCAGCCTGAACTCCTCGGTTTCCTTGGATCGCTCCGGGACACTTCGGACCCGGGTTCGACAGGAGCGGGTGATGAGGGCTCGGAGCTCATTCCCTGAGCCGCGGAAAGGGCTGGAATTACCCAGCTGGCATGATCTCCTGAATTCCAGGTGTAAAAGGGATTTGCGGAAGGGATTTAGGGAAGGGATTGTCCCTCTGTGCCGGGCACTGGTGGGGCCACACCTGGAATTCCATGTCCAGATCTGCGCCCCTCAATTGAGGAAGGCCCTGGAGGGGCTGGAGCGTG
>VXBT01005674.1:362-12319 GCA_013400235.1 Oriolus oriolus | reverse complement strand
GGGATATTGGGAAGGAATTCCACTCTGTG
This sequence comes from Oriolus oriolus, assembly GCA_013400235.1. Lineage (NCBI taxonomy): Eukaryota > Metazoa > Chordata > Aves > Passeriformes > Corvidae > Oriolus > Oriolus oriolus. The sequence continues at coordinate 12,290 of VXBT01005674.1, read as the reverse complement.
AGGGTGGAGAGGCTCTGGAATGGTTTTCCCAGAGCAGCTGTGGATGCCCTTGGATCCCTGGCAGTGCCCAAGGCCAGGCTGGATGAGGCTTGGAGCAGCCTGGGACAGTGGGAGGTGTCCCTGCCCATGGCAGGGATGGCACTGGATGAACTTCGAGTTCCCTTCCATCCCAAACCATTCCATAATTGTAGGATTCTGTGACCTTGCCACACAAGTGTTGAGAGATTCCTTCAAGCAAAATAAAGAATTATTTTCATCATCTGCCTTTTTACTCCTTGAATTCCAATAAACTCAGCAAAGTCCTCCCTTAGGTTGATTCCCGAGTGTATTTTTTATCATATGAAAATCCCTCCCTCAGTTTTATTGAGCAGAAAAAGCAGAACTTCCAGAGCACATCCCAGAGCCTGGAAAAGCAAAGCCTGGCAGGTAACTCTGGGAATTTTGGGGAAGGAAAGGACACAGGAAGGAGGAAGCTTCAGGACACACAGTGTTGGATGGGCCTCATCAGGCAGGTTCCTGGGCATGAAGAAATGAGGCTGAACATGGATCAGGAATAGCAGGAATCTGCTCAGGGAGAGGTGTTGGAGGTCACAGCCGGCAGAAACATCCCAGGAGGAATATTTTGCATCCCTGTGTTGTTTTGATGGCTGTGCTCTTGTAAAAACTGGGAGATTCATCCAAGGATTTAAAGTTTTGATACTCAATTTATTTGGAGTTTCCTATCTGGCACCTGGAATCTGATTTAGCAGGACACAGAAACCAATCTGGAGCAGGCAGGGTGACCTCCTTCCCATCCTGCCTGCTCCCAGCCCTGCAGAGAAGGCTGAATCCAGGTTTTTTCCATGTATGAAGGGAAGATAAATAAGCAGCAGAAGGAAAGGTGTCACCGGGGTCTGTTCCCAATGTTTTTAGTAACGAAGATCATTCCCTGAATTGAAATTCAGGCCAGGAGTGGGTTTGTTTTGACGTGGGTGTGCTGAATAATGGGGGGAAAATCCCAAGGGAAGGATTGCAGGGTGTGCAGTCCCTCATCCCAAGCATCACTGCCCTTCTAGGTGTCACATCCCAGGACTGGCACCTCCTACTTTGCCCTTTTTTGCTGGCACTCATGTTGATTTTGGGGTTCAGATCCCACAGTCCTACTGGAATAACAGGTTTTTCGTGGAAGCTGATGGAATTCTGCTAATCAGAGTCATTATTTCCAGCCTGTCTCTCCAAATGGGAAGAATTATTCCGAGCGTCTTCCGTGGGCTTTAATAAAACAATCAGCTGGAACAACATCATTACTTCAAGTTTGATGCTGCTCCCTGGGAGAACATTCCTGGGAATCCCTAATCACTTTGGATCAGTTTGGATCTGCTTGGCTGCTTCCACTTGACTTGAAGCCACTGGGAAAAGCAGAACGGATTGATGGGAATTATTGGAGATATTCCCAGCTGGACACAGCCCTGCTGTGAGCTGGAGGGTTGGGAATCACCTTTTCCATCCTCAAATATTCCATGATTCTGTGGAATGAGCCTTCTTTTTATGTTCTTAAACCTGTGCCTGTGTAATTCCAAAGGATGCGGAGAGCCAGGCGGGGACGGGGCTCTTCCTGTATCCTGGCACGCTGCTCCCGATTTTAATGAATTATTAAGGGAACAGCGTTTCCTGTTGGATGTTCCTGGTGAGGAGTGGAAGAGGCACCACCCCCTGCACGCCAGCGCTGTCAGGACCTGTTCCATTCATTAACACGCTCCATTAATTGCCATGTTTACATTACGTAACATTCCCATGCTGCGTTTTTAATTCCAGCCCGCGCTAACGATCCCTTTCCTGGCTCCTCATTATCGGGAATCATTGCATGGACCAGGTGGCTCGTCAGGATTTTAATCTCTTCCCTCCCTTTTTGGCCCAGTTTTTGGTGTGTTACCAAAAGTTAGGCCGGGGTGGGAGAATCCCCCTCTCTGAGCCTCTGAGAATCTGCAAATCCTTCAAAATTCCTGCTTTCCAAGGGAAAAAAAATCATGTGGAGCCAGGCCGGTCATTGGCACCATGGAAAAGGCTTTTTAGTGGGGCAGGGAAACCCTTCTGGAAATGTCACAGAGGTCTTGGCCACCAAGCACCGTCCTGGGCCTGGCCACCAAACCCCATCCTGAGCCACCAAATCCCATCCTGGCCGCCAAGCTCTGTCCTGGCCACCAAACCCCATGCTGGCCACCAAATCCCATCCTGAGCAATGAAACACCATCCTGGGCCACCAAACACCATCCGGGGCCACCAAACTTTGTCCTGGCCACCAAACCCCATCCTGGTCAACCAAACACCGTCCTGATCACCAAGCCCCATCCTGGCCACCAAACCCCATCCCGGGCAACCAAACAGGATCTGTGCTGGTTGTTGACAACTCCAAATGCCCCAACACCAAAGGACTGGCAATGGAAACCCTTTGGAGCAGATGGAGACAAACATCACCTGAGCTCAGCCAGGGCCCACAATTCCCTAATTATATCCATGGCATCCAGAGGAAACAGCCCTTGCTCCCAGCTGGCTCATCCAGCATCCACCGGAGTCTTCTGGGGACAGCACCCCACAGAAATTGGGATGAGCTTGAATGAGGAAATGGCCTTAAAATGCACCAGGGGGGTTCAGATCAGAGACTGGAAACAAAATGTTTCCCTGACGGAGCGGTCAGGCCTTGGAGTGAATTGCCAGGGAAGTGGTGGATTCCCTGTGGCTGGAAGTGGTCAAGAGGGATCTGGATGTGGCACTTGGGAATGTGGTTTAGGGGTGACTGTGGGGTTGCTGGGTGATGGCTGGATTAGGAGATTTTGAAGGTATTTTCCAACCTGTGATCAGGATCTTTGTCCTTCATTTCTGAGATTCCAACTGGGAAAACCTCACTGAAAAGCCGGTGCTGTTCCATGGGAACATCAGGGAATCACAGACAGGTTTTCCAGGGTGGGATCTGTCTAGGAAACAATTCCTATTTGTTGCAGGAGGAATCACCAGGATTCCCATATTTCAGGATTCCCAGAGAAGCTGTGGCTGCCCCTGGATCCCTGGCAGTGTCCAAGGCCAGGTCGGACGGGGCTTGGAGCCACCTGGGATAGTGGAAGGTGTCCCTGCCCATCAGGGGGTGGAAAGGGATGAGCTTTAAGGTCCCTTCCAACCCACATCATTCCAAGAATCCATAATTCTTACCTGAAAGAGATGAAAGGCGTGGAATCACCACATGCCTTATTATTTATTCCAAATAAACCACGGAATCCAGGAAGGACTGGTGAATGCAGTGTTGGAGTCACTGGTGCCACGACATTCCATGCTCCTTCTGAAGCACCACCACTCTTTCTTGCTGATATTCCCTGGAAAAGGGAACACACAGAAACATCTCAGAATACACAGAAAAATCCTAAGTGTGCCCTAAATTCCACTCTGCAGCGGGCAGAAAGTCCCATTTTTCTCTCTGGGGACCCATTTTGAAGGTCTCAATGAGCATTCCCAGGATCTAAACCCTCATTTGCATCATCCTAACTTTCAGAGCACAAATTTTTAATTTTTCAGGCCTGAGGAATAATTTTTAGGATTCCATTTTAAGGATGGGCTCACATCTCCAATTTCAGCCACAACCCCTCATTTCCAGCAGCCAAAAATCCCAGTTTGAAGGCCCAGAAGCCCCAAATTCCCTTTTTCAGGGCTCAAAGCCGCATTTTTAAGACCCAGCGCTCATTTTATGCCCCAAATGCTCAGTTTAAGACCCAAAGCTCCATTTGGAAGGTTCAAACTTTCATTGTAGGAGCCAAACCCTCATTTTTAGGACCAAATGCCATTTTTATGGCCCAAATCTTCCTTTTTTAGGGTCCAAAGGCTCCATTCCATTAAAAATTCTCCTTTTAAGAGTCCAGATCAGCATTTTTAGTGTCCAAAGCCTCCAGAGCGGCATTTTTAGAATCCTGCCCATCATTTTTAGGATCCAAGCAACATCTTCAGTCTCTGGACCCTCAACTGTAGGTACAAATCCCCATTTTAGGGCCCAAATTCTCATTTTTACAGCCCAAAATTTCGCTTGGAGGCTTGAAATCCTCCTTTTTAATGTCCAAATCCTCATTTTAGGGTACAAACCGCTCACTTAGGGCTCAAAGCTTCATTTTTTGATGTTCAAAGCTTCATTTTGAGCATCCAACTCCCAATTTTTAGGTGATAACCAGCGAGGTAACAGAAAGTCAGGATTGAGAGATGGGAACCAGTTAAACCCAATGCCAAAACCAGAAGAGGAATCCCCCAAAATGCTGGGACTGTTTGAATATACACAAGATTTGTCCATGACCTCTCTGTATTTATGGCTTTGGAGACCAATTTTCCCGATTTTCCCCATAATCCGAAGGATCAGAGTCAAAAAAATCCACTTCAAATTTTGAAGTGGTTGTATTGGGGATTGTTGGGTTTTTTAAGGAAAATATTTTCTATTGTGCTGGAACGGCATGAATTGGTGACCTCCAAACTGCAGAAATTCCAAGTAAATTATGGAAGTGCTGAGTCCATCTCATCCAGGGGGAAACCAGCAATTTCAGCCTCCTCTAAAGGTGTGGTGGCCTGGGATGTGCCTGGTACGGGGGGAATTTTGTTCCCTAAATATCGACTTCAATTCCCCCAAGAAGGAAAGATGTGACTGATCCTTCACTGATTCCATGTCTCCCACTTCAATCCTGCCACATATCCCTGAGGATGCTCCCGTGGGAAGAACAGATTCCGTGTTGTGCTGTAAAATGAAAAATTATGGGGCCCAAAGAGAGGTCGGATGTTGTCTTGGAAGTTTGGGATGAGCTACTCTGCTGATCCGGTGTGGAAATGGTTTTGAAGGAAGGGGATTGAGAGGACACACGGCATCGGTGACATCCAAAAATATTTACGAGCTGAGGACCAAACCAAGGAATTCCTCCAAACTGCAAAGTGAGGCTTCAGGGAAATTGGGAAGTGGATGGGAGAGGGAAAAAAACGGTCATGGATGCTCCAAGTGGGTAAAAAATAGGACCTTCCATAAGCTGATTCCTTCCTGGGAGCAACAGGAAATCCAGAGGAACTCCACCTCCTTCTCAGCTGCTCATTCCCAAGTGATCTTTTGGGAAAGACCTCTCCCAGAGGTGAGGAAGCCCAAGGATTGCGGAGCAGACAAGGAGTGCTCCTGCCAATTACCTGCTCTCCTTTGGAATATTTAATATTTTTCCTGAAATTCTCGTGTCCTGGGGGAAGAAGGGAAGCGGTGTTCCACGAAGGAACATCTTGTTAATCAGCTCCGGAATGAATGACTGAAATCAAGGATGAATGTCAGATTAGCTCAGTAATTATTGAAAGGCTCAGGTCTTGAATGGAAACGTGGAAAATTACTTTTCTTCCTTTTAATCAGAGCCTTGTGCTCCAGGAGGGCTTTTTAGGGAGCGATGCCTTGGGAAGGACTCGCTTTCCCTCTGTGGAAGGAGGTGGGAGAGGTTTTGTATCCACACCTGCCCTGAGGGGCAGCTCCCAATCCAAGCACCACATTCTGAGCCCCAAAGTGCTCGGAGAAGCAGGAGATGAAAGCCAGGGAAGTTCAGATTGGTCACAAAAGTGGGATTTGAGGGAGAACCTGGCAGGGAATGCTCTGAGACAGGATCAGAGGGATCTAAACCCCAGTTTGGGGCGGTCCAAGTGCCCATCAGGGAGGACTCATCCATTTGTTCTTCAGGCAGCGACTCTGATCTGGGGCTCTGGCTCCTCTCTCCACAAATGTTGGCACAGCCTGAAGATACCAATGGGCTCTGAACATCCCCTTTTATCAGAGCCAGACTGGAAAAAAGTCAGGCTTTTCCTTTGAATTAAATTTTAAAAAAATCCTTCTGCAAGAACTTGAAAATTCTTCTGGGTTTGGTGTAAAAAGGAAGTGCTGACAAGGTGCCTCCCAGAATTTTGTGCTTTTGTTGTTTGAAAATGCAAAGTTATTGTTTTGAAAGGAAGACGTAAAACATCTTTGGGAAATGTTCGGCTTTCCCAAGTGGATCAGAACCTCAGCTGAAGAAATCAGTGCAGTTGGGGGTGGTTTTACAAATGGTTTCAGCAGGCGAACACAAAACTCAGGCTTCTCTCAGTTCACAGGCTTCGATCCTGCCCCAAGGAAAACACATTCCTTCCAAAACTGGCGGACAGATGCCCTCCAAATGGATTGTTACGGACCTGGACTCTCCCAGCCTTGGGAAGAGCAGCAGAGGTGTTCAGTGTGGTGACTCTCCCAATTGCACTTGATGGTTTTATTTGAAGAATCCATGAAAATGAAAAGACTTCAACTGGGATTGCTGCCAGCACAGGGGCTCCAAATCCAGGGAATTTATCTGGAACCTTGGACTCATCCAGCTGCACAGACCTGCACAGGGATGTCTGGAAGTGACCAGGGCCAGGATGTCACTGTCCTGTGACACAGAACCACTCAATGCTCAGTGTCCTGGTGCCAGTGCAGGGAAATGGAGCCAGCAGGTGACCAGGCTTCCAGTGGAATGATCTCCAGGTTAGACCAGAATTCCAGGATGCCAGGATCATCCCAATGGATCCCAGCTCAGACAAATGGGTTTCAATTGAAATAAAAAGCATTTTTCTGCCCGGGGCACCGACCATGTCAGATGTCTTTCAAGCCAAGAGCTTGATGGAGAGCAAAGACTATTCCAGGGCAAATTCCTTATTCCCAGTGTAGGACACTCTGTGGGGCCTTCGCCTGAACAAGTTTTCCGGTTGGATTCGGGGGCAGATCCACGCCAGGATTCACTTTTCCGTGAAAGCAGGGAAGTCCCTACAGCATCTCTCCTCTCTCCACAGAGATCCAGCTGCTGCTGTGGCCCGGGCCTGCTCCAGCGGGCTCCCCCTCAGAGAGTTGGGACCCTCAGGAAGTTCCCCTTCAGCAGAGGTGAATTTTCCTGGGTGCCACCACCAGCACTGGGCATCCAGAGTGCAAAGCTAAAGCCACACCCTGGAATCAGCCTGGACATGATCCAGCACCGACTGCAGCCACCCTGAAAGGCAATTCCAGAGCCAACAGCAGCTCCAGCAAAACATCCCCCCCTCTCCATGCAGGAGAACTGGAACCATCAGCAAAGGGAGTGTGCACAGGTCTTTATTCTGTTAATGAATTCCCACCAAACCCTACTGAAACGCTGCCGCCGAGTGTTTATCATTAGGACAATTATTTGAGGCTGCCCTACTTTTGTCGGGCTCTTTAATACCGTGGGCCCCTCATTAGCTGTGTACACGGCTAACGAAGACAGCGAGCTAATTGGCAGCAGCTCTTGAAGAACTAAAGCAGCCTCATCGTTTGCCTGCTCACGTTCTGCCATTCCAGCGAGGAACTGCAGAAGATGTTCCCTGATTAGGCTGTTGAATTATGAATTAGGCTCTGCTCCCACTGCAGCTGTTTTCTCCATGTCATTCCCAGCACTTTATTTCCCCATCTGCTTATAAAACCAGGAGCTTGATCCTGCAATAAACACTTCAGATGTTTTTTTTTTTTTTAGGGGCTAATTAATTGTGTTGCATTTCTTGAGGTGCCCTGGCTTGCAGCAAATTAACAATGCTAATTTTTCCTCTGCTCAGTGCCCAAACAACCCCTCCTACAGAGGAGCTGGAAAATAAAGGAGGATTCTATCAAACCATTCCCGTGTTTCAGCTCCTTCCCGTTTTGATCCTTTCTGCGCACGATGCAGAAGGGGTGTCCTCGTTTGCAGACCATTCCCAAAGCTGCCTGGATGGATCTTTCCAGGCAGGAGCCAAGCCAGAGGAGGGACATTTGCAGCTGGCTCATTCCTGGTGTTCAGCCCTGATCTCCAGTCGGTGCCTTGGCCACTGGTCCGTGTCAACTGGAAAAGGCCCTGCTGGAGGGGGCAGCTCCAGATGGAGACACGGGAATGGGGAATGGGGAATTGGGAATGGGAAATGCCTGACCGGGCGGTGAGTGAGGCTGCACAAATGTACCAGCTAAATGAGAGACTGGGTTAAATTAATGACCCTTTAAAGCCGCTCTGGTCCCCAGGAACTGGGTGACAAATTGTCCTGTCCTGCCCACACGGAGCTCAGCGTGGATCGGCTCCAGGCCACGCCTGGGTTGGTTTACAAGGACGTTGGATGTGGCACCTGGAGCCAGCCAGCCACCTCCCGCAGCTGGGATGTGGTGCCAGCACCATCCTGCGTGTCCAGGGGAATGCAGGGCTCTCCAAGCTCATTGGGAGCTCGCAGGGGCCCTCAAGAGCCAAGTGGCTGCACTGGGCTCTGCCTCTGGAGGGGGAAATGGGAGGGTGACAGAAAAAAAGCACACAGAGCATGGACCAGCCCCTCCTGAGGGGACAGAGTTCCTTATTTAATCCCAGCTGGTGAGAAAAATCCATTCCCCCAAGCTGTTCTACTGCCTCACTTCCCGTGCCCTCGTTTCTGCATCCATGAGGGCGATGCTGAACATTTCGGTTTGGCCGAGGCTCCACCTTTCCACAGACAGCAAATCTGAGCTGGTGGGAGGACGGAAAGGAGAGAAGAATGTCTGGGAGATGGTGTGGAAGAGGCAGCGGGGCTGGGGTCTCCAGACCCAGCCTTACACAGCCCAGTGATGTGGTTTTGCCTGGTGCCCTCACAATCCCAGAGAGAGGAGCCCTGAGGGACACTGGTCTGAGATATCAGCCATTCCTTCAGGATTCATGGGATAATATCCCAGCTGTGCCAGCTCTCAGGGGGAAAGGAGGAACTTGGAAAGGCCAGCTCAGAATGGAGACATAAAATAGGAGGTGAAATGAGCTCTTCTCCTTCTGCTTGACCACTACTCGACATGAGCTTATTGCATTTTTTCTTTACCCACTTGATCCTCTTTTCCCTCTCTCCTCCTCTTTTCCACAGGACCACTCAAAAATGAAAAGCCCAAATCTGTGTTTTCACCACTGGGCAGCCCAGGATGGGGAGAGGTTTCCCATGGGGTCTCCACACTTGCAGGTTCTTAAAACAAACCTTGAAAATAGGTAAATAATCTCATATCTCATATCTCATCTCATCTTATCATTGACCATGCTTGGAGAAAGAGGCTGGACAACCTCCTGAAGCCATTTTCAAGCTGATTATTTGACCATTTTTTCAGTGTCTAGAAAGTTTCCTAATTTTAAAAGTATTTTAATAATTGTTTAAAAGTTTTTAGATCTGAAGAAAAAAATTTTAAAATGGATTTTTCAATTTTCATTTTTTTACTATTTTAATTATTATAACAATAATGCCAAATTTCGGTGGCATTTATGACTTCCCTTCTTCCCTCTGAGATCATTAATTTAATTTGCTAATCAGTCCTGGTCTAGTTAGTCCCTGCTCTGGGGACTGCAAACAGGGGCTTTGCTGTGACCTCCAAACCCCGTTGAGTTGGAATCAACCTTCTCCAAGTCCCACCTTGCTCCTGGTTGAGCCTCTCACTGCTCCACCCTGGGCCAGCTGTGGTGACATCGAGGTCACACCAGCAAAGGCCACCTCAAAAAGGGCCCAGCAAGAGCCAGACTGGGATTTTGGGCTCCTGACTGGACAGTTTCTCCCTGCTTGGGGGCTGCAGGTGATTTGCTGATTCTGCTGCTGAATTCTGGTTGGTTTTTGCAGCATTAAAACATTCAGGGCTGGTCTCCTCCGTGTTCAGGGGGGGTTCCTTTCAATATATATTAAATAGATGTTTTTTAATGAGCTACATGGAACCCAATCAAGCAGTTAAGCTGCAGGATGAAGGCCGAGTCCTGCCTGACAGCAGCCTTAGCTCCATTCCTGCTGCAAAGCCTCAGCTTTATGGGTTTAGATTTGTAAATACTCCTCCTAAACCCAATAAATTAAAAGAGCCCCTGGTGTATCCTCAGCGTTCAAGACTGAACAAGCCCAATTAGCCTGTGAAGAGCTGTTCCCTGCAGAATAATTCCAGGGTTTGGGCCAGTCCATTGTGAAAATCGTTTGCTGCTCATTGATGGTTTCTAATTCAGCACGAGAAGCTCCAAAGGTGACTTGGTTCCCTGCCAGAGCCTCTGTGTTGATTAACTCTGTTCTCTCTTTTTCATCATCCTGCTCCTTCGATTCTTTCCGGGAAGGCAAGGAACGAACGCAGCTTTTAAGGAGAGGGAATATTTCTTTTGCTGCCCTGTGCTGTTTCTCCAGGCCTTCTTTGTGTCCTTTGCTATTCCAGGGGTCCCTGTGACATCCAGCCCAGGGCAGGAGTGACAACAACCCCCTGCAGCAGCCCTGGGGCCATGAATTAACCAGGATGGTCCCTGTCCCATGGAATTTATGCCCCAAGTCCTCCTTCCCGCTGTGCTGTGGCACTTTGGGCTTGGGAATATGTCAGGAGTAAAGCCAGGCCTGCAGAGGGAAAATAATGGGATCATGGAANAGCAGCCCTGGGGCCATGAATTAACCAGGATGGTCCCTGTCCCATGGAATTTATGCCCCAAGTCCTCCTTCCCGCTGTGCTGTGGCACTTTGGGCTTGGGAATATGTCAGGAGTAAAGCCAGGCCTGCAGAGGGAAAATAATGGGATCATGGAATGGTTTGGGTTGGGAGAGGCCTTTAAAGGATGTTTACTCCACCCCCTGCCATGGGCAGGGACACCTCCCACTGTCCCAGGCTGCTCCAAGCCCCGGCCAGCCTGGCCTTGGGCACTGCCAGGGATCCAGGGGCAGCCACAGCTGCTCTGGGCACCCTGTGCCAGGGCCTGCCCACCCTCCCAGGGAACAATTCCTTCCCAATATCCCATCCATCCCTGCCCTCTGGCACTGGGAAGCCATTCCCTGTGTCCTGTCCTCCATCCCTTGTCCCCAGTCCCTCTCCAGCTCTCTTGGGGCCCCTTTAGGCCCTGCAAGGGGCTCTGAGGTCTCCCCAGAGCCTTTTACTCTCCAGTTGAACACCCTCAGCTCTCCCAGCCTGGCTCCAGAGGGGCTTCAGCCCTTGGAGCAGCTCCATGGTCTCTGGATTCATTCCTCAGGTCCTCATCCCTCTTAGCTGGGGCCAGAGCTCACTGTGGAGGTGAGATCTGGCAGGATAATCTGAATTTCTGATGACAGCCACTCATTTTAAGCTATAAAAACCACACCAAACTTCCATGAAAGCAGAAATCTCCTGCACATTTTCCTGGCAATGTGTGGATTTCCCCCCATGAGCAGGGACACCGACTTTATGGGCATTCCCAGGATTTAAGTGAAAGAATCTGGACATTATCATCATTTCAGCAGTAAATCACATTCAACCCCTAATAAATACCACTTCTTCTACTCTAATATGGGCACCTTGCTATGCTGCGCAGTTTTATGTTATTCTCTAATTTACCAGTAGTTCTTTCAGTTTTATCCTGTGTAGTAATTAATTCTGATTAAGATCTTTTGTCTGTTATCTCTTGCCTGTTCATTTGTCTTAATAAATAATTCATTTTTATAAATAGATCTGATTTGCCAGCATTAAGAACTTGAGGGACAAAGCGATTCAGTTATACCTCCGTAATTTCCTTAAATTCCAACTGCTGCCAAAATCCGAGGCTGAGGAAGGATTTAGCTCCATTTAAACCCTTTCTGAAGGAGTTTAAATACACACTGACACTTCTCAGTGTTTCTTTGGGATAATTATCCTTTTCCTGGCATCTCAGACAGGAGAGTGGGCAGGAAAAACCTCAGTTTACTCTTGGAAGTGGCTGAGGTTGCTCCTGTGACTGTAGGATTTAAAATTTCAGGCTGTAGGTAAATTTTGGATTAAGTTTTCCTCGGATTTACCAATGGAGCTTCCTTAGGAGCCCTGCCAGGATCTGCCCCCAAAATCTGTGTATTAACAGGAGATCTTCCCAGTGCAGACAGTGCCACTGCTCAGAACTAAGGTGGAACACTGAATCCTACAAATTCCTTTATTACGTTTTTCTTGTGGAAAATGTTGTCTGTTTTGTAAAAAAAA
>VXBT01005673.1:1248645-1265205 GCA_013400235.1 Oriolus oriolus | reverse complement strand
GAGGACCCCCAGGGATAGGGACTGGGGGTGCGTTGCTCCTCCGGGGGCTGGGAATTGGGGTCTCCAAAGGGACGGGGGTGGAAGGGATGGGTAAGGCGTTCATCGCCCCGTGGGTGCTGGGACAGCTGGGGACCCCACCGGGAGGGGTGTGCCAGGCGTGGCCCCCCCGCGAGGTTTGATGCTCCTGGGGGTGTGGGATGGGGCGAGGAGTCCGGAGATGAGGGGCTTTTTGGGGCACAGGGGTTCCCTGCAGCGACGTGGATGTGCCGGGGGCTCCCCCTTGGTGCTGGGGGAGTGCCGGGGGGGCACCCACATCTCTCTTTTCCATACTGGGGGGAGACAGGCTGGACTGGGACGGTGAGTGACCCCCAGCAGTAGGTTTTTGGCTGGGAAGGACGGGTCGGTGCTGAGCCCTCAGCAGATGCTGGTGCCTTGTGTGGTGCAGGTGGGAGATGAGGCTGAGACAAGGTCCACAAAGCCCCTCTCTCTGCTGCGTGGACCCCCAGGCTGTGCTGGGCAGGGTTTGGCTGATGAGATTTCAAACCCTGCGGGTGTTGCACGAGGGAAGGAGAGGGGCAAGGCTTGGCAGCGGGGAGCCACAGCAGCAACTCAACCGCTCATCTTTTGGGAGTGTTTTGTGCTTCTCCTTCCCAGATCAGGTTTGTCCCCAGAGATGTCCAGGCTGTGCCACGCAGGGAGCTGGTGGCGAGGGGTCAGGCCGTGGCTCGGGGGGGGCAGGTGGCTTTCAGAGGACACAGGTTCATTCATTCCCTCCAGAGCGAGATTCCGGACTGGATGTGTCTTGGTTTTCCTGTGCTCCCACTGCTGTAGGGGGTGTCGCGTGGGGGCTGGCAGCATTTGGGGGTGTCTCAGGTTGGTGACAAATGTCGAGGACCTTCTCCGAGGGTGCAGGTGCTCGTGCCCTGACTGATCTCCTTGCCCTGGCATGTGGATTCTTCTCTGGCAGGAGCACAGGGACACCCCCGCTGGGGGGGATTCTGGGGACAGTGTTTGTGTCCAAACACACATCGTCATCGCTCTGTCCCGCTCTGCCAGCGTGCCCTCACACAACGCCACCCTCCATGTCTCGCCTGCTTTCCCCTAAATCCCCCTGGCATTGCCTCCCCCTGCCCCAGGACTCATCCTGTCAGCACGTGCAGGGAGCGTCGGGAGCTTTCAGAGCCAGAAGTTGGGCAGATTTTAAGGGAATCTTTGGTCCTTCGGCAGATTTTAAGGGAATCTTTGGTCCTTGGTCACTGTTGGGAATGGCAAGCAGGGGTTTTGCCAGGTAGAGGGGTGCAGGGGTCTTGGCTGGCTTTGTCCCTGATGCTTGTCCCCTGGACAAAGGGTCTCGTGCCCCAGGGGCCAGATCCAGTTGTGAGTGGATGTGTGGCAGTGGGTCCTGGAGGCTGCTGGAAGAAGGAGCAGAGGGTGCTCACCCCATATCTCTGGGCAGGGGATGCCTGGGGGGTGCAGATCACCCTATGGGCTTAGTCCTTATGCTGAGGGTCTGCCGGATGTGGGGGTCCCCAGTCCCCAGAGCCCTTTCTCCTCCTCCTCCTTCCTGTCTCCCAGCTCCCGTTTTCCCCGGCCAGGTGGCCCGTGGCTTATATAATGTGCTCAAACCCCGGAATAGCTCCTCCCGTTACACAACCACCCAGGCAGCCACGGAGGGGGGGGGACGGTGGGGGGGATTCCCAGCTGGATGCTCCCCCTGCACTGGCCATGACCCCCCGGTACCTGCAGCGCTCAGCCCCAGAGGTTGTTCGCCGGGATTGTGTCCCCATTGGGGAAGGTGACCTCATTGTGACAGTCATCCCCCTGCTCCTCCATGTGCTCAATAATTGCTTTTATTCGTAGTAGTGTTATTACTCCCCCTTCCTCAGAGGGGTGATGGGCCTGGGGCTGACTGTGTCACCTCCTGACTCCTTGCCCAGCAAAGCTAATGGCCCCAAAGGTGCAAAACCTGGGGTGGCTGTCCCCCCTCTCCATCCCCGTTCCTTATTTAAGCACCTCCTGTTTGGGGAAGGTCTGGCAGGGCATTCCCAAGGGGATGAGGAAAGTGTGGCCAGAGGGGCACAGGGCTGGGGATCCCATCGGAGAACCCCTCACCTGGATCCGCTGCCTCTCCACTCAGCACGGGGGGATTGCTGTTGCCACGTGGATGTGCTCCTCCTTTCCCTCATCCCCGATTCAGGAATGGGGTCACTGCGTGGGTCCTGGGGCTGCTCCCTGTCGTGGCATGACCCCTTTCCCACCAGCTCTTCTCCAGCCAGAGCTGAGAACGGAGCTTCTCGACAGCCAGCAGCCCAAGGGGTTCAGGCTGGGGGGGCTTCAGCCGTGGCGTTTTGGGGATGGGGGTAAATCCTGGCTCCTCACCCTGCATTGTGCCCTTTTCTCTGGATCGTCTCCAGGGGATCTCTGTGCCCACACCCCCGTGTGATGCTTGTCTGGTGGGGGACCAGTCCCCAAGCCTGGCTCCCCCATCCCTACATCCCCAAGCCAGGAAGGAGACCAGTTGCTTAGCAACTGTTTAGCTTCTCCACCAGCCTCCTCATCTATTTTAAAAAGTATATATATATATNCCAGTCCCCAAGCCTGGCTCCCCCATCCCTACATCCCCAAGCCAGGAAGGAGACCAGTTGCTTAGCAACTGTTTAGCTTCTCCACCAGCCTCCTCATCTATTTTAAAAAGTATATATATATATATTTATATCTATATCTATATCTGCACAGACGTAGGTATGCACAAGCCGCTGCAGCTCCTGACCCCCCAGCCAGCATCCATATATTCTTTACTAATTGCTCTAAAGCCTGTGAGGTGTCAAATTTTGGTCGGGCAGCTGTAGGAAAGGATGCCCTGGGCTTGGGGAAACAGGGATGGAAGCACTGGGACGGCTGTCACCAACCCCTTCGCATGGGCATCATCCCTGTGGCTTGGGGCTGGAGGGCAGCGCTAATGAGCCCCCGAATGGCTGCACTTTTAAAGCTAGATTTGCCTTTTTTCCTCGTTCTTGAAGGTCTGACTCATGGTTTTTGGCACTGGAAGGCAGCTCCGGAGAAGGTCAGCCCAATTAATGGCAGCAACCCCGGACTTTTCCTCCCTGTAACTCCAGCTGGGTGTTTAGAGAAGGCCGACTGCCTGGCCACGGTGTTCTGGTATATTTTGTGTCCTGAAAAAAAAGGTCTTCTCCAAGTGTCGCCACAGCACAGACAGGGAGCAGCCTGGCATGGGGCTGTACATGCTTGGGGACAGGGTTATGGTTTCAGTCGGTGGTGGTGTGTCCTGATGAGATCCCAGCAGGCAGGAGAACCATGGGGACCACCCGTCTCAGCCTGTCTGGAGTGACTGGAGCATCCTCACCTCATCCGGGCTGTCCCTGGCGTGTTGGGGCCGAGCTCTGGCACGTTCAGTGCATGAGTGGTCCAGGGAGCCG
Source organism: Oriolus oriolus (assembly GCA_013400235.1). Taxonomy (NCBI): domain Eukaryota; kingdom Metazoa; phylum Chordata; class Aves; order Passeriformes; family Corvidae; genus Oriolus; species Oriolus oriolus. Next base: position 1,261,768 of record VXBT01005673.1, on the reverse strand, counting down.
CCGTGCTGGGCTCGCTGCCCACATCCCGTGCCCGCATCCCGGCACGCGGGCGCTCGTGGCCGCCCCGGCTGGTGCAGCTGGATGTGGTGAGAATTAATGGAGCACCGGCCGGAGGCGGCTTTAATTAGCACCGAGGCACGGGGAGGGGGCAGGATGCCCGGGGACCGCTGCCGCCTTTACCCAGCGAGGGAGAGATGCCGGGAGAGCATCCAGGCACCCGGGAGAGCATCCAGGCACCCGGGAGAGCATCCAGGCGCTGGCGGCCCCCCCGCTGCCATCCCCGCTCCCCGCGGGCCGCGGCTCCATCCGCAGTACGGCGGCAGGGCCCTGCGGCGGCGGCTGCTCAGCGCCAGGGGCTGCGGGCACGGCCCGGGGGCTGAGCGGGGCCCAAGGGGAGATTTCGGCAGAGCCGGCTGGGAAGGGGCTTGTTCTGGGCTGGGAAGTGAAAGGGCCGAAGCACTTTGGTGAAATAACACTCTTTTCCCCATAATTCTCCTTCTTTCCTTTCGGGCTGGAGTTGTGAACCCGTGAGCCGGACAGAGCCCAGGTGGGACAGCCCCAGGGCTGGGACATGGGGACGGTCACATCCTGGGGCCACCCCAGCCCAGCCCATGGGGTGTGAGCTCCGTTCACAGCTTGGCTGGAAACCAGCAACCCCAAAACCCGGCAGGATGGCGAGGCCGGGCCTTGCACCCCAGGCTGGCAGGGCCTGTCCTGGCTGTGTGACAGGGGCACAGGGCAGTGTGTCCATCCTTCTGTCTGTCCTGGCAGTCACCGAGCTGGCACTGCGGGTGCCCAGGTCCTCCACACCCTGGGTGTGATTCAGCATGGCTGGGAAGGGAGGGAGAGACCCAGGCATGGGATGGAGGATGGTGGTGGAGAGTGAGGAGGATGAGAATGGAAAATAGGGATGAAGATGGAAGATGGGGATGAGGAGGAGAATGGAGAATAGGGATGAGGATGGAGAATGGGGATGAGGATGGTGGATGGGGATGATGATGAGGAAGGGGATGAGGAGGAGGCTGGGGGACGAGGAGGAGGATGGAATTTGGGGATGAGAGTGAAGATAAGGATGGAGGATGAGGGTGGAGGATGGGGCAACTCTGAACATTTCCAAAAGCTCTAATCCAGGCATCAGAAAGCACCTGCAAGCTGAAAAGCTGGATTGACCTCCCCAAGGCCCAAGGTGGCACGTGGGAGGAGGATCAGGATCCCAAAACACGTGGGCGAATGCCTGGTTAACTTGGGAAGAGAAGGATTTGCTCAGGAGTCTCCAGCCCATGGTGCCAGGGGGTTTGGGCCCTCCTGGGTGGCAGTAAGGGAATTTGGGAGGTGGGAATGGATGCCAGCAACTGTCCCCAGCTACATCCTGCAGCCTTTGGGAGTCTGTGGAGACAAAGAGCTCACCCCAGGACGCCTCCTCTCCCTCTGGGCGAGGCAGCCGGGCAGCGGCTGCCAGTGATTGATGTTTTGTGGGTAATTACTGCAGATAATGAAATATTTAACCATCATCTTTATTATCGGGGTAGCGCCGAGCCAGGCAGGAAACCACTGCTGCTTGGACAGGGCTGTGCTGATGGGTTTGGTGCCGGTTTTGGTGCTGGCAGAGCCGGGTGGCCCCTGTGTGGTGGCCAATGGATTGAGATTGTGGTGGTGGCAGCCACTCTGTGTCTCTGAGCTGTCCCTTGAGGGTGCAGGGCATCGCTGGGGTTCTCCTTGGGGGGCAGGGAGAGCACAGACCCAGCTGGGGGACATGGGCTCCCTCTGTCCTCGTCCCCATTGTCACCAGCAGTGTAGGGCTGGCTCTGTTTGGCACCCAGGGGTTTTCCTGGGGCTCCTTTGGAGAGCTGAGGGGAGGGTTGTGGGTGGGTTTTTCCCATTCCTTTGTTTCCCTGCCCGTGCTGTGGCTGAGGCGGGGGACCGGTGGCAGCTCCCACGGTGGGTATTGCTCAGGGCTGAGGGGACACTGGGATGTCCATCCCCAGTCCGGCTTCACCTTCCTGGCCCCAGGTGCAAGGGGGATTTCTCCAGCTCCATCCTTTTCGTGGAAGCAGGGAGCATTTCCTGGCGGATCCGCGTGCCTCCCCCACCGTGCGGCCTTCTCCCACAGGTATCTATCCTGCTGCCAGTTCATCTACCTGCCCAGCTCTATATCCCACACACTCTCAAGGTTTCTCAGCAATGAATTTATCCACTGCTGGGCTCAGGATAAAATGAATTCCCACTGGGGACAAGCAAGCAGAGGCTGCTGCAGGAAACATCCTCTCCTTTCCCTTCTCCTTCCCTGAGCCCCTCTGTGGGGGAAGGTTTCTAAGTGGGGAGATTCCCTCTTTCCCTAATTTCCTTCCAGGTTTTCAGCTTCATGTCCCGATGGGAGAAAGAGGGAGAGGAGCCCCCAAGGCAGATTTTTCTGCAGCATCTCTCTGTTCTTCAGCCTGGAGCCACCCTGGGATATGGAGGGGGCTGGGCTCAGGGTGGGCATGGAGGGCTGAGCAGGGCTGTGGGGTGTCATGGGGTTTGAAATGTGGGTGCTGCAGGCGAGGGGGGACCGAGGGACCCTCCAGTTGCAGGGATGAGCATCCAGGAGTGCAGAGCCATGGCTGGCTCCTGCTGCACGAGCAGGATCTCCCCCGTGCCTCTGCGGAAATAAAGGCTGCTGGCTCCTCTCTGCATGGTAGTAATGAGGGGAAAAAAGGGGGAAAAAACCTTGTAATGAAGCACTCAGCTGCTGTCCTCCCTGGGCAGGCTGTCAGGAGATAAATGACTGCATGGGGCAGCCAGTGGCAGCAGGAAAGTCAGGGATGTCCTTTGGGGATGCTGTGGGGTGGGAGACGCCTTCTGGCCAGGTTGGGATCCCCAACACCCCAGGGAGGGCTCCGAGGGATTTTCTCTCCTCAAACAGCAAAGTAACATCATCAAAGCCCCTCATGGGTGATCTGCATTCCCACCCTGGCTCTGAAAGGAGAGAAAATCTTTGGAAAGCTCTGAACTGCCTGGTATCCTGGTGGAATGGCACAGTGGGAATGGCAAGGCTTTCCTGGGCTTGAAACAGTGCGGATCACTCCATGGGCCATCTGCCCTTCATGCCTCTGCTGGGCTTAGGGGTCCCTTTCTTCACTGGGCCAGTGTTTGCCCCATCCTCCATGGGCATTGTGTGTCAGCCACCCAAGGATTGGCTGCTTCCCACAGAGGAGATGATGTGCAGCCAACATCCATCCTTGGAAAAGCCTCTCCAGCAGGAGCTTGGGGATAGAAACACCTCAGAGAAGTGGCTTCTGGCAGAAGCTGTGTCTCCAAGCCCAAATCCATCTTGGAGAGTGAGGCAGGATGCTCTGCCTTTGCTCCTGATCACTTCTTTTCGTGTAAAACCCCTGCGAAGCCCAGGTGGTGCCTCTGCAGCCTGGTGGAGCTGGTGGTTAGGGCAGCAGCTTTCCAGTGGGAGCATCCCATGCTCGGGAGAGGGCTGGAGTGCTGGGCAGGGGAGCTGGGGCATGGCAGGACAGCAGGGACAGCGAGGAACGGGTGCTCAGCCATGCGCCGATGGCCTGAGGGTGCTGAGACAGGGCTGTGTCTGTCTGGTTGGTCCAGCAGATTTGGGAGCATCTCCTCCCTGAGGCTTGGGGAGCATCAGCCGGAGCCTCAGCGCAGCAGTGCTGCTCGGGAATGGCTGTCCTCTTCCGAGGGGTTATTTTTGGAGCCAAGTGAGGACACACTGACTGTGGTGGTGGAAAGAGGAGGCAGAGACACGTGAAGGTGAAAGAGCAGAGAGAAGGCAAGGGGGCAGAAGCTGGTGGGGATTCTCATCTCCCCTTGCAGCCCATACCAGGCCATGGCAGAGGGTGCCAGGCCATGGCCCAAGGGCGTCAGCAAGTGTTTGCTGCCTGAGCCAGACAGCAGGATGTCCCACCACTGCAACCAAACCAGCCAGTGAAGCTGGGAAGTGCAAGGGGATATCTGAAGTCTTTGGGTCCATTTCCTTGCTGAGTGGGGACAGTGTCCCCAGAGGACTGTAAGGATGGATGCCTGCCCCTGCTTCAAACCCACACTGGCCAACAGCGGGGTCCATGGGGCTGGGAGGGACCCCTGCCCACCTGTCCTGCTGCTGCTGTGCAGTCCTGGGTCCCACAGACCCACACTTGGCCAGGTTTTTCCAGTACAAGGCTGGAGCAGAGCATCCTCCTCTCTTTCCCAGGAGCCAGCCCTCTTGGCATGGTGATGGGAGTAGCCCCAGCCTTGCTTTGAGGATGAGGAAACTGAAGCAAGGTGCAGGGACATCTCCCAGTCACTGTCCCCATCAACCTGCTTTCATGACTGATTTTACCCTCAGGTCCTGGCAGGGTCCCCTCACTGTAGTGGGGTGAGAGGGGAACCAGGGCAGGGACTGACCCTGACTCTTTCTCTCCCTCCCAGGCGATCATGGCTCTCTACAACAATGGGGCTGATGTGCCTTCACCCCAGGAAGCCTCCAATGGCTTCCCCCAGCCCGGCGCCTCGGGAACGTGGCACAAGGGCGAGGAGGAGGTGCGGCTGGTGGAGCCCAGCGTGGTGAAGAAGGCTCACCGGGAAATCCTGGACCATGAGCGCAAGCGGCGGGTGGAGCTGAAGTGCATGGAGCTGCAGGAGATGATGGAGGAGCAGGGGTGAGTGGCAGGGACATCGGGGATCCTTTTGACCCGTTTGCACCTTGTTCTTCCCCCTTTAAAAAATACCTTGGTGTGGCAAATGTCCCCATTGGGAAGTAAATCCGCTTTTGGGTGAATCAAACAGCTTTGGTGGGTTGGTCTGTGGATGCCTCCAAGTTATGCAGACCTAGGAGTTCATCCGCTTTCCCTGCTTGGAAGTTTGGGCTCCCAGCTTGTCCTGCAGGGAAAGTCAAAGCAGGAAGGAGCATTGAAGTTGCTCAGGGTTGCACAAGTCATCAATGCCACCTACCCTGTGCCCCACATGCCTGGATTGTGAGATCCCAGAGGAGACCTGGTGTTTAGTCACAGGAGAGGCTGTTTTGGGGCTTCAGTTTGTCCTGTCCTCCTTCTCCTCCCCAGTTTTGGGGTGATAGAACCCCCTGCCCCCATCCTGCCCCAGGCACTACAAGCTGCTCCCCAGGCTTTGCTCTCTCCTTGGGAAACAAAGGGCTAGGGAAAAACCCAAGGGGCTGGAGAACATCCCTTCCTGGGTGGGCAGGAGGGACTTGGGGGGCCAGAAAGGAGACCCCCATTCCTGCCAGACATGGCTGCGCTGTCTCTGGCAGCAGCAAAACATCCTGATCCCTCTGACAGCTCTCTAAAACCTGATGGATGGAGCAAATTCTTCAGCACACTTGGGTAGACGGGGACTGGTATCAGCTGGGGAGAAGGAAAATGGATTGAGGGAAGGCTTCGCCAAGGCTTTCATTAAGAGTGCAAGCGTGACCTAGAATTAAATTGTCTCACACAGACTGGAATAATGATTGTGCCTAATTTGTCATTATGGAAATAAATAAGGCTGACCTGGCACTTTGGGGAGCCCAGAGCCTCCTGTCGGGCTCCCGAGCCCTAGTAGGGATCTTACTACTGGTAGTATCATTACTGCAATGGGTAATAGCAACACTGCAACCAGGATTGTTGTTATTGCTATAATTGTTCTGCTGTTATTAAGGCTATTAATAACACTGATGATGGCGATACGCCGAAATGATAATATAATTACAGTAATAATCTTGGTCAACCTGCTTAATCCTCCGCCTGCTCTTCCCCTCCACACAGGGGCTTTCCAGCAGGGCTTCCATGACAAGGGATTTGCACCCCTGAGCTTTCTGCCTGGACCAGGGGCAGCCTCCTGGCCATGGCGTTGGGGGAGTTGTTGATGAGGGCAGACCCCCAGAATGGATGTGAGTGTCAGCAGAGGGGGCTCTGCAGGGATTTAAGCACTGCCTTGTTTCCTGAAAGGCGGATGGCTCCTCCTGCCTGTGCTGTAGCTCGCTCCAGGCTGCCTGCACCGTTATTCCCTGCCTGCAGGCTGGATTTCTTGTCCGGAAAAGAAGTGTCAGCAAAATTTCTTGCTTTCCCAAACCCATTCTGTGTGTTAAATGCAACAGCAAACCCCCTCCATCAGGGTTATAAGCAGCACCAGGGGAATGCAGGAGGGAAAGGGCTGGTGGTGGTCCTGCCTCCATCCCTGGAGGTGGTGGGGAGTTCCTTGCCTTGGCCTCCCCCCACAGATTTGCTAATGGCCCAGCCGCAGTGGCCCATCTGTCACCTCCTGTTTGGCCTCACGTCCCCTCTCCGAGAGCACCGGCCGTGTTCTTAATGTGCTGCAGCAAGTGCTCATCTTGGGCAGACATCTTCCTGCTGCCATGGGCTGGCTGATGTCCATGGGATGGCTGGGGCCGGCGGCTCTGTCCTTGTGGGGTGGCCACTCCGCCCAGCTGGGTGCACCGCCCTCAAGGAAAGGAGCAGAGCAGCATTTGGGGTTGTTGCCCTGGTTTTGGGGTGCTGCCTCCATACCCTGTTGGCAGCCTCCCTTCTGTGTGGAGTCTGGCTGGGGAATTAATGAGAGCCTTTCAGTGCGAATGAGCTCGTTAATATTAATTCCCCTCTCCTCGCTGTTCCCCTTCATGGACACTGCAGGAGGGGGTGGTGATGCCACATGCCCCTCTGCACCCAGGGGCACCCAGACCACTGCAAGGGGCATCACTGTCCCCAGCACGGGCTGTGTGAAGAGCCAGTCGTGGGGGCTGCAGGGCTAGGCCTGGCTGTGACATCGAGTTTTCTGGGCTTGTGGCAGCGATGCTGATGGGATGTGATGGGAAGGGTGGGCCATGAGCAGCCCCTGCAGAGGCTGTGGGTGAGGACAGGGACACACACACGGAGTCCGACCCCTTCCCTCCTAGTGTGACAGCATGGTGGTGTCATGGAGTCCCTCTCCCTTCACCCTCTCCCCTGGGATGGTGCCAAGAGCATCGTGTCTCTCTTCACCACATCTCTGTGTTGGGGTGTTTTTAGTCAAGGAGGATGCTCAGGTACCCTTGTGCAGCCACGGGATGTGGCACAGGACCACCCGCCCGGGGCTGTCGCCTGTCCCTTCCCAGGGACACCTCGGGGACGGCGGGAGCGCCGTGGTTTGCAGCGGCTGTTCTCAGATGCCAGGACACGGTGATCAGTGCCTCTCGTTAATAACCCTGCAGCGGCCTGAGTCAGCGCTCGGCGCTAGCGCAGAGCTGGCGCGGCTGCCGGCCCCTGGAGCGTCACGGGGACGGGCAGGGGGAGCTCCTGATGGGACAGAGATGCTGGGAGTGAACCCCGGAATCACCAGCTGCAGTGGTGGCACTGCCAAAGGGGTTTGGTGGGGACCTGCCCCGAAACCTGGGGCGGTCACAGGGAATGGCAACCTCATGGTCATCCTTTTCTTTTCCCCCTTCCTGATGTCCCTTCCTCTGCCAAACACTGCTGGGAAAGGCAGGCAAGAGAGAGGAGGGCATAGAGAGTGGTGGCAGGGGAATGAGCAGAGCTCCTGCTGTCCTCCAGGCCCTGATGACTGTCACCATGCCACCTCCCCTTTTGACTGGGCCCTTAGGCCACATGTCACTCCCAAAGGTATAAAGGTCCTCAGGAGGTCCATGGGGAGCCCATGCTCCAACCACAGCAGCCCTGACCATGTCTTTGCCCATCCAGGTACTCCGAAGAGGAGATCCGGCAGAAAGTGGGGACCTTTCGGCAAATGCTGATGGAGAAGGAGGGTGTGCTCACCAGGGAGGACCAGCACGGGCGCCAAATGTAAGTCAGGCAGCTTCCAGCTGGTCCATCTGTGCGTCTCATCCCAGAGAGGCACCTCCTGGATTGCTTCTGAGTATCAGTGGGCAGGTGGGTGGGTGGATGAGGGTATGTCTAGGCATGACTGGATAGATGGATCTACATGGAGAGGGTAAATAGAGATGGATGGATGGATGGATGGATGGATGGATGGATGGATGGATGGATGGATGGATGGATGGATGGGTGTTGGATTTGAGTCAATGTTTGTTTGATTTGATGGTTGGCTGGTTGGTTGATCTGATAGTTTGANGGTTGGTTGGTTGGTTGATTTGATGGTTTGTTGGTTGATTTGATGGTTGGTTGGTTGGTTGGTTGGCTGTTCAGTCAGCTGGAGGCAGGATTTGCCCCTCTGAGGCAGTATCCTACCTCTGGAGAGGTTAAAGGTTATCCTGCACTGGTCATTTGGAGACCTCTGGGTGCTGTGCAGAGGCCAGAATTGCAACGCTCCTGTCCCAGATGCTGAAACCCAAGCGCAGAATGTCTCAGTGCTTGGCTCACCCCCCCAGCCAGGGGCAGGGACCCCATGGAAGAAGCTTCTCCAAGGAGCTCCTGCACTGTTCCTCTGCTTCTAATCACTCCTCACCGTGATTGTGCCTGGTCCTGGGGGGCTGCATCTGCCCTGGAAGGGGGCTTAGGGCTCAAGTTTGGTGTCCAAAGCAGCCCAGCTCCTGCTGGGGACGTACCAGTTGCTGCTCCTGCCCTGCACAGGACTGTCCCCAGCCTCACCAGGGTCCACCCCGGCTCGATGATGATTTATCAGTGCAATGCTTAATGGCCCAGGCAGCATGGCTGGCCTGGCGTGCACCATCCATCAGCCTGGAAACCAGGTCACTGGGGACAGGAATAGATGCTGCAGGTTCACTGAATATTAATGCTTCATTAGGGTCAGGAAATCAGGGCGAGGGGGGAGGCAGGGAAGCCATGGCAGCGGGGAGAGCCTTCTTCACACCACTCTGCTGGCACGCCAGGCAGGGAGGGACACGGGGACATGGCTGTGCCCTGCCTGGATGGGACACATGGGCTTGGGACAGCGTCAAACATTCAGGATCCTCCTCCAGGCAGGAAAAAAACAAGGCATGGGGAAAACCAACCTGCCCAGGTCACTGAGCATTAAGCCTGAGGTGTTAACAAGTGGCCTTTGCTGGTGGGGGCAGGAGTCATCTCCAGGGCATCTTCCTGGCAGGCTCGTTAGGGCCAGCACCTTAACGAGCACATGGGGAAGCCAAAGGTGCCTTAAGGTTACCCAGGCAGCCCTGGCTGTCGCCTTTGCAGGCTTGGTTTTGCAAAACGAAGGGTAATCATGAAAGATTAGCCCCAGGGCTATAAATAATAGTGCTGAGCTGGAAGGAGCAGTCTCACAGCGAAGGATCGCTTGGAGGCGAGCAAAGCTGGGGGCACTTGAGGAAGCTGGTAGGAACTGGTAGGAGGTGGCTCTTCGAGCAGCACGGATCTGAGCTGCTGGAGGCTGTCTTGCGTGCCAAAGGTCTGTGCTGCACGAAGAGGCTGGACAAGGGGGTTAAATAAGCTTTAAATAAAGAGCCTCAGCCCTTGTGGTGGCTGGGAGAGCGCTCAGCAGAACATCTCGTGGGCTGGTCCTGCTCCAGCACCGCTCTGGGCTTTTACCGCACGGTCCTTGGCTGCTGGGACTGTGAGTCTGAACCAGCTGGTCCTGTTTCAAAGCCAGTGCGAGAGCTCAGCATCATCTGCATAACTCCCCGGGGAAAACTGAGGCATCGAGCAGAGCTGTGACCACCTGAGTCCCCGGCTTTGCTCTTTGTGCTCTCCCAGCTCCCGTCTCCGTGTGCACAGCTCGGTACAGCTCGCTCCCCAAGGAGCAGGGCTTGATGGACAGGCTGGTGGGATTGCAGACAAAGGCGAGCGTGTGCCGGGCAGGGAGGGATAATTGGAACAGTGCAAGGCTGGTCTTGAGCTGCTGAGCACAGCTAATGGGTGAGATGCTGGCAGCAGGCTCTGGCGTGGAGCACTGCCTGCTCACGGAGCAGAGACACACACACCCAGGGAATTATCCCCGCTCCCTTCTCTCTTCGCCTCTTTCTCCCCCTTCCCATGGTTGGGTGGGTGGTTGAAAGGCTGTTCCTACCCTTGGGACATGGCCAGAGCAGGAGTCACTTGGAGAGGACCCAGAAAACCATGGCTGTAGCGCAGAAGGGAGCCCGAGACCTGCTTGAGCGATCGCCCGTGGTTAGGGGGAGGGTATCTCGTGTGTGGTTTCAGTCCAAGACATTTCTAATTAGGTTAAACAGCCCATGGCCTGCCTGTGGCCAAGGATGCCAGCACGTGCCACTGTCAGGTCTGCAGTCTGGAAATGGGAGCTGCCCTTTGCTCAGGCACTGGCCAGGCTGCCAAGGGACTGGTGCTGTGGGGCTGCACTTCTCCACCAACATCGCTGCCTGCTCGCCTCCGGGCTGGGAAGGGCAGAGGAGCCCACATCAGATTTCTGAGGACAAATCTCCCTTGGGTAGCAAACACGTGGGCTGGTGTGGTGCTGGGCACCCTCTGAGCCTGTTCCCATCTGTTAAGTTTCCCTCCAGAGCACCTGGATGTCCTTGTCCCTCAGTGGGTGAGATGTCCTACATCGCCCAGGACCAAATGAGAGGCTCCCCGTGGGGTTTGCTCCTGGGGCTGTTGGCAGAGCTGGACCAGGGAAGTGAGAGCAGCAGGGAGAGGTTGGGCAGGAACTCCTGACACTGTCCTAGTCCGGGTGCCAGGCCTCTGCCGAGCCCTACCTGCTGGCCCCGGTAGTCAATGGCAACCTCATGCCGGTTTCCATGGCAGTGGGAAAAATTAATGCTGATGAAGTCACTCAGGAGAGAGAGGAGATCCTGATGGCTCTAGGCATGATGTCCCCCCAGCCCTTCTTCACCTGGCCCCTAGGAGGGACACTGCCCATCACCTGCCTGAAGCTCCGGTGCTGAGCTGGTGCCACCGAGGGGGCTGGCCTCAAAGCCCAGGACAACCTGGGCAGTTCTCACTTAAATTTCCTGGTCTTCTGCCAGCTCGTCTCACTCTTATCCAGCCCTGCCACCCACCTGGGCTGACCCGGCCTCCCGCTCAGCCCCAGAACTTGGACAAAGCCAAAAGGGGCTCAAATGAGGCTGAGGCTGGACCCTGTGGGCCCGAGTCTCACAGTGTCCCTGTGCCAGCCTGGTGGGGATCTCTGCAGGGATTGGAGCCGCAGGAAGATCCTGAGCAGACCTCCACCCTGGGACTTTGCTGTGTGTGGACATCAAGGGACATGACCAAGGTCCCCTGGAGACGCTGCGGCAGAGGGAATGTCCCCCAGCCCCTGTAGCTGCACTGGGGCTGCCCCAGCTGCTCTGGCAGGAGACAGGGAACGGGGATTCCCAAATTAATCCTGCACTTTCTCCTTTGGCAGTGTGATAGAAAACCACCACGGGGCGGATGGGGAGGAGTATGCGGTGGAGTATCCCGGCTACGGAGAGGGCTGCCTGCTGCAGTGCGACTGCTCGGCCGAGTGCTACCGCGAGGACAGCGGCCACCGCGAGTACAGGTGCGCACGGATTTTGGGGACCTGCTGTGCACAGGGTCCCCGTCCAGGGACGTAGAGGTCAGGGGCTTGTCCCTTCTTCTTTCCCCAACCCTGTCTGCTGTCTCCCACAGGCTGAAAAGACGCTCAAGCAGCTCCACCTCTCCTCCACCCAAGAAGAAAAAGAAGAAGAAATCGGGTCACCGCCGGAGCCGGTGAGTCCCCGGCTGTCCCGGCGCTGTCCCCTCTCTCTGGAGGGCAGCTCACCTCCCAGCTCAGACTTTCCCCAGGCTCTGGAGGGGCAAGTCACCCCACTTTGGGGGGCAGTGCATCCCTGAATGTGCACCCTTAAGAGGTGCAGTGCATCTGCGTGTACCGATACTGCGACACGCACACGTGTGTGCACACACCCTCTGCATGCACAGCTGGGACCTTGCCTGGTCCACGTGGGGAAGGAGCTCACTGCCACAGGGCACAGTACCAGGCAGGATATGGCTCTGTGAGGGGTTCATCTACCCACAACCTCACCACTTAGCACGGGCTGCCTGGGCGGGATGCTGTCCCTAATGTCCCTTTCTTCTCTGCCTTTCCCATGGCAGCAAAAAGAGGAAACCCGGCTCGGAGCGCAGGTGAGTGACCACTGGGCTGGGTGTGCTGTGGGGTCCCCTCTGGGCTTGCAAGGCTACCAGGCACAGGCTGGCTTCTACCACCCACTGTCCCCCTCTGAAATCCCACTGGGAACTGGCCACCTTGTCTCCTGCTGGAGGCTGTGGAGCCCACGAGGTGGCAATGAGACACAGCAGGATTTGGGCATTCCAGAAGTGAAGGCAGCCAGAGCCCTTCTGCCAAAAGTCCTTTTCTGTCCCCCAGCCCAAATCCCCCAGGAAATAACTGCCACGTGATGTTCTTGCATCCCACGGGGTGGTCCAGGGAAAGCAGTGTGACTGGGGGTGGTGGGATGGGACCAGACTCCCCTGGGCCAGGGGGAAGAGGCTGGGGAGTCCCTCGCTCCCTGCTCAAGGGCACCCACTTCCCCTCTAGCTGTGACAGCTCTTCACCCATCCGCAAAGAAAAGAAAAAGAAGACTGGGAAGAAACACAGACGTGACAGGTAGGATGGACATGACAGCAGGCTGGGGACAGCAGGGCTGGTGGGGAATGGTGGGGCTGGTTGGGACTGCTCAGGCCCTTGGGTTGGGGTGGGATTTAGACATGGATAGGGATGGATGCTGATGATTTTCATGGGGCCATCACCTCCTCAACAGCCATTGTCACCTGCCCCATCCAGCAGCCCACCTCGGGGCCATACTCCTGTCCTTCTCTTCATCCCTGGACACTGCCCAGCCTTTGCTCCCCACTGGCCAGAGCAGTGTGTCTCCTTCATCTCTGCCTCCTCTTCCTCCCTTAGGTCTGAATCGGGGTCACGAAAAAAGAGAAGACACAGGTAAGAGTGACGGCCGCCAGGAGCCACCCCACTGCCACCAGCTGCCTGCTTCCCCTGCCAGGGACCCCTGTGTCCTGCCCTCCTGCTGTCCCCCTCCCCTCTCCCCATCATGATGGACCCCCTCACCCCACAGCCGGACACTGCTGGGTGTCCTCCTCCCTCGGGTGTGGCACAGGGCTACTCTGGCTGACTGTGGGGTGCCACATGGCCCTGAATATCCCCCAGGGGAGAAGTGGGGATGCCATGGCCAGGGCAAACCTTGACTGTTGCCCTGCTCTGCAGGTGCCCTCTGCCAACACTGCTATTTTAGGGTGAAAGAAGTGAAAAACAGACAAAAGGTGCCAGAGAGGGCGCAGGGCAAAACAAGGCGGGGGGGGGGGGG
>VXBT01005673.1:1213912-1227208 GCA_013400235.1 Oriolus oriolus | reverse complement strand
TTTTTTTTTTTTTTTTAACGTTTTTGCGTTGCTTTCCTTAAAAACGAGGGCCATTCCATCCACGCAAATTCGTCTTAAAACCCTTTTTATTTCTAGCAATAAAGTTAAATTAAAGACAGCTCCACTTGTATTAATAATCTACAGAACAGTCCATATGCCAGTGAGGCTGCTATTCCATACCAGCACAGCCAGCCTGACTTCCACTAGTGGTGTTTTGGCAAAAATGTCAACGAGGCAATCAAAGACAGGTTGTGGGGGGCCTCCCTGGGAAGGTGTCCCCTCCCTTTCCCTCCCCCACCCCGGACCCCCCCCCACTCGTGGGAAAAAAATAAAGACTGCAGTAGTTAGCATCAGCGTGCGGCTGCCAGTCCATCGGGGGGGTCTAGTTGTTGCCTTCTCCGCCGTCGTCGTCTTGCTGATCGCTCGTCCAGAGCGTTAGGTTGTCGCGGAGGAGCTGCATGATGAGCGTTGAGTCCTTGTAGGAGTCCTCGTTGAGGGTGTCCAGCTCGGCAATGGCGTCGTCGAAGGCCGTCTTGGCCAGGTGGCAGGCCTGCTCCGGCGCGTTCTGGATCTCGTAGTAGAAAACCGAGTAGTTAAGCGCCAGCCCGAGCCGGATGGGGTGGGTGGGCTGCATGTGCTCCTTGCTGATCTCATGGGCTTCGCTATAGGCCTTCTCCGAAGACTCCACCACGGTCGCCCTCTTCTCCCCAGTGGCCACCTCGGCCAGGTAGCGGTAATAGTCCCCTTTCATCTTCAGGTAGAAGACTTTGCTCTCGTACTGCGTCTCGCTGCAGTTCTTGATCAGGTAGTTGTCCAGCAGGCTCAGCACATCCTGGCACACCGCTTCCAACTCCTTCTCGATCTTCTCGCGGTAGGCACGGACCATCTCGATCTTCTTCTCGTTCCCATCGGCAGAGGTCTTCTGCTCGATGCTGCTGATGACTCGCCAGGACGAGCGCCGCGCCCCCACCACGTTCTTGTAGGCGACGGACAACAGGTTCCTCTCTTCGTTGGACAGGGGCTCGTTCAGCTCTGTCACCTGCATGGAGAGAGAGGGGGAGAGGAAAGAGACACTTGGGTTAAGCCCCAGTTGTTCGACATTCCTACCACACCTTTGGGTGTTCCTGTGCATCTCTAGAGAGAATCAGGAGGAGGTAGTCGGCTCGCAAAGTCCTGCTCCGTCATCCAGCTCTGTCATCTGCTCCCGTCCCAGCAGGAGCCAGCTGGGAAATCATGCTGTGGTCCAGAGCCACAACAAAAGGAGCAGGAGTTGGGTTTTACTTGAGAGATCAGCATTTTCCAGAACGAGAAAAATCTTCTAGGAAAGAGATGCCTTTCACCTGTAGGATGAGAGTTGGGCTTGGCGCTGCAGGGGAGAGGGACAGTCAAAGCAAGAGGGAGGAGACGGTCCAGGGTTCCGAGCTACCTGCATGGATTAACACCACTGGAGCTATGGGGTGTTCATCTTTTCCGCTTCCCATGAGCACAGGGCACGCTTCCAAGAAGCCAAAGAATCTATGAGATGGTACAATTAGAGCTGCCTGAGGCACCTGCACAGATAAGGACTTAAAAGCCCATAAGGGAAGGGGGAAATCCTCCACACTGGATTTTCCTCACTGAGGTTAACAGTGTTAACTCACACCATCACTTGCCTCATGCACCGCAAAAAAATCCCAAAGGCATTACAGAGATGAGGAGCACAGAGCTCCCTCAGTTACCTGGGAAGCATCACTTGGTATCACAACAATCCCATTCCAGCTCCCACAACGCCATCACTGGCTGGAGCCACCCAGGCAGCACCTCTGGCCAAGCACTGCACAAGCTTCCCAACACCAGGGGCAGAAGAAGCCCTTGGAGCATCCAGGACACCACATGGCAGCTCCACCCAGCTGCTCCCCTGGGGCGGTTACAGCTGCCAAGTGGCACTTTGAGCCTGGGCATGGCCATTGTCCCCTTTCCCCCAGGACACAGCCCCGCCCCACATCCACACCTTGGCACAGCCACCTGGGAATCAGGCCAGCAGAGCAGAAACCTGTGAGCCACCTCACTGCAGTCAAGGATTAGGTAATGGTTTGGATGTGAAAGGCTTCTGCAAATACTGAGTCACTCTCACAAGGATCTGTAAGGACAAGGTTTGCTCTGGGCCCAGATAACCACATTTATGGTGCGGGTCAGGAGGCCAAGGGCTCCTGCTGGGAGGTGGAGCATGGCCCAGCCCAGGACCTCATTTGAATGGCCCAGAATGACTCACACTTGCTCACACCATATCAACCTGCACATTCCAGAACATCTCCACTCCTCCCGCAGCTCTTTAGCCACGCTCTGGCTAACGTCTCCTCCCAGAACCAGGCTACAGCTAAGCCTGTTTCCCCCACAGCAAGTAGAGTCTCTGATCAGACCCCCTCTAGCCCTTTCCCTCAAGGCAGAGGCAGCAAGCAGATCCTCCACTCCCACCCCTGTTGTTGTGTGGATCTGTGCTGCAGGATGCTCTAGAGCCTGGCAGAGGAGCAGCAGACATCCCTTTTCCATGCAGAAGAGGGTCTTCCCGTGCAAACCTGCACAACTGCTTCTGCTCCAGGGTGAGAGACCAGGGAAATGGGTGTCACGTTAATGAGGGCAGGATCTCCTGGGACTATCAGCAGTCGCCAGCAGCGCAGGACAAAGAGCACAGGGCAGGATGCCAGGGCAGCTCCCAGTGCTCCCGCCCAAGGTAAGCAGGGCAGCGATGCCCGGGCCATCCGGCAGCTCCCGGTGCCAGGCTAACCCTCACACGCCCCTCCCAGCCAGGACAACGGTGACTGTTTAACCACAGGGCCGTGGGATCCCTGCGATATCCTGCTTCCTGCAGCTGGGCTGGGCAGGGCCCAACCACAACATGCCCAGATACCCGTGGTGAGTATCACTTGTACACTGCCTCCAGCCTGCCCAGTGCTCTGAGGTCCCTGCTCTGCAGTTTTACAGAACGTCTCCCTTCATTCTTCCCTCTCAGTGACACCTGCACAAACATACAGTAATCATTCTGTGAGTTAAAGACATCTTTGGGAGCACAATGAAGGTGCCCCCTGCCCCAGAGCCCCAGAGCTTATGGGTTATCTGTCCTCAGAGATACTAAAGACTCCATCAGGTTACCTGGGGTCTTGTCCCACCTAAGCTGCCCTGTTTTGAGTGAGGCATTTGGAACTAGAAACATCCAGAAATCCCAGCCTGAGTTATTCTCTTCCAGCTGTAAACGGAGTGTCAAACACCAACAGCCCTACAAGAGACTCAGTGATTCCAAGGGTTTTCTGTCCTGACAGGGGTTGTGGAGATTGATCACCACATGAAATCTTGCTTTTAGCAAGGTGCTCCCTGAGAAGAGACACCAATTTTGAAGTGAGGACCAAGCAGGTGGTTTAAAGCTGCCTCACAGCCACGTCTGCAGATACTTATCACTGCAGGAAGAAGTAGATTTACCTCCTCTCACCAGAAGAGACTTGCTGGAGGACAGATTTATTAAAACTACAGGGAGTTTCGTGGGATTAGCTTTGCCATAAACATTTTAAATTCAAAGCTATTAAGGATTACGGAGGAAAGTTGCTTGTCAAAATCCTTTCAACAAACCGGCTGACAGATGGAAGGCACACCTGTGGAGACAGCAGATTCCCCCAGAGAGCTCACAGGGAACTCGTAAAAGCAGGAAGGGAGCCTTGTTAACCACGTCACTGCTTTCTAGCAGGACCCAGACTCCCAGGAAGGAGCACTGCAGAGACATGGCCAAGGTGTAACATGGGTGGGGACAAGGACCACGTCCCTCAGCACCGGGAGAGGGAAGGGGCTGCAGTCCCACACATCTCAGTTCGCAACTGAGCTGAGGGAGGACGAACAGAGAACCGTCTGGCTCTTGCATTCCCAGCAGGAAGAAAATGCAAGACGCCCAGGACACAAGGCATCAGACAGGAGGGTACACCAAGCTGCCTTACCAGAGTCAGAAAAAGGCGGAAAAGATGGATCCCAGGTTCAGCTGCCTTTGAGGACACCCCTGCCCTCGGTCTGCCCAGAGCTGCCTGCTGCCTGCTCGCCCGTGCTGGCATTTCCTGCCACAGCCCCCTGCACACTCCAGACTGTGCAGCCACTGTCACTCTGCTCTTCCCACAGCACTGCACCAGTGCCCATCTCGAGCAGAAACCCCTCCGACACCTCTGCACCAGCCCGTCACATGTACGTGGGGCTGTGCCTTCTCTGTAGCCTGTGCTGGCCAAACAAACGCTGATTTTTTTTTTTCTTACACTGCAGGATACCAAAACAAAGTGAGTTCAATCAAGCCACAGGCAAAACAGCAGGTTCTGATATACTGAATTTGTGGCATTGCACTGAATGCCTCTGATATAACATCAAATAAGGCAATATCCAGCATCAGGCCTGGATCACACTGCAGCAGTCATATTACAGAAGGGCAGAACTTTCCCCCTTCCTACCTCAGACCCTGAGAGGGTCTCATCGCCCCGAAGAAGGGCAGTACCCTGATCAGGTCCCCTGATGCCATTTCCAGCACTGTTACATGGAGTCAGAGACTTCAAATAGCCAAAGGAAAATCTTAATTTGGCATTAGGAAGGCTTGGCAGGAGCTCAAAGCCATCAGCCCCTGGCTGGAGGTCTACCTGCTCTTTGGGAAGCTCAGTCAGTTTGGAGTTTCACTTCCCTGGCTGCCAGCAGAGAACAGCAGAATTTGCTCTGCAGATCTCAGTAACTGTCCAGGCCTCATCTCACTCTTGTGCCCATGGAGATTGGGGAGAGGGCCAGGAGATGCATGAGCCTGAAGTGGAGTCAAGTCCTGGATGTGGTATAAACAGCCAAGGACAAAGAGCTGACCCACATGGTGGAAACTTGATAGAGGAAAGTCTTGTAGCTATTCTGGAAAAAAAAAAAAAAAGGAGAACACACCTGCCAGGAGCAGACTGCACAAGGACACCCAGGCAGGGAGTGCAGGGAGCTCGGCACGGAGCAGTCCGTGCTGCCAGGCTCTGGCTGGGAGGCACGTTCCACCACCAAGCTTGAGGGCACTGCCAGTTCCAGTCCCACCAGTCCCTCTGATGGCACAGCGTCTGCACCACCAAGACTCAAGTGCCCTTAAGCCACGGGGAAATTCCATGAGTTCCCATTGGACAAAAATTACTGGAAGTTTAGGGTTTATACTGCTTGGAAGACCAGAGGCTTGCACAAATCCAAGCCCTCTGATTTGCAACAAAGCACTGCAGAGGCGGCACCATCTCTGAGAAGGTTTTCCTGATTTCTCCACTACAGCTGGAGCTCTGACTCAGCACCCTGCCCAAAACCTGGCAGGCTCCCGGCATGCCCGAGGATCACATTGCAGCCAGGGAAGGTTCAGCCTCACAAGAAGCCAGGGAGCAAGCAAAACTTCACCTGCCCCTCATGTCAAGGTATGCAACCTCCAAAAGCCCAAGGGTTGGTTCTACAGCACCTTCCTTCTGGAAGTATCCCAATTAACAGGCTTTGGTGAGACCCAAGGGGAAGGTTTGCTCCCAGAGAACAGCAAGTTAGGTTGGTTAGGGGCTTATTCCAGAGCTCCCATCCTCCACTTCTCACCTTGCATGAGTAGGTCTGAGTATACATCAGGAAATGATAATTTTTGAGGTCCCTTCAGTGACTGCAGTGGAGATCCATCACAGGACTTAGTTCTACCTGTTTATCCTCGCACACTTTTCACTTAGTTTGATAATTAAGTGCCCACCCATTTATGGCTTCTGCCTGACTTTGATGTCTTATCTTAAAGCAGACAGCACTGGCAAGCTGAGAGGACCCAGAGATCCTTCCCTGGGGAATACCATCAACACCTGACAGTTTAACCCATGTTATAAACCTCAACACTTGCTCTTCTTATTGCCTAAAAGAGAATCTGAGTCCTTCAAGACATCAGATGCCTACAAAAGAGCAAAGCTTTCCTGGAGAGACAGAGACAGCCACGAAAACTTCAAACTGTTCACTAAGAACAGCTTTTAAAGATCACCAGAGCTCCTCTCCCACCAGGATACACAACATCCATCTCCCCTTCAGCACTTGTGCTTCCTGTTCTATCTACAGCTCCAGCACCATGTAATTAAGTTTGTTATCTCTCCACACAAACCCCAGCAAGCGCCTTGTTTTCCTTCACATGCAGCTCGTTAGTCTGAGCTCTGGCCTGAAGGTCCCCTTCTCTGTTTCATTTTTTGAAAGGCAAACGTGCTTTTAAAACAATGTTCTGACCAAGTCCAACCACTGAAATTCTTTCTCGGTCTGTAGCCACTGGCAAGGGGAGCAGCCAGCACACAAACCCTCCAGGCTCAAGCGGCTAGAAAAGTTCCCAATACCTGCAGACATGTCACCTTCCCCCCATCTCCAGCTGCCATCTCATGGTGGGACCCAGCACACATGTGCAAGGAGAAGAGGACATGGCCTCAGGCTGTGCCAGGGGAGGCTCAGGCTGGACATCAGGAAGAATTTCTTCACACAAAGGGCTGTCAGGCATTGGAAGGGGCAGCCCAGGGAGTTGGTGCACTCCCCATCCCTGGAAGTACTCAAGAAGTGACTGGACATGGCACTCAGTGCTCTGGTCTGGTTGGTAAGGTGGCGACTGATTAAAGGTTGGACTCTGTAACCTTGGAGGTCTTTTCCAACCTTAATGATTCTGTGACAAGACCACCTTCAGCAGCCCGAGTGCTGTCATTTTGGAAGGTCACTACTCAGACTTTTTTCTGTCCCCAGCTCTCCCTAACTTGAAGAAATGGCTGCCCTCAAGCACATGAAATTGTCACCATTACCCAGCAGCCTGGTGACAGTCACGACTCGATGTTACACAGCCTCACCAAGAACAGCTTCTCCCCAAGCACCAGAGCGAGCTGTCCTACAGCTCCATCGCAGCAGTCGGAAAGATGCTTTTCTTAAGCACTGTCCTACTTTGGCAAAGTAGGCGTGTGTTAAACCAGACCTAAATCTAAAATGTTACCAGATTGGTTTGGGTTCTTTTCCCCTGTTGCCTTGCCTTCGCCCCCATGTCACACCTCCAAAGTGGAAGTCACACCATAACTGCTTCTCTCCTTGCTGACCCCTTCCGCTGTCCCCCGCCCATGTTTTAACTCAGCGTGGCCAGGGGGATTTTGGGCTGTAGGTCGAACCCTTCCTCTCATCCCAGACGAGACCAAAAAAAGCACGTGCAGGCTGTGGGCAGACACAAGTTCCCCACTGCCTTCTCCTTTGTCTGTTTCAGTATGAATAATCACCTGCTAGTTCCCGTTTCCTAAGCTGGCGGGGCCAGTTCATTTCACAGGACAGCAGCTGAGGGAGGGCACATGGGACGGTTCTGCCATTACACTGCAAATTGCTCCCAGTGCCTCAAGGACCAGTGTCTGCAGAGAACTGTTTACTGCCTGTAGCCCAGCTGCAGCTCAGAGGCTACTCAGGCACTCCAGACACCAATTAGGATTTCTCCATGTTCCTACATTTAACAGCAGCTTTCATCCCACTCTGCAGCCTTTATTACTTAAGGTGACTTTGAACCACCCCAGACAAAGTCTTCAGATGGGGAGATGTGGAAACCAAGAGCTCATTTATTTCACTGGCCTTTGTAGCTGAATAGCTACATGTGATTGCACTGCATTCAGGTTTGATCAGTCCTTTGGAGCATGCAGACCTCCTGCTCCAGTTTCAGTGTGGCTGTCATGGGTTTCAGTGAGAAAAAAAGCAAGTTTCAGCTACTTGGGTAATTTTTGCACGTGGAAAGTTGAAGGGAGCCAAGGTGAGAAAACCAGTGAGAGCAGCAGAGCCCTGAGCTGCTCCGCTCAGTGTCTGGCAGCAGCATTTCATGTACCAGCCCTTATCTGCAGCACTGCAGTCCCAGCACTTGGTCTAACGACTCCGGGTTTTTTTTCTGCTACAGAACACCTGGGTGCCATTGATTTGTGTCCCCAACTTCTTCTGCAGCTTGAGATAAGGCAAACGCAAGGGAGCATCTGCCTGCCACGGCTATTGTGGACAGAGAGCAGCCCAGACACATCCCAGTAACCAACTGGAAGGAACAACCCCGGCCTCCCAGCTTTGTGCATGCTCAAGTGTGGAGCTATAAACCATTTCCGAGTTAGCACTGCACAGGTCTGTCACAGGGAGCTGCTCCTCTAGCCAATATGTGCTTTTTGAGCCAGGAAGGAATTATGCTCAAGTTTTCTTGTCTTCCTTACCAACACCCTGATTCTCATTAGCCTTACTGACAGCCTATTAAACAAGATGAAAACTGGCCGTAGGACAATTTGTTTCGACATCCTGCTGCCCCTACCTGCCTCGCACTTATTAAAAACTCTCGGGAAAAATGACTGACCTCTGTTGGCCTAGTGCCTTCCAGCCACCAGATGGAGAGAGCAGCAAGTCCAACCACATCAGTCCCAGCATTTCAGAGGATTGTCACTCAGGGCTCATCACACCGTCTCCAGCAGATGGGATACCAGCACCTTTGCCTGCTAACTACAAAGCAAAAGAAGGGATGCCAAGCTATTCCTTCCTCGGGATATGGCAGGCTGGCAGCATCATCTGCCCACTGCTGCGTTCCTGTGAGCGCCTCAGTAGCGGCCCAGGATCGCCACCACCCTTCTCCATCACCCAACAGCCTGGGGAGCTCTCCTGCCTCGGATTATCTGCTCCGTTCCCTGCTGATAGGCCTGTTCTCCAAGCTCTCTGCTGAGCACGGGAAAGACCAGTGCCACAGCGTGCCACTCACTGCCATGAGAGCTCAGATGTAACCTCGGAGCTCACAGCAAGTTTCAGGAGCTCAGAGTTGATCCATTCATCCTTTTGGAAGGAGAATGACAATTCATGGTTGCTATAGGCTTTTCTGGGCTGCATTAAGCTTCTCCAAGTGAGAGCTGAAGAGCTCTTCAAGAGTAACTGCAGCTCTCTCCTCCACAGAATTTCTGTACAAGTTTAAAGACTTGGGGTTTTTTAATTTCTATTCAAGCATTATTCCTCAGAAGATTCCATCTACTCACAGGTTTTTGAGCTGAAGCAGCCATCCACAGGATGGCCACTGGACATTTCTAGAGTCTTTAAGACTTGGTCAACACAGAGGAAAATGGTTTTTTTCTTTCCAACTCATGGTAAAACAAACCAAAGCTAGACAGATTTCAGGGACTCGCTAGATAAATGCACCAAGTTTCATGTGGGGAGGGTGTTTAGTGCTGCTGGGAGCATTAGCTGCTTACAGATTTACCTCATAGCTTCTAAGGGTACTAATCTGGCTCAGATCTTAGTGCTTTCCTGCTCACCTCCAGCCCCACTGCCAGGCAGTAAGAATCCTGCCACCAGATCATCAAATCCTCCCCAGAGCGTCAAGTGCCAGGGCTTGTCCTTAATCAGGGGCTCAAAAAAATGCCTGTGCCCATGACCTCTACCTAGGTGAGCCAAGTGCAGAGAGAAGACACGATGTGCCATGCATGGGCAGGCCACCCCAAGGCTGAGAGCATGCTCTGGTTGCTGGGAGAGCCTGTTCCCAGGTCTGCTGGAGCAGGATGAACTGGGCAATTCCTGGCTGCTGGCATGGCTTCCTTTGGCACGGCAGAGCCACTGCTGCCATGGCAGCTGCAAGCTGCTGCTCCAAAGGGTGAAATGGGAGAAGCTGCAGCCATGCAAAACTCCCTGCTGTGAGCATGTACGTTTTTAGCTGCTCCATGTCACTGGCCAGAACACTTTGGGAACACCTGGTTGTTGTACATCAAGGTAAGGTTCCGGAACTATTAAAAAAAAAAGCATCTCACAAGATTTTTGCTCTAAGTCTCTTGGTCTGCAGATCCAGCAGTTCCTTGGTGTTTCAAATGTGTTTTACCAGATTAAGCAAGAGACTTCTCAGAACACCCAGGTGGATTCCTGCATGCCAGCTCCACGATAGGTTTAATTTCTGCATCAGTGAGTAAGGTGATTATCCCTCCAGATGTACTTTACCCTCCCACTGCTTCGGGGATTTCAGGCTTGATCTTACACACCTCTAGCAAAAGCAATTTTATTTAATTTCTTAAATGAACTTGCAGAACAGAAGAAAGTCAAGTTTTTGCTCTGGCAGCTTTCTGGAGCACGGCAACCCATTTTAAATTACAAGGAGGGTCACTTTACTATCCTAGATCCAACTGTGGGTTTAACTACCCTCGCCTGGCTCCAGCCATCTCCTCCCAGCCTCTTCTGAAGCCCAAGGGACTCCCACCACAGATTTGATCTCAGTTCATCACAGGTGACAGAACCCCTCGGGTGCTGACGTCGTCTTGACACCACCAAGCGCAAGAAGCCAAGCTCCCAACTTCTAGGTAATGAAATATTCATCCCATGTAACAAAGCCCAACAGCATAAACAGGCAAAGCTCCAACGCCTGCCCCAGCTGGGTGTAAATCAAAGGCTGTTAATCTTCCCCAAGTTCTCATTCACTGCCGAATACTAAGCATTAGCCTTTTACAAGTAGAGATCTCCTACAGCAATTGTTGAGCGTGTCTGTTAGCACATGGCACAGCAACAGCTTCTCCACCTACTATTAATAAACTTCGTGCTGCTGAGCACCACAACTGTCCAAACAACGTGTCCATCAGCAGCCTCGTTAGCACTGAAGCTGAGACTTCTCGCTGGTGTTTTTCTAGAGCCTTGCTGAAACCATCTTAGAGAGGAGTCAGAAGCGCACTGACACGCCAAGTAGCTTTGCTTGGTACGTAAGCAAAGACACACCCCAAGCAAGCCAACCCATCCAGCGAGATCAGAGGGAATTTGCAAACAATTAAGGCATGGTTTGCACTTGGAATCCCTGCAGACTTGCGCTCGTCCAAGCGCAGCTGCCTCAAACACCCATAGACGGACTCAATTCCAACATCTCCTTTATAGAAGGAAAACATTAAGTACTCTAATCCCTAATCTGGGGATCACTTTAAGGGAATCTCACGCCATCACCAGTGACATGTTCTCTAGTTACTCTCCTACTGCAATTAACTAATGCACTGCCCCTGGTCACTAGATCACTAGCTTGGGGCCAAAAACTAGGTTTGTTTAATATCTAATTGAGCATGTACTGGGTCATGTCCGAGATGTGACTAAATCTGGGTTAGCACAGAAAAACCTGAGACTGGGGGAAGTTTGCCCTTAAATAGGCAGACAAAGGCTTTTGTTTCGCCAGCTATACGAAGGCTTTGCTTTTGAGAGACAGTCTTGTCAGTGTTTCCTGCAGCCCAAGGACTGCTGCCTCATCATTTCAGCTCCATTTTCCAGAACTTACCGTTTCTGAGCTTTTCCAGACTATACCAAGCTAACCAGCACTGCAACCAGCATGAGACGCCTGGGTGAAGATCAACCTTTATAATTCAGCAGCCCCAGCAGCTCCCAGGGCTCCAGCCCGCAGGAGGGACCAGCAAGATGCAGCAGCTCAGCCTCACTGTCATTGTGCACTCAGAAAAGGTGGACAAAACCATCCCACTGCTGAGCTCCTCCCCCAGGCACGCTCCCCACCCAGAGCCACCGGTGGGAATCCCACATCTTGACATCTGGGTTCTGGAGCAAAGAGTCAGCCTCTTACTTTAAAAAGTAAATAAATTTAAAGAGCAGAATGAAAGTTATTTTGTCCTCATTTCCCTTCATTTTAGGCTGGGAGGAAGGACTTTGCTCATTAGATCAGGCAGCCAGAGGAAAAACATTCCCACAAAGCCATTTTATTTCCATGGGGAAAGAAGAGTTCTCCCACCTTCAATGACCGAAAGCTGCACTGGCAGAAGCACAGGCAGAGCCTGGAAGCCAGCAGCCATGGCAGAACGTTTTATCTCAATGCCACCAGCACAAAGCCGGCCACCACCATTTATCTGAACAGCTTCTTCAAGTCAAGCCAAAGGTTTCAGAGGCTGAAAGACAAAGCCTTCAAAAATCCAGCACAATGACCAATCCATAGCTACTTCCCCTTGTTTTAGCTGGTTTCCAGGCTATCACTGCCCACCAGTGACCATCACTACTCAAATTGAGTCAATACTTACGTTTCCACTCAATTTTTGCTTCCCAGACAAGGCAGTTGCTATTTTCCAGACAAGGCAGTTGCCATTTCTCTGCAGTCGCGTGAATCTAACACTGGGGAGCGAGACTTCAGCTCAGGACCAGTTAGGTTAGTTACCTTTCCAGTAAAGAGCTGAAGCTGTGGAAGGCTTTCAGCTTTTCCGGAGGGAAAGACAAAGGCTTGACCAGCAAAGGAAAGAAGGTCTAAGCTGGCTCCAAACCAGTTAGCACAAAAATATTCCTCACAGCGTCAGCTTCGGAAAAATCTGTCTTGAGCTGCAGAGCACTGAAGCATAGAAGAACGCCTGGAAGCATCAAGGGTGCAGCAGCTACCCAGAGACAACCTCAGCCTTGCATCACAGCTCTGCCACGGTGAGGTGGAAGGTGATGTCTGTGTCCTATCAAGACTGTCAATGGAGAAACGCCTGGGAAGCCAGGCAAATCCTGCTCCACTGTGCCTTGTACTGCAGTTATGCTAATATGCATTCACATTTCGCTGGCAGCTCAGGAGGCAGAACGAGGCAGAAAAGCACAAGGTAGAGTCCTAAATGCCCCAGGCACTGACCCATCTGAGGAAAAAGCTCCCTCAGGTCAGACTGGAGGCATTTTCCAATGCCTCTTTCTCTGTATCTGCCTCTGAACAGCCTGGTGTTGGGCTGGGACACCGAACAGCTAGCCCGGGTCTGAACTAGCCTGACAGTCCTCTTGACTCTTCCCTGCCAGACTGGAATTGAGCTCCCAACACACCACTCGCCTCTGCCAAGGGAAAAGCAGCACCGACAAGTTCAGCAGTGCTCCACATCCAAGGACAAGTCTGAGCTCAGACAAAGCCACCTCCCAAAAAGCAGCTGGTTACTCAAGTGCTAGCAGTTGAGACACACAAAAGCTTGGATTCTTTATTTTCTCCTAAATATGTACCCTTGCACACAACTTCTGTGCATGGTTTACTTGGCATGAAGCTGTTCCAAATAGAAGCTCAAGAGTTCAGGCATAGAGTTGGTGCATTAGGCCCTGCCAGATGTGTCACCATCCATGGGGGTTTCTCCAGATGTCAAGTCATGGCTACCACTCTCCTCCCCAGCCCCTGCTCCATCAGCTGCACCCTGAGCCATGTTTCTCCTTGTACCCTCAAGAGCAACAGCTAGTAGATCCAATTCCCAACTACAGGCCTGCAGAGATAGTAGAAATATCAGGCTTTGAAAAATCCTAGTCCTTAGGATTGTGATCTTGGGGTCACTCACCAGCCTGGGAACAAAACCCCACCCCCTCCCC
>VXBT01005673.1:1178184-1208291 GCA_013400235.1 Oriolus oriolus | reverse complement strand
GGGCGCGGCCCGCGCCGGGGGGAGCGGGGGGGTTCGCGGGAGGCACCGTGGGACTGGCGGCACTCGGGATGGAGCTGCGGGACAGCGCCAGGCGCGTCCCCACACGGGGCAGGGACGCGCCCCGCAGGCCACGCACACTCACAGCCTGGTCCCGCTCATGGCCCAGGAGCCATTCGCAGCATGGACACGCTCAGGGCGTGGACGCTCCCACAGCCCCGGCGCGCTCGCAGGCTGGACTCGCACTCAGAGTGGGCTCAGACATGGCCCAGACCTGCTCAAAGCCCACGCACTCCGTACACAGCTCGTAACGCAGGCCCGCTCGCAGCCAGGCCCACTCAGAGCCCGGCCCCACTCACAGCCCACACACGCCACACACAGCCTGTGCCCACTCATAACCCACGGTCACTCACAGCGTGACCCACTCATGGGCTGGTCTCAGAGCCTGGAGCCACTCACAGCGTGGTCCCACTCGTGACCAGACCCGCTCAAAGCCCAGATCCACGCACAGGCTGGTCCCACTCATGACCAGACCCACTCATGGCCTGGACCCGCTCACATCCTGGCCGCACTCACAGCCTGAACCCACCCGCAGCCCCAACCCACTCACAACCCGAAGCCACCCACAGCCCAGGCCCACTCACAACCAGATTCCACTGAAAACCCTGATCCCCTCCAAACTCAGACCCCTCCCATCCCAGTCCCACTCCCCATTCCCCTGTGGAGACCCTGCCAATGCTGCTGTGCCTGGGGTCTCTAACACTGTGACAATGCCAGGCCAGGTTGTGGAGTCACATCCTGGGGCAAACCCCTGTGCCCTTCTTTCCCCTGCCCCCTCTTTCCCACCATGGCCGGGGTCCTGATCCACAGAGGAGAGCATTCCCGCTGGAGAGCAACGCTGGATAATGAATAATGGCAGCCACCTTGGGCACAGGGTGCACTCACTCATGGAAAACCCATGGGATGGAAACACGTCTGCTCCAGCCGTGTGGGGCTCTGCTACATGGGGAGCACCACTGGGTGTCATAAGACATCCCACTTTCCCAAAAAAATCTATGGATAAAGTGACGTTGAGAGGAGGTTGCAGCACTGCGAGACATGAAAGGGTTTAATGGATCCTGTTTTCCTGAAAAGCCTCTGGATGAAGCGATGCTGAGAGGATGCTGTGGCACCAGGGGAAAGGAAAAGGGTCTAACAGAGTGATCCCAATGGAAGCGCTTTATCCTGGTTGGAGAGAGCCAGGCAGTGCTGATGCACAGATGAACACTGTCCTTCATGTGCCACACGTCCCTGGCCCTTCCCAATGCCACTGTCCCCACACAGGTGCTTTGGGAGGTGTGGGGACGATCTCGGAGGACTCAGCCGTCCCACTTGCCAATCCCTGTGCGCTGTGGTTTCCTTCTGCGGCCTCACAGGAGCCCTGGGTGGCACTGGGACATGCTGGTGTCCTCAGGGCAATGCTGTGGCTGTCCAAAGCCCATGGCCACGGTCTCACCCACGTGGGTGGGGACACACTGGTTTGGGAGTGCTGGTGGTGGTGAGCAACACCCTTTTGGGGCAAGATCTCCGTCTTTATCGTGGGTTTAGCACCGCTCTGCAAACCACAGAGAATGGCATCGCCTGCGTTTGTGCAGCACAAAATCCTCCTTTGTTTACAGCTTCCGAGAGCAGAAGAAATCCCCCCCCCTCTGATAAACAGGACCAGAAACACGCCCGGATCCTCTCCATTTCCTCTGCAGAAATCAGACGCTGTCTCCTCGCCCGCACCCCCGGCCTCACACCCCGCAGCGCACGTGGCTCCGCAGTGAGAACAGCCTTTGTGCCCAGCCTTTGTTTACTGCCCCGGCCATCCCGAGGAGAGATCCCACAGACAAGGGCAGTTTATTCCTCTTCCCTGATAAAGGCTCATTCATCCTCCCGAGGGGGCTCGCCGTCATCTCTGGAGAGCTCCACGGTGGGGTTCTGGGTTGTTTTCGCCCTGGCGCCAGTTTTGGGGGAGGGTTTGAGTGAAAAAGTGCAGAATGCAAGAGAATATTAAAGGAGTTTGGTGCCCAAATTAAATTTTCAGCTGTCGCTGCCATTTCTTATCAATAATCTTGAGGTATCTGTGGGGCATCACCTGAGCCGAGCGCTCTCAGATCTGTGTATGAATCAGAGCAGGCTCCCTGCTCATCCCCTTTTGAGTGATCCTGCTGCATTTGGGCTGGATATATGCATCCTCTAAGTTGGAAAATAAATAATATCATCCCTTGGGTACGATTCCTGGGTTCTCGTGGACAATATTGAACACAAGCCCAGACCTGAAGAAGTACTTGTGCACCTGGAAGATCCCCTGATTTCGCCAAATCTATCAACAGTCCTAATAAAAACTGTTGCCTCTCCATGCAAACCTTTGGACTCTTATCTAGTATTTTCCATAAACCTGGCACGTTCTCAGCCAGCCCAGCTCTGCCAATTTACAGTGACCCTGTTTTTGCCCCAAAACGAGCAAATACTGATTTATTTCTGTCAGAGCACCAGAGCCATAAATACATTTCCCAACGCAGATGATTTCCTTCCCCATCGCAGGTCAGAACAGGATATTCATGATTCTGTAAATTCTTCAGAGTAGCAATCTGGCTGTAATATTTATCTGCAGTGAATCCAGCCCCCTTTTTGAGACCTGATGCATAAATCAACACCCCTCACAACACCTAATTCCTCTGTTTCACAGCAGTGGGATGAGGGTTTGGTGGTGAATGGTCCGAATTAGAAGGTTCTGGTGGGCAGCACGGGCAGCTGGAGGTGTTACCTGGCTGGACATCATTAAATCCCCTTCTCCCACCTCTGGTCCCCACAGACACCCCTCAGTGAGAGGCTGGGGCAGCTGCTGTGCTGGGAAATCGCAGTGACCCAAAGGATGTGGGTCTGTTCTGCAGATGTCCCAGAAAAACCTAATAACCTCGATTCTGCCTGCAGGATTAAAAATACTTCTCTGCGTTCAAATGTGCCACTTTGTTAATTCCTGTGGCCTGGAAGAAGAGTCTTTCTCTTTGCATTTTCTTGCCTTCCCTGTTACGTCTTGTCAATGCCTTGTGACACCGTGAGGGAAGGCAGGAGAATTCTCTGTGCCTCGGAGCTTTGCTTGGGTTAGCTGCTGGCTGCTCCGAAAATGGATCCAGAAATCCTCACCCCTCGCTTCCTGCAGGAGGGCGACAGCCGTGTGCCCCTACCCTTGTGCCTCTTCCCTCCATGTCTGCTTGCTTGCGGCGAGGGAGATGCCCAGGGAAGGGGATGCCCATCGTGGGAGATGCGTGATGCGAGTGTCCCAGCCTGTCCCCACACCAAGGGGTGTCACCACAGCTACACCTGCCACACCAGCAGTGACCCAAGTGCTTGGTGTCTGCAGCTGGTGGGTGGCAAAGCTGTGAAGAGCAGGGGACACAGGGTGGCATTTCCCAGGGCTGGTGTGTGGGCTGGGATGGGTCCCATCCCTGGGATGCTGCCCAGGCTCCTGCACTGCCCCAGCGTTCCCTGGCTGGGTGCTCACCCCAAGCCCCACTGCCCAGGCAGCTGCTGCTTGGATTGCCCTGAAGAAGGGGCTGCCTGCCCAGGGGAGCAGTTTTGTGACTCTTGCAGTTATGTTGCTGGTAAAACAAGCTGAGGAAACCTCTGGCTTCAGTGTTCCCTTCCCTGAGGTTGCAGGACAGTGGTGCCCTCACATCCTCCCTGCCTGACCCCTTACTGGGCCAGACTGCCTGTCCCCAGCACCCCAATGCTGTGACACTCTGGCCTCTCTCCCACGGTGTCATCCTGAGCCTGGCTGCGTGACACAGCGAGGGACACACCCCAGGAGCAGCCCAAGGGTGTCCCCTCTTCCCCTGCACCTCCCCAGCCCCACGCGGTGCAGCCTTGGCCCCTCCACCCTGACCCGCACCAGAGCTGGAGGGGGTCACACCAACCCAAGGAAGGACCCCACAACCAAGAGCTGGGTGAGCTCAGGGGTTCACCAACCCTCCCCAAAACATCCCAGAGCCAGGAGGCTGCCTCAGCTGGGGCAGGAGGCGATGGAGGGGCCGTGGCTGGCGGGGCTGGTGACAGACCGAGGGTGCTTTTCTGGGAGTTTCCTTCCCCCTGTCTGTGGAGCTGCAGCGCTTTGTACCCAGCCCTGGCCTTTCATCTCAGCCTTTCAAAGCACTTTCCAAGCCCAAATTAATTCTGCTGCAGCAGCTGCCCTCCCGTGCTGTTTAGCATAAACCCTGCCACGAAGCAGGGCTGCTCCTACCCCTCGGGGCTTCCAGGAATGATTTTGCCTGGAACCACCTCAAGCTACCGAGATGGGCTGCGAGAGCAGCACCCCGTGCCTCCCACTCTCCCCTTATTCCCAGTACCCACTAAGAACTGCAGCGATGCCCGTGCCATGGCACCCTCCGCTTGGAAAATCCCCTCTCAGCCTTCTTCCCTGCCCTCGGGAAGATGCTCCCACATAAGACATGTTCCCATGGGAAGCCGGGGTGCTCTGGGACATCCGGGTTGTCATAACTCGCCCTGGGTGCTGGTGGGGAGCCGGGGGGACCTGGGATGCAGGATCCCAGCGGGAAGGTGGGCTGGGAGCAGGCGGGCGTGCTGCTTCCCTGCGGGGCATTAATAATTAAGCAGGCTCGTCAGGCTCAGATGGCAGCTCTTATTTAAGGAGCCGATATAAATACCGCCCAGACGGCACTTACGGAGCACCTAAAAAAAGCCCTGCCTGTCTCGGTCCCTCCAGAAGCAGCTCTGAGCTCTGCGGGGCTGGTGGGCAGCACCAGGCAAAGTGGGCACCAGCATCCTGTGGGGACAGGGGTGCCCCGGGCTCTGAGCCTGAGAGGTGGCAGCGCCTGGGGCCAATACTCGGGGCACAGCCCGTGCCTCAGTTTCCCTCTGCCGCAAGGACCTGTCTCAACCTTTCCTCCTGTGCAGTAGCAGGGGAACCAGTGCAGGGCTGGATGCTCAGCTCTGTGTCCTGGGTTGGTGGCACCGGGAGGGAGTTGGGGGATCTCTGCCCGCACACCCCCCGCTCCACCCATGCCAGGGAAGAGCTGCCCCGTGTTCCAGTGGCTGCCAGGTGCCCTTTTGTGTTTGTGCTGGCAGCGAGTGACCCCCCGGGCCCGCTGTCCCTCATGTCACAGCTACCCAGGGACACCCCTCCTGCCCTGGGCTCGGGGACACTCATCCCCCAAGGGCAGCTCGGTCCTCCCCTCTCCCTGCCCAGGAGCTCCAGGACCCCCATCCTAGAGCAGCCCCATCCCTATTGAAGGGCAGGGGGCTGGGGAGGGGCACGCAGGGCTGGGAACTTCGACACAGCCATGACCAGGGGAGCAGCGGGACCCCCCCAACCTGGACATCAGCCCCGCATCAGCATCCCGGCCCCAGGAGGAGGCGAGGAGCCGGAGGCGGGAGGGACGGGGCTGTCACAGCCTCACCGCTTGCTGCAGTCCTGCTCGCAGGCTCTGCAGCGTGACTCAGCACAGCCTCACCGCTCCCAGCCCCACCGCCGCGGCCTCTTCCCCCAGCCCGGGGGGGAACACTCGCTCCCCGCCTTCCCCCCGCCCTCCCACGGCCCCTGTCACCCCAGAGCCACCCCGTGGTCCCACTCATCGCTGTCTATCCCCACCCCAGGAGCACCAGCGGCTCCTCCAGCCCCAGCACAGGAAGGGACACCCCCCTCCAGGGGCAAGTCGGGGCTCCGAGCAGGGTGGGGGGTCAGTCTGCAAGCGCCCATCACCTCTGCCGTGCCCATGGATCCATCTGGATCTGGCCCAAAGCCCGAGATGGGATCAGGGGAGCTGAGCACCAGCTCCTGCTATGGCACCTCTCCAGGCGGTGGGAGAAAGGATTTGGAGTGTTTTTTCCTGGGGGATGGGACTGAAAGAGATGTCAGGTCACATGGAAAAGTCTGGAGGTTTTTAGAAGGGTTTTTTGAGCCCCACTTTTGCGCTGTTTGGAGCCTGCCAGGATCAGCTTGTCCCAGCATTTCTGTGCACATCGCCTCTGGCCATGACCTGGAGGTTACCGGGAGGCCAGGAGGGTGGCCAGAGAAACCAAACAGCGCTGGGGAGGAGAATGGGCACCCCAGGTGTCCCCTCTGACTGTCCCTACATCCCCAGGCTCAAGGACACTTGAGCAGAACCCCGCCGCCTGTTGGTGCAGCACCCCGGGGACAGGCGTGTCCCCGCACTGCCACAGCAGCCCATCCACACCCCCATCGCTGCCGTGGGGCCGGGCAGGGCGTTTGCAGCGGGGGCACCGCGGTGGCTGCGTCCAGGAGGATGCAGAGCCGATTAAACCAAGCGCCCAGCTGGCGGCAGAGCACCCGGGGATAGCCGCACCCCCCTCCCAGCCGCAGGGCAGCCCCCGGCCCGCGGCATCGCCCCGGGAAGCGCGGCTGGCAGACAATCCCTCTGCTGCCTCCCTCCAAACGCGAGCGGTGGCAGCGGGGCGGCAGCGAGTTGGCTTTCGCCAGCGCTCGGCAGCCCACGCGGGGAGGCTCCTGCCAGGGGAGCGACATAAAATTAAATATATTCAAAAAAAAAAAAAAAAAAAAAAAAGGCAGAGAGGAGGAAATGATGGATGAGAGGATTTGCAGCCGGGGCCGTTTGTCCTGGCGGAGGGAGCCCTGCTGCAGGCACAGGGAAGCTGGCGGTGCCCGTGGGCCGCGCAGCCCCCGGTGGGGCGCGGCACGGCGCGGCACGACACAGCGTGGGGAGCCGCCGTCCCCGCGGTCCCCCCGCCGCCCCGCTGCCTTTGCCAGCCGACTAATTGCGCCAGTGACTTTGCAGTTCCCAAAATAGCAGCCGGCTCCGGCGGGTGACGTCAGCGGGAGCCGCGGCGGCAGGCCCGGCAGGAGCGGGGAAGGAGGGCGCTGCCGGCAGCGGGGGGTGCCGGGCAGCTCCTGCTCCCGCTCCCGCTGCGTGACCTTGGCACCCGGGGCCGCGCTCGCGAGGGAACAAGGCTTGCGGTGCCGCAGGGATGCCGCAGGGATGCTCGGGGCTGAACCTCGTTCGTCCCGCCGGAGGAGGAGGTGGTGCGAGGCTGCCCCTGCCCCGCATCCCTGCCGCGTGGGTGTCCACGTTCCCAGGACCTCTGGCTGTAGGGGATGGGGCAAATCTCGGTGCCTCCACGGGGTAAGGAATGCCCCTCCAGCCAAGGCAGCCGGGTCGCTGCAGCTCCCCGAGGGTGTCAAGGGGTGAGCCAGGACCACCCTCCCCGTGTCCCCCAGGGAAACTGAGGCACGTGGGGGGATGCAGAGGCAGCAAGGACAGCAGGGGAGGGCGCAGTGAGCTGGGAACACAGCAGGGCCCAAGGTCAGCCAGGTGGTGCTGGGAGCAGCAGAGCCAGGGATGCTCCCCGGCCCAGAGCTGCCTCCAGCACTGACTCACCCTGTGCCGGACGGTGCCCAGCTCCTCCGGTTACAGGCACAGACGGGATTGCCTTAACGGGGCACGGCGGCGGCGGGGCTGGCCCAGCCCGGGAAGGACATCCCTGGGAGCAGGCACTGACCCACGGGCCCATCTTGCCATCCCTGCAGTCTGCAGCCTCCCCTCACAAGCAGGGCATCCTCCACCACGTCCTAGACAGAAGCGCTGCTTGTACTGGTCTCATACTGGTCCCAGAATGGATTGCCCATCCCTCCCAGCACAGCTGGGGGGCGATTTAATCGTGAGTGTCCCCTCACCTGCCCCAATTCCTGGGGAGCAGAGCTCCTGAGCCCCACACCAGCGCCCAGCCAGAGGCCAGCTTGTTATTCCAGATCGCAGCAAAATAATTAAAGCCTCCTCCATTTCCCCTTGCTCATTTGTGCTCCTTCAGCCTGGATTAATGGGTCTCTTTTCCCCAGCACAGACTCATTCCTTATTCCTAATAGCCCATAAATCCCAGCCTCAAAATAACCCCAGCTTTTGCCTGGACCTGCTGAAATATTTATTCTCTCCTCTCTGCTACCCCCCACACCATCCCCTCTCCAGGGATGGGGAGAGGAACTAATCGATGACATCGACCCGTGTGGAGCTGCAGCTGCTCTGGGCGCCGGGAAACAGCTGACGTCGGCAAGAGGATGGGAGCTGGGCAGGAACTCGGCTTCTCCCGGCTCCCACGCAGCCACTGCAGCCTGGCTGTGGTCCCGTGGTGGGATGCTCTGGCACCCCTGGCACCCCCCGCTCTGCTACCCTGCTCCAGAGCATCCCCTGTGCTGCTGCCGAGCTCCAGAGCATCCCCTGTGCTTCTACTCTGCTCCAGGGCATCCCCTGTGCTGCAACCCTGCTCCAGGGCATTCCCTGCGCTGCTGCCGAGCTTCAGGGCATCCCCTGTGCTGCTGCCGAGCTCCAGAGCATTCCCTGTGCTGCTGCCGAGCTCCAGAGCATTCCCTGTGCTGCTGCCGAGCTCCAGAGCATCCCCTGTGCTTCTACTCTGCTCCAGAGCATTCCTTGTGCTGCTGCCCTGCTCCAGAGCATTCCTTGTGCTGCTACCCTGCTCCAGGACATCCTCTCTGCAGCCACTCTGCTCCACAGCACCCTCTGTGCTGGTGCCCAGGTCTAGAGAATTCCTTGTGCTGCTGGCCTGCTGCAGAGGGCATCCCAGGGCTCCTTGCCCCAGGGCATCCCCATACTGGTACCCTGCTCCCACCCTGCCTGTCCCTCCCTGCTCCCAGAGGACCAGGAGATGATGCCCAGCTTGGCTGTGGAGCGTCTGGGGGGATCCCTGTGGATCCCAGCCCATCCCGAGCTGGCTGCAGGAGAAAAGGCTGGAAGGTGAGGGAGGCAGCTGCTGTCTTTCCTGGCTGGAAACCCTTTGCTTGCCGGATTGTAGGCTGTGAAAGGGAGAAACTCCGGGATACCAGGATCTGCTCTTCCCAGCTCCAAGCCAAGAAGAGCAGGGTGTGGGGTAACACCAAAAACCAGCCCAGCTTTGCCAGCTCAAGGCAGAGTCCCCAAGAAAAACAGGGAAAACCCATCCAGCCTTTCTTGTCTTCCTGCCTGTGACACCTCAAGAGGCAGCAGCTCCCAGAGCAGCTCCTGGCCACCAGCCCCACTCCCATCTCCCACAGCCACAGGGAGGGGATGGCAAAGCTGGAGGAGCCCACAGCACCCTCTGACCCATCTGATGCCTTAAGAGGCCAACCTGGAAACAGGGACCGGACAAGGGTAAGGGAATAAAGGTGGATA
This sequence comes from Oriolus oriolus, assembly GCA_013400235.1. NCBI lineage: Eukaryota > Metazoa > Chordata > Aves > Passeriformes > Corvidae > Oriolus > Oriolus oriolus. The sequence continues at coordinate 1,199,115 of VXBT01005673.1, read as the reverse complement.
TTTATTGGAAAGGCCTTCAGAGGCACACCCTGGGCAGGTCAAAGGCTGCACCCAAGATGGACCCCGAGTCACGAGTTCTTCACACTGTTATAGGTTTGGGCCATTTGCAGATCAGCATAAATTCACCAATTAAACTTTCACTAATGATGGACCTGCCCCTCAGCTCGCCCCCCTTCTCAAGGTGCTGGGTTACACATTTTGGGCCTGGGACGGGCTGGGTGTCCTTGGAGAGCAGGCCTGGAGAGGCTTTGTTATGTCTGTGTGAGCATGAGAGAGCAGCAGCTGACAGACCGCAAGAAACTTCAGAGTCACACACTAAGCAGTACAGAATTTGAAAAATATCAGAGTTAAAACATAAGGCATCACATCCGCAGCTGGCGTGGGCTGCGGGGATGGCCTGGAAGCTGCTGGGGACAGCTCTGTCCCCCTCCTGCTCCCAGCAGGACCCAGGCATTGCCCAGCTGTCCTGGAGGCAGGAGGCGAGGCGGGAAGTGAGGGGGCAGTGGAGCGTGCAGGACCTGGGAGCACAGGGAAAGGAAGATTTTGTTCCCCACCTCCCTGCCCTCTCCCAGGGCCCCAGCAAGCCCTTGTCCAGCTGCGCTGCCACAGCCTGCCTGGAAGATGCTTCCGTGCCTCAGTTTCCCCACTGATGGAAACCTGGACTGGGATAAAGTGCTGGGAAAGCTCTGCCCATGGGAAGTGGAAGAGAAGCAGCCAAGAGGAGCCTGGGCATGGGGCCAGGGCCACCCCACAGCCCGTGTGACTGCCAAATCCCACCGGGAACAAACCCAAAGCTGGATCCAAGCTCACCCCCTGAGCCTGGTGGGCATCAGGGTTCCTCCCCCAGAGCTGGGGTGGGGAAAGGTCCAAGCTGAGCTCTCAGCTGGGTGGGAATCAAGGGCTGCTTGAGGGTCAGCAAGGGATTTGGGCCAATTTTTGGCAGCAGGAGCTGAGCTCTCTCCTCCAGGTTTGGGGCATCCCCTCTTCCCCAGGCATTTGCTTCTATGCAGGGCCTTGACAGGAAAACAAGTCAGCTCTAAGAGGGCTTTCAAAGGGCTTTTATTTATTCACAAAACAAACCCAAACACATATAAGAAAAAAAATGGGAAAACCGAAAAAACCCAACCCAGGAATATGCACAGTCTCTTATTAACAAAAGAATTGCACAAACAGGGGAGTGAGCTCTGTGCCACTGCATGAGCCCTTCCCCACCCTTGAACCCCATCCATGAGAACAAGGAGATCATTTTCCCAGTGTCCCAGTAGGAATCAAACACTTGGTGGTGAAGGTGACTGGTGCTGCAGGCTGGGTCTTTCCACCTGAGCTGGGAGGAAAACAGCCTTTATACCCCAAAGGCACCGCACTGGGGAAGGAGCAGGCTCCTGGGTCCCTTCCCTTGCTCTGGGAAGGGATCTGGGGTCTTCCCTATAGTTTTCCATCTGCTTGTGTCCTGTCTGCCAGCTCCCTGCCTGCCCTGGGCACCTCAAAGCACGGAGCTTTTGGGACAGAGCAGCCAAAGCCAGCGCGTCTGTATGGCACAGGATGGAGAAGGATGGGGGGACTGCAGGGAGCCCCATCCTTTCCTGCTCCCCAGGGGATTTTCTGGGCATGGACTGGCTGCGCTGACGCCCCCCAGGAAGGCAAATCTCATCCGAGCTCTCCTAAACCCCACAGTGTTTGCAGAAGGAACAGGTGAAACAGGCACAAGGATTGCAGATGGCGTGAGATCCAACGCCTGCATTTCTGCTGCATGGAAGTGGGGGAGGAATTGGTATTTCTGATGCCAAAACGGGAAGAAAAAGCTGGTATTGGGATTGCTGGAGGGCTTGCAAAGCAAATTGCAGAACAGCAGTGACTCTCTGCAGAGCCACTGGAACATCCTGGTGTGATTTCAGCCCCCTTTTTACATTTTCTGAGTATAATTTAACGACATTTTCACAGCAGAAAATCCATTTTTCTCTCCTCATCTCTGAAAAGAAATGGCTGAAAGCAACCAGATTTCACACCAGAAGCGGTTTCGTTTTTCCAAGGGGCAGTCTGGGGGTGGTGAGGATGGGGGCGGGGGGGAAGCTTCAGCCACTATTTCAGGAGCTGAGGAGAACCCAGCCCTCACCCAGCTCTTCCCATCCTCGGAGCCCAAACACCCACAGGGCACCCAGCCAGCGCAGGAAGCGCACCCAGACCGGCAGCCAGGGTTGTGCCCTCTCTGTGAGGCGTTGCCACCAGCTCCCTGCAGCACCCCTGTCCCCCTTTACCTGCGGGAGGGTCATAGGATGTCACAGGCAGCACCGGCATCCTCGGAGTGGTCGCAGTTGTGGACGTCCCAGCGGATGTGGGAGCAGCGCAGCAGCGAGGCCTCGTGGCCCTTGCACTTGAGGTTGTCGAGGAAGATGTAGCCGGTGCCTGCGCCGTAGCGCGCCTCCCCCCAGGCTGCCACGGCGTGCCCGCAGCCCGCCTGCCTGCACGCCACCCCGGCGTCCCGCAGGTCCCAGGCGTCGTCGCACACCGTGCCCCACTGGGACAGGTAGAACATCTCCACGCGCCCCTCGCACCGGTGGCTGCCGTTCACCAGGCGCAGGGAGCCTGCGGAGGGGACGGGGTGAAGCAGCCCCTGCCCGTGCCCACCCCAGTGCTGTGTCCCCCTCGCCCTGCCTGCCCTGGGCAGCTCTGATCTCTCTGAGGTTCAGCTTACAGCTCTCCCGGTGCCTCTGCACAGCCGGGAGCAGGGGGGTGACCACTGGCCAGCATCAGATCTGGGGGTGACCCTCCGACCATCGTGGTGGATGTTAAGTTGGAGGAGCAGACAATAATCTCTGTTCCCGGCTCAGCCCCTTTGGTCCATCGCCTCCTCTCCCCACCCTGAGGTCCATCACCCAGTGTCCATCACCTCTGCCTGAACCAGCCTTGGGGGCAGCAGGAGGGGCCAGGAGTTAACACTGCCACCAGTCTTTCCCCCTCCCGTGGGCTGCTCCAGGCACTGCCAAATCTTGTGCCTCTGCCTGAGCCACTTCTTTTTCCACCCTGTGCCGGCATGGAGCATCCCCAGGGCTGGCAGTGTGTCCCCCAAGGTGACACCCCAGTACCTACCTTCCTTGGGATGAGTCGGGGCCAGCGTGGTGGTTGTAGCAGTGGCTTCTTGGAAATGGTCTTCAGTGTCATCAGCACCTGGTGCGGGGGAAGAGAGGTGGGAAAAGTGACTCAAGGGACAGGGTCGGGTCAGAGCCCCCCAGCAGTGGTGTGGGATGGCTGGGGATGGCTGCAGGGATGTGGGGTGGGATGTGCACAAATGGAGGCCGGAGGGATCCACACCCCAGCCACCACCCACACCACAGCACCGACTGCCACCACTGTCCCCACGTGCAGGAGAAACCCTGGGGTGTGGGGGCTCATTATTCACCCACCACCCCATTTGGGGGACCCCATTTCCCACAGCCAGCCTGAGCGTGGCCAAAATCCTCCCCACACCCATTCTCTCATCGACCTTCCCACTGAGCTGGGCTTCACCGGAGACCTGCAACCCCCCGTGTCCCAGCTCCCCCTCCCACCTCGGCAGATGACCCCGGCGTCCTCGTGGTGGCCGCAGTTGTGCTGTCCCCAGCCCAGGTGGAAGCAGTCGGCCAGGCGCGCCTCGCCGCCGCCGCAGCCCACGTTGTCCAGCAGCACGGGCCCGCTGCCGTAGCCGAAGGAGCCGAGCACGGTGGCGGCGAGGGCAGTGCCGCAGCCCAGCTGCCGGCAAACCACCTGGGCGTCGGGGAAGTCCCAGTCGTCGTCGCAGACGGTGCCCCAGGTGCCGCGGTGCCGCACCTCCACACGCCCGCGGCAGCTCCCGTTCCCGTTCGCCAGCCGCAAGCCGCCACCTGCGTGGCACGACGCCGAGGGGACCAGGGCTCCACAGGGGGGCCGGTGTCCCCTGCTGACCCTCCAAGGGCGTGGGGTGAGCCCCCGGTTTCTGGGGTAACCCCTGGGGACGTGGGTGCAGCCCCCTGGAGATGTGGGGCAAACCCCTGTGGGCATGGGGTGAGCCCTTGGGTTATGGGGTAACCCCTGGAGAGCATGGGGTGACCATGGGGATGTCAGCTGAGCCCGTGGGGACACAGGGTGAGTCCTGGTGGCGTGGGGTGACCCTGGGTACATGGGGTGATTCCCAAGCAGCATGGGGTGAGCACTGTGAGCATGAAGCAATCCCTGGAGATGTGGGATGAACCCCTGAGCGGCACGGCGTGAACACCGTGGGAGCGTGGAGTAAACCCTGGGCATGTGGGGTGACCCCTGAGGATGTGAGATAATTCCTGGGGCGTGGATTGAGCACTTGGAACATGGGGTGACCTTTGGGGACACGGGAGGAGCCCTGGGGGCATGGGGTGAGCCCTGGGGATGTGGAGTGACTCCCTCTGGGGCGTGGAGCCCCATGCAGGACTCGCAGCAGGGGCACACTTACTTTCCTGCTCGACGGTCAGGAGCGCGGTGGTGACCACCTCGGTGGCCTGGGAGGGCTGGTCCCTGCTGTCTGTCACTGCTGGGACAAGTGTGGGGACACATGGGCATTGAGGGGGTCCAGATCCAGCAGCCGCTGCCCCTGCTCTGGTCGGTGCCAGAGGCCACTAGCACCACGGCTTCCCACTGGCAAGACCCTGCCATGGGCAGTGTCACCCCCCGAGCATCAACCACTCATGGCAGGACCCCGAGGTGGCCAGGCTGGGTCACAAGAGGACACAGAGGGCACAGCTTCCCCCCCGGATGAGTGACTGCCAACCTCCTTACCTGTGGCCGTGGCTGTGAGCGTCTCCTCCGAGCCCAGGGCCACCGAGGTGGTGAAGGATGTGATGGTGGATGTGTCCAGTCCTGTGGTGACACAGAGGGATAGAGGTGACACCTGGGAGGTTTTATCGTCAGGATTCGTTACCTTTTATGCTTCATTATCCCCTGCTCCTCTGAGCAAGGTCTGGCCTTGGTGGTGCCACCGACTCCGTGCCCAGAGGAGGTGCCACAGGGGATGGGGATGTTTAGGGAGGAAAGGACCAGCCTGAAAAAATTGTCCCTTTTGTCCTACATCGTCCCCTTTGTCCATTAATAGTGGGAAAGGGAAAGCAGTGGCACTTACTGCTCCCGTCATTAGCCATGATAATGAGGGAATTCAGGGGGATTATTAACGTTATAAACAGTAATCAGTGGAGGATGGCAGGAATACATCATTTCAGGAGGGGAAGGGGAGGCGGGCTGGGCCTGGCACCGTGCCCGGCCCCTGGCAGCCGCTCCCTCCTTCCGGACGCGGGCAGCTTGTTTTCCAGCCAGCAGAGCAGGGAAATGGCACAGGGAAACAGCACCATGGCAGGTGCATTTCCCCTGCAAGTCACCACCCCGGCTGTGCTCCAGGCTCTTGGCGTGGGATTGCTACTCCTGAGCACCAGGATGAGGGCAGATAAGGAGCAAGGATGCCCCCACAGCGCAGAGCCCGGTCCCTGCCCAGCCTTGGGCACCTCAGCACCTCTCTGAGGCCATTTCTGCTTGGAGACCAGGATGTCAGTGAGTTTTTCCCCACCCTGACGGCGATGCCCTGCGTGGTACCTGCGCAGATGACCCCAGCATCCTCGTGGTGGCCGCAGTTGTGGATGCCCCAGCCCAGGCTGTAGCAGGCGGACAGGAAGGGCTCGCTGCCGTCGCAGTTGACGTTGTCCAGGAGGATACGTCCCGTTCCATAACCAAAATAGGCATTGCTCTTGTAATCCAGGGCTTGCCCACAGCCCAGCTGCTTGCAGACCACGCTGGCGTCGCTCAGGCCCCAGTCGTCGTCGCAGACGGTGCCCCAGTTGCCGCGGTAGAAGATCTCCACCCGGCCCTGGCACGTGTCGGGGCCGCTCACCAGGCGGATGCTGCCGTCACCTGGAGGGTGGCAGCACGAGGTGAGAAGGATGTGGCGTCCCTGCACGTGGCACAGCGATGCCACCGTGCCCAGACCCTGCTGTGCCCGTGATGGCAAAGAAAATGAGTGAGAAAGAGCGGGGAAGGGGCGATGCTTTAGAGCAACGGGGCTTGGGAGCCTTGGGAACCTCTGGGATAGGGTGTGGCCATGGCCAGCACAGTGATGGGGTCTGGGGGTCTGCACCTCAGGGCTGGAGGGTTGGGAGGCTTCAAGAGGGGCAGCAGGTGGCAGTAGGGGACACTGCCCCCAGGCAGGATGTCCCCTCTGCTGTGACAGCAGCTTACTTTCCCCATCCTGCACCGAGGCCGTGAGGGTCCTGGTGGTCGGTCCTTCGCTGACTTGCGTGGGTGAGAACTCTGCGAAGGGAAGCAGAGGGGTGGCACCTGCTGCTGCTCCACCCCGAAGCTGGAGGGATCCCTCCCGCCCCACTGCTCCAGGAGGGTCTGCACCAAACCAGCCCCAGCTGGGAAATAGAGGGGTTTGCAGCTGCACCTCCCTGCCCAGAGCTCTCTGCCGAGGCCTCCAGCCTCTCTTCTGCCCTCAGACCCAGCTCCCCACCTCCTTTTTCACTCCTTCCACCTCTCCTCTCCAGTAATGCCATGATTCAGTTTCCTGCCCAAACCTCTGTTCTCTGGTTGCTGTTGGTACAACCTACCAGCCAGGCCAGCATCCCTGCCTTCCCATCCCTCCTTTTCCAAGCCCTGCTTCTGCAGGACGTGGGGATTCACTGAGCAGCTGCTCCAGGTCTGCACAGCCTCCCTTTCACAGCTCGCTGGTGCCTGGCTGATGAGCAAACCTTGCATGGCGAGGGAGGAACGTGTGTGGGGTACATAAGGGCCGCCACGGGGCCGTTCCACTTTCACTTGCCAAGTTCAAACACTTTCCACTGCTTTTCTCACCTTTAGGAACATCTCCTACTGAAAAGCTCAGCAATGTAGAGAAACACAAGTCAAAAGGGGAAAGAGCAGTTGGGCAGCGACTGACTCAGAGGCAGGAGCGTGGGTGGGCATGTGCTCTTTCCCCAGGGATCCTGCTGGAGAGGGCGCAAAGTCCCTGAGCTGGGAGTGACGAGGAACACAAAACAGGACGGTCACCTTATGGAGCACCAGCCTGTGGAGCTGGGAGGTGACCTGGATTGAGGAGAGGGGTGAAAGGAGGATGCAGAGGACGTTTGGCTGACCCAGGTCAGAGGAACAGGCTCTGTGATAAGACTCCTGGGCTCCACCAAGGCCCTTTCTAAATCTTGCACTTCACAGGAACCCCGCGCTCTCCTTGCCCCCGAGGAACCCAGCCTCGTTACCGTTGCACACAACAGCCACATCCTCGTAGTGGTAGCAGTTGTGGATGCCCCAGCCGTGGCTCCAGCACTCGCTCAGGGCTGCCTCCCAGCCCTTGCAGTCCACGTTGTCCAGGAAGATGGGCCCGCTCCCCTGGCCGAAGGTCATGGCGGCCGGGAGGGTGATGGCGTGGCCACAGCCCAGCTGGCGACACACCACGTTGGCATCCACCATGTCCCAGTCGTCGTCGCAGACCGTCCCCCAGGAGCCGTTGTAGAGGATCTCCACTCGGCCCTGGCACCGGCTGGGCCCATTGGCGAGACGGATCTCTGGGAGGATGGGAGCAGAGAGGTGCCTCAGCAGGCAGGGGGCCGTGGGGAGCAAACCTACATCAAACTCCTGCTCCTTCAGTAAAACCCTGCCCCTTCTCTGTAGCACGGGGAAGTTGTTGGCTTGGTGCTGCCCGCCTGGTGGTGGGACATGGGCTCCCCTTCCTCTGCTGGAAGCGGTGGCTGTGGAGACACAGCACATCTCAATCCAGGGGTGAGATGCACCATCACCAAGGCCAGGCTGGACAGGGCTCTGGGCAGCCTGGTCTAGAGGAAGGGTGGAACGAGGTGGTTTTTAAGGTCTCTTCCAACCCAAACCATTCTGCGGGTCTGTGGTGCTTCCATCATCTCTCCTGCTGATGGGCAAAACCCCAGTGGGAGAAGGGAAGAGCAGGCACGTGGCACCACATGCTGACGTACAATAGGTGACAAGCGACAAGGTGCAATTAGCAAATTCTTATTAGCCACAATGAATGCATCCAGAGCTGGTCCCACACGGGAGCCGGTGGGCTGGAGATGATCTCTCAAGCTGCTGGCAACAGGGAGCAGGTGTGGAAGTGCCCAGGGTCCACCACATCAAGGGAATTATTTACTTGTGTGTGATGCATGGCACAGGGACAGGGACTCAGCGGGAGATGGCAAAATTCTCCTCTCAGGATAATTAGCAGAATAGGGATAATAATCCTTATTTCCTATCCGTAAAAGAAGTTTAGCTTCTTCTTGCTGCTTTTTGTTCCAAACCAATATCTTTCCTCCTTTAAATTCCCCAAATCCCTTCTTTTACCTAAAAATACATTTTTCAGCTACAAAACTTCCTGGAGAAAAGTGACTTTAAGAGAAGAATCTCACCTGGGAACGGCAACAGCTCGGGCTCAGAGGTGGTGCCTGCAAGGGAGAAGAGAAGGGATCAGCTCTCCCCAGAGAGGGAGGAGACGAAGCTCAGAGAGCGATGGTAGCAGGGATGGGATGGGTGTGGGGAGGACTGGCAGGACCCAGCTGCCCTTGGACCCTTCCCTTTCCTGTGAAGTCCCGGTGTTTGTAGGGGAAAAGATGAACACCCTTCCCCAGGGCATCACTTAATCTACTCCACAGGTGGGGAAACTGAGGCAGCATATGAGTGACTGTGACTCTGGTGGGACTGTGCTTGAAGCACAGGGTGACACACGTGTGACCCTGACGAGCCCAGTGGCCAGCAGAAGCCACCCCAGGTGGGTCTTGCCTTGGGCCAGGTCTTGGGGACTTTTATGTCCATCCCTGGCTCCATTGCTGCCTTGCTGTGGGTCCTGGGCAGGTCCTGCCTTCTCCTGCCCCATCACCCCCATGGAAAACTTGTGTGGTGAGATGGGAACAAGGAAAATCCTGCCCGGCTTGAGAAACCCACTGGAGATGTCCTGATGGAAGATGCTGCACCCTGTGTGCATTTTAATTGATTATTTCTTTTTTTCCCCCAACAAAATCCAGGTTTTGGAAGCTCCCTAATTACATGCAAGTACCAACACACCCACTGATGGGTTGCAGCCACCTTAGGGGGTGAGCAAACATCATCCAGAGGGAGGTGAACACTTGGAGGCAGGATGTGTCCTCATCTCTGGACTCCTCTCCCGCAGTCTGGGCATTATGTGGGCACAAAATCCCTCTCAGTCCCAGTGCTGAGTGATGTGGGATCCTCCCTGGAATGCGGCCAGCATGGGTCACTGAGGGCTCCAGCTGGTCCAGGAGGTCACAGGAACATGATAATGATGCCCTGGGGGATGGTGGATGGGGGTGGGCGGCTGGACAGCGTGGACATCCCAGTTCACAAGCACTTGGCTGATGCTGGAGCCCAGCACAGATCTCCTCAGGCATCCAAGGTGTCCTGGGCTTGAGGCTCTGGCTGCACAACCCTCTCCCATGGGTGACACCTTCCAAAATCCTTCCAAACCTAGCGGGAGGTGTCCCTGCCCGTGGCAGGGGGTTTGGAGTGAGATAAGCTTTAAGGTCCCTTCCAACCCAAACCATTCCGTGATTCTATGATGCCTCCATGTTAATTACAGCACCCAAGGACTGATCAACACCCGCGGTGCCTCCGTGGCCTCTTTCCCTCCCCCTGCCTCAGACCAACCCTGTCCTGCTTCACGCTCAGCCCACGAGCAGTGACGGGAAGGTCGATCCCAGCCGCTCCGGGGGCGGATGTCACCGCCGCGAGGAGCAGCGCGAGCCTGGGGGGACAGCGGAGCAGATGAACCCACCTCCCTTTTCCTTGCTAGGACGTTGCCTGGGAGACCATTAAGTCGGGCAGAAATCAGGGCTGTCAAAGAAAGACCTAGAAGCCCCAAGAGAAAGGAGAATAAGGCAACTGCCTGGCTGTATCCATGACTTAGCAGGGATGCTGGGATGAACAGCAGCAGCCGGGGAGCTCCAGCGTGGTCGGGTGTTCCTGCCCTGTCCAGCTGGACCACGCATAGAAAGGGATCTGTGATTCCAGCAAGAACTGGGGATTAAACAGGTGAGACCACAGGAGCAGAGAGGCTCTGAAGGAGAGGACGGGGAAGGATACAGCAGCCCCGTGGGCCGGATAACAGGAGAGAGGTAATTCAGCTCACCTCTGCACCAAAAACGTGGAGGTGTGAGGGTTTCTAGGAAGAGTGTTTGATCCTGGTTTGTATTGATTTTTAACACCTAGTCCACTCCAGTGCCGAAAAAGCAGTGGATAAAAAGGACATTGATAAATATTCATCTCCCTTTAAGTCAAAATCAAAGCCCTGAAATATTCATTTAAGAGCATCCTCCAGCAAAGTCAGGAGAGATCTGAAAAAAATATGCCTGGTGTGTCTACAATAATGAGGAACGAGGGGAAAACTGTCTTTTTTTGAGAAGAGATAGAGCCCTCCGTGTTTCTCTGATCCAGCTTCACAAAGCCAAGAGAAAAAGGGGAAACTGCTCGAGTAAACACCGCTGCTAAACAAAACCACCGAAAGGGAGGACAAATCGCCCTTCGTTAGCGACTAATCTGTGCCCATTAATGAAGAGAACCAGGAGAGCCAGGCGATGCAGGGGCCAGCGACAGAGCCACCAGGGTCCCCCCAGGGTCCCCACACCCCGAGTGTGGGCGCAGATGCTGCCGCAGCACCTCGAGGGGGAAGGGAAGCACCAGCTGAGGGGGTGGGAAGGTAAAACCCGATTTAACTCAATTAAGATGTCTGACTACACCTGAATTCCCGGTTTTCTGGCTGGCTGTGCCTTGGCGCGGATTTATTGAGGCAGGAAGGCGTTCCGCACCGCCTGGCTGTAATTACACGGGCAGTCACGCAGGGATAACCGCGCTGCCACAGCGCTGGTGCGGACCCGCGCTCCGGAGCGGGAATGGCTTTTCCCAGGTCTGTTTAAATGCTTCCCAGCCTGGCTGGACAGTGCCTGCCAGGAGTCAGAAGGGGCCGTTGTCCTCAGGGGATAGGTGCTCATTCCACCTGTTTCCTTGGCGGGACTGGTCCCACAGGTCCTGGGAGCAAGCCCAGGAGCATCCCTTGGCCATCAGCATCTTCCCATGGGTGCTGCCCGCTCCGGAGCCCAGAACTGCTCTGTCCCCAAGTGCTGGCAGCTGCCTGCCCCATTCCCCTGCCTGTCCTGACTGCTGGGCTGGCCATCACGCCCGGGTCACGGCGGGAGATAGGAGCTGAACTTTCTCCCTCCATCCCTGTGCACATTCAGCGCTGTAGGGAGCACCCCAACAATCCTGCTCCTGGAGAAAATCTGCCCACAAAAGTCTGGGAGCCAGAGAGGGATCACCGGTGCCTGAAACCCCTCCCACTGCCCCAGGCAGGAGCTCACCGGTGGGGCTGAGGAGGAGGAGGAGGACGAGGAGCGTGGCTGGCATCAAGGAGAGAGGCAGCACCTCGATGTCCGGCCTCCTTGTGCCGTGCCGGGTGTCCGGACAGGGACCGAGTGTCATTGCTGCTTGCCAGTCCTTCTGCAGGCGAATTTCCAGAGGAGAATTCCCTGAAACATGCAGACAGCAGTGTTAGGGGTGACGGCCAGGAGAGCCTGCGGTCACCAAGGGCCGTGCAGGACCTGTGGACACGCCCCTCCGCAGTATTTCCAGGAGCAGTGACCAGGAGACACACGAAAAGTAATTCCAGCCGGGTTTATTGAGAACAAGAGATATTTTATTTGAGTGGCAAGATGAAGTTAAGGGACGTATCCCACCTGCGAGATAAAACTCAGCAACAGGGAATGCCAGCAGAAAATGAGGAAGACATTAAGTATCTTAAGACTCCATTTCCCCCTCATTTCCCCTCACGGCCGAAGGGGTGGATTTCCAGCTCTGTCTCACTCGCAGGCTGTTTGGGAGGGGGATGGGTGCTGGTCCTGCTGGCCGGGACACCTCTGGGAGCCCAGACCCACATCCCGGCGGTCCCAGCAGCCGGCCTGGCGGCAGCGTGCGCTGGGGGAGCAGTGCCATCGTGAGGATGCTCCCGCACGCCGGCTGCAAAGCCGGGCTGTCAGGCTCAGCTAAGCGGAGCCCTAAAATTAGTCCCTCCAGCCCACACGGGGCACACCGTCTCCTGAAGGGATGCATGACGACTGCTGGCGCTTCAGGCATCTACTGGTGGTCAGAAACCGGGGAAAGGTCTTTGAAATGCACAGTATCAGTGACTAAACCCTCCTTCCCGTGGAAACCCCTCATCCAGCCTTTTGCTGCTCCTGGTTCTGCCATGGGATGAGAAGAGCTCCCAGGTGGGACTCCGTGCTGGTGTCCACCCAGCCAAGGTCCCTCACCGGTGGGCTGGGTGGGCTCCAGAGCCTCCAGACCAAGGCTTTGACTTCGTTGCCTGCACTAGGGAGAGATGACGGTGGACCAAAGCGTTTTCGGTGCACCAGTAAGAGGTGATGGAGGAGCAGGAAGGAGCCCGCATGGATGGGGCACAGCCCCGTTGCATCTCCCTGATCTCTCTGCTCAGCTCGTGCTGACCAAGCCTCTGGAGGAGACTCACCAGCAGACAGACAGCTCAGTGATGGGGGCTGAAAACCAATCTACTCGCTGAGGCGGTGGCTTTCAATACTCCATTCATCCCTCCTGAAGCACCGAATAATGTCGCCTTTTGTCCCACGGGCCCTCCCCTCTCTCCAGCGGGGCAGGGCTGACAGACGGCACCTCCGCCGCCCTGCCCCGGCCAAACCCCGGCATCGCGTCCTGCTCGCAGGGACGTTGTCATCACCGGCCACTTTTGTGCCGGAGCCAGCGCGTTCCTGCTCCCTGGCAGGGTGGCAGCGGGCATTAACCACTGCGGTGCTGTGCCACGGCTGACCCCAAAGAGGGAAGACCCAACTTTACTTCTCCGCCTGTGCTTTTCCAACTGCTTCTCAATCCTCACCCCGGCGCTCAGGATTCAGCTGCAAACTGAACCTCCTTCCTTAAACGCAGGGGTGCTGGGGCTCTTTCAGAATGCCCACAGATTAAAAACGGCTTTTAAGCCATAATTAGTCATCGTGGCACTGTAGCAAAACACATCGTCCCTTTTAGCATTGCCCAGAGAAGCTGTGGCTGCCCCATCCCTGGAAGTGCTCCAGGCCAGGCTGGACGGAGCTTGGAGCAACCTGGGATAGTGGAAGGTGTCCTTGCCCATGGCAGGGGGTGGGATGGGATGAGCTTTAAGGTCCCTTCCAACCCAAACCGTTCAATGATTCTGTGATGATTCTATGATTTAAAGGGCTGCTGAACGTGGGTTTATGGAAGTCTCTTCACATCAAGGTTTTCAAGCTGTCAGGTGTCCTGTGAAGCCACCCCCCTCCACGGACCCGATGGAAGAAGCAGCAAATCCTCCATCACCCCCATCCTGCACAAGCACTGACCGCCAGGGATGGTACAAAACTCACAGGGGAGGACCAGGGCTGTAACACGGGGCACAGAAAGTCCCTGCTTTCACCCCAAAATAACACACTACAGTCGACACACTGTGCCCAGCCAGCTCTTTGCCCTTGGTGAAAACTCCCTCCTCCCACCTGGACACAAAACCCCACAGGTCCTTTCACCCCTTTGTACCCCTTGGCCACAGCTGGAGTGAACCCCCGTTCTCTATTTATCATTTCTCCCACTTTTTAACTATTCAAACAACTTCAGGAGAAATCACAGTTTTTCAGCTGCCACCACCCCACCAGAGCATTGTTTACAACTACAATCCTGACCTAAAAGAAAGCATCATAAATCCACATACCTGCTTGGTATTTCCTCTCAAGTATAAAGATGGGTGTATCGAATCCCAGAAATATCTGCCCTCTTTTGAAATCAAGGAAGGAGCTGGCTAGTTAGTTATAAAAAATTTTAAAATAACGTTTGAAATCAATATTCCCGGTAAGATGTGATGGGGATAAGGCAGGATTTTTTTCTTTAGTTGAGATCTTGCTTAGTAAATTTTAAAAAAGTATTAAAAAGGGGGAAGAAAATGGATCTCATCCATCAGCGAAACAGCTCCAGCCTGTCATCTCTTCACACATCTGGGGCTGCTGCTGCTGGGTTACAGCAGGATGGCAGCCCTGCAACCCATCCTGGGGCAGATCATTCCCAAAGCAAAGGAGAAAGAGAGGGAGCAGGAGAAGGGGGAAGAAGAAGAGGAAGAAGAAGCAGAAAGAGGAGAAGAGAGGGAAGATCGCTAAGGAGACATGGCGGGGAGGGAATGGCTCGGGTTTCAGGGAGGCAGGCAGGGACACATCCTTAAACTGGGTGCTGGCAGAGCCTGGGTTACGCCTCATGGGGAAGGAAGAAGCTTTTTCAGAGGATTTGGGCTTTTCAGCTCCTTCCCACCTCCCTCCTCGGCTGTCTGAGTGCCCACCTGGAGAGGAAGTCAGCAATAACCATCTGGCTGGAAATCCTTCTGTTGGTGCCTGAGCCAGCACTGGGATGCAGCAGGAGGGGATGGTTCTAACCTCCTTCCCTGCCTGGGGGACTTGGAGACCTGTTCCTTGGGCAAACCATGGTCTTCCCTGCCTGTTCCTAGGCAAGAAATTACCTTTAGAGGTCCCTTTTTCCAGGATTTTTCCTGTCTGACCATCCAAGGCATCTCTGCTGCGGACATTAGAGGGACCTGACCTGTCCTTGTGCTCTCAGCCTGTGGTGAGGGATGTCCCGTGGCTGGAAACCTTCCCCATCCATCTCCACCACCTCCTGCTCTACACATTCAAGTAGTTTCCTTCTGCTCTTAACCAGGGCATCTCTTTATTTTAAAAAGAACTGTGTATATTTCATGTTTTTTAACTATTACAGCTTTTAAACCATTTTAACCATCATTGCAAGTAAAAGCCAGATAATGTGAGACTCTCGGGTCTCAGTAACCTTGAAGACCACGGCAAAGGAACCTCCAAACATACTGTGTTTTCCAGTCTTATGAATTGTTAAATTCCCCAGCAATTTTAGGAGCCTGGTGTGCTTTTGGCTTTGAACAAGTTGATTTTATGAGCCACGGGATTCCTGCCCTCGTTCTCACAGGAGGCAGAATTTGCCTTGTGGCTCTTGCTGCTGGATTTTTCACTTGCTCCTATGCAAAGCCCAGACCTCTAAATGCCCTAAAAAGCCTGGGTTTCGTATTTTAACTCTGCACAGAGCCAGCTCTGGCTACGACTGTCGCCAATTGCTTCTGCTGTTCATTTCTTGCAGAGATTTAGTAATTAGCAATTAGGCACTTTTATTTCCCAGTAGCAGCAAAGTTCTAATTAACCAGATCGTGAGCGCAAGTTTCAAAGGTGCCTTTTAAGTCTGTTTTACCTAAACTTTGACAGACTCCCCAGCGTCCTGGCTGTCTGCCAGGGCCCATGGACTGGGAATCATCAGCTCCAGCATCAATCCACGTCCAGGTTTTGCAGACCAGGAGCATAATGTGGACATGGCAGGGATAAGATGCTCTCCACCCTGTCCAGGGTTTCTCCGGGCGTTGGGGCAGCATCTCAGCCCTTTTCCATGTCGACATCGTTCCTGCATGTGCTTTGAGTGGCTTGGCAGTGTCAGGCTAGGGGATTACGCTGCTCTGAGGAAAGGAAAACACAGCCAGCCTTATTCAAGGAGCAGCCACAACATAAGAAAGGCTAATTATAAAATTCCACAGGACGGCAAGGCTGTTCTCTTGTTCACCAGGAAAAAAGAAGCTCTTTTTGTGCTTCCTGATGGTGCTGCTGCCTACTCAGGCAGGGACACTCCGGGACATCAGAGATGCTCACGGGAGAGAAGCTTCTGGAGGGGTCAGGGCCAGCCCCACATCCACTCAGCGGCTGCCACGTGCCACGAGCAGCATCTGCCACGGCTTCCTATGGCAGCGGGTGGCATTTCCAGCAGACCTCTCTTCTGGCAGCAGTTTGGCCATGGGTGGAAACTGGGGAAAACAAGTGACTCACGAAGCTGCAGAAAATACAAGGCCTCCAGAAAAAAACCCAACAAACCAAAACAAAATAAAAACTGAAACCAAAAATCCAAACCGATTTCCCTTTTCGAATAGCTGGGAAAATACAGAGAGAAGAGATGAACTCATTTGTCCAGGCTGTGCTACGGCCAGGAAATGCACTGGGGATGTAAAGAAGAGCCTGGTGCTGCATGAAAAAGCCATAAGCTGAAACAAAAAGCATCTTCTTGCTGCCAGAGGGGGAACGACAGGGCTGAGAACACCAGTTGCTGTTTCGAGCCATTAGCCGGCTTTTATAGTGAACAACAGGATTCTCCCTGCTGATTGCTGAGCTAAATCACCGGGAATTTAGGGGGTTCCTGCTGCTGCTTTCGCTTTGGGGAGCACCGACACAAAAAATGCTACATCTACAGCAGGATGGGGCATTCTCCTGTCCTGCCTCTGCTCCTCCTTCTGCTCCAGGGCACGGGCAGCGGATGGGATCCTGCAATGTGGGGTCCTGGGAGCTCTCAGCCCCAAACCAGCCTGTGTCCAGCAGCCTTAGAAGAAGGGAAAGATGTAAATCCAGTACAAGACCATTTTGGTTCCCTGCCCTGACATCAAGCCCCGCCTCGGTGCAGCTGGAGCTGTGCTCCCAGCACACCCCTGTGCTATTTGGGAACCAGGAGCTAATTTTAAGGTGTTTTCTGGCAGTTTATAAGTCCTGAAGGAAGGGCAGGGCTGAGGAAAGGGCAGCGGAGGCCCCCAGAGAGGCTCAGCATTGCCCTGTGCCGCAGCAAGCTGGAGCTCGGGGAGAGGTACCCATCCCCTCCCCGGACAAAATCACCTTTGTTCCTCCCTAATCTGCTTCCTGCCCGACGTGCTGCAGAAACCACCTCAGCCAGGTGGGAAAGAGCAGCCCAAGGACGCGGCGCTGACAGGAGGCTCTCCGGAGGGCAGCAGACCCGTGCCGTGGGCTCCGGCCGGCATCCAGGGCTGGGGAGGAGCAGGAATGGGTGGCAGCGGGGAAGAGGGGATGGGACACAGGGAGCTGGGTGCTCTCAGTCACCAAAGGCACTCGCTGTGGACCGTGAGCTTTAGGGTATGTCTGTAACTCCCTTTTCTGCCTGCCATTACCTCTGGGGGTGAAACCTCACCCGGCAGCAGGATCCTATGGGGCAGCAGCCATAGATATGTTATATAAAAGCACGTATTTATATAGGTATATTTATTTTCATGACCCGTCCCTTGGGACCAGCACTTGCTGGCTTCTCTGCCAGCCCTGGGGAATTCATGCATCCCACTGCTGCTGCAGCATCGCTGCAGTGAGATGGGACTGCTGCAGCCTCAGTGCTTTTAAATTCGCTCCAGAGAGTCCAAACTGTGCCGAAGTGGGTGATTGGGAAGTGATGACCTGCGTGGGGACAGCCAGGCTGACAGGACAGATGGGGCGGACATCGCTGCCTGCCGGTGCAGGAACCTGAGTGGGACGGAGATGCCGCGCCCGAGCCCGACGCTGCATGGAGCAGCTTGTGTTGGAAGGGACCTTTAAAGGCTCATTTAGCTCCAGGAAAGCTCCGGAGGGATGGAACGCCTGCCTTGTCGGCTGCCGGGCGGCTAAGTGTGCGCTAGGTGGCACGCAGCTGCAGGGAGAAGCGCTTGCGACAGCGGGGAGAGGCTTGGATTCGGGAAGAGAGGGGAAAGCTCCACTGCGATCCCCCAGGGACCTGCCGGAGCGGTGGGAAAAGCAGGCAGAAGGCATAGCGGGAGGAGTTCTGCCCATAATTAGCACTAACGGCGAGGTGAGGGTGGCCAGAGCAGGTGAGACAGGCACACAACCCGGAGGACTCGGCTCCAGAGTTTCCTGGCTGGATTTAGGAAAGGCAGGGATGGAGAGAGCCTTTTGATCAGGGTCTGCATGACAGGAGAAGGGGCAGGGGTTTATGCGGAGAATGGCAAATTTAGTATTGACATAAGGAAATAATGTTTTATGATGAGCGTGGTGAGGCCCTGGCACAGGTTTCCCAGAGAAGATGTGGACACTGGAAGTGTTCAAGGTCAGGTTGGGTGGGGCTTGGGGCAACCTGGGATGGTGGAAGGTGTCCCTGCCCATAGCAGGGGTTTGGAACAACCTGAACCGGTCCCTTCCAACATGAACTGTTCATGACTCCATGATTTCCCTGGAGAAGGCAGGCAGTGGAACACAGGGAGCTTAGCTGAACTCATGGGGCATCCCCCATTACCAGCAGGGATGAGGAACATGTCCCTCTCACCAGGTAAATCCCAGGGGCTGGAGAGCAAGGTCAGCCAGCAGGAGCAGGATGCCCACACCAGATCCACCCCTGCTCTGTCTAATTGGTCCCTGGCTGGAACCAGCAGCAGCTGCTGCAGAGGAAAATGAAACAAAATTTCACCTATTATCCTTCGCCTGCAGAGGAATTTCTTCCTAGTTCCTGTCACTTTGGGTTTGTCTGCTCAGGGAAATTAATCTGAAATCGAGTGGGCTGTGAATTCAGAGTGCTGCAGCAATCCCAGCAGAGCTTGGACAGGCAGTTTTCTAAGTGGCCAGGCTATTCCCTGGAGCACCAGGCTGAGCCTGGCAATTTAACAGAGCCTCAAGCACCAGGTTTTGTAGACATTAGTGTAGGACCTCAAGCCAAAACCATGTGAGAGGGAGCAGCCATGGAGAAATTAATTCAACAGCCTTCCAGCACCACTGCAAGAAAAGGAGCAGGGGGAAGGCAAATATTTGGCTGGTTACCCCAGTGCGTGGATGGATCAGACAGGAGGTGATGCCGTGCTGGAGGACTCAGTGCTTTGCGTACTGATTTGGGGAGCATGGAGAGAAGGGTGTGGGAAAGAACAGCATGAGAAAAATGGGATCCAGCTGGGGAAAAAAAAAAAAAGCATAAGGGACTATGTTAAAATCTGTGGATCATTAAGGTAAAAATCATGTAAAATAAAATATAAACTATTTTTGCAGGCAGTGAGGATTGTGAGGTCTGCATCCCTGTGAAAACAGGGTCCTTAGGGACAGCAGGACACCGAGGTTCACCTTTTAGACTCAAGGATCATTGAGGATCTTCACAGCCACCCTCACACAGAACAGCTGGACGAATTTGTGCAGTGGGGTCTGACAGGCTCAGCTGGTCACCAGACCCCGGATTCATGTTGTCCATGGCTCTGTCAACGTCCTTCAGGTTGTTGGACCGCTGTGGAATACAGGACAAGGGATGGAGAGGTGTGAGAAAAGGGAGACTGAGGACCAGCCATGCACTTGCACTGCTGAGATGAGGTACCTCACTGCGCCTGGCAAAACCTTCCAGGGGCCCTGATGCAAGATCAGATCATGAATCCCTGCTCAAAAATAAAAAATTAAATAAATCCAATGCAGTTTAAGACTCTTCCCACAGCTCAGCCACCACCTGACTGTTTTATCTCCACTGTACAGCCCTTCCCTCCACCCAGGAGCTGCACCCAATTCACCTCCGCTCTCCCCCACCCTGCAGCCCTTATCTGTAGCACCCTTCAACCCTGGAGCATCACCCTGAGCCCTCGCCCATCCTCTCACACCAGCCAGGACTCCTCACTGGGAGCATCCCTTTATCTCCCAGCCATGCCATGAAGGTCTGCAAGTTTCGATAGAAACCCTTCTTCACCATCCTCAATTCTCCCTGAAACCTTTTCCTGTTTAGGATCACAGGATATTTAATAACTCTCCATCCATGCAGCCACGTGAATCACATAGTCTGCTCCCAGCATGGCTTTGTGAAGCATTCCTGTCTATTTTTCAGGAAAAAAGCCCTTTGCATTTCTCTCCGGTTTCTAATTACAGCCGCAGGAGACAGGAATCCCAAGCACCTGAGCTGTAAATGTGAAACTTATTGCTTAAGCAGACACATTACAAGCAGGCTATCAATCACTTCTGGCAATTATTAGTACTTTGTGAGTATTTTGAACTCAAGTGTGTGACAGTCTCATCCATCCTGGAGCAGAGAAATCCACAGTCATTTGCATACAAGGCTGAGCTGTGGGGGGGTGCAGCTCCAGAGGGTTTTCACTGGAGCTGTCCCTGTGTGCTTGGCATTGTACATTTTGGGATGAGAACCAGCCTCATTCAGGCTCTGTAAAGACGAGTCTCACGTGTTTAACCCTGGAAGAAGAGTTTCGCAATATCCCTCCATTCCTACAGCATAAAGTGGTTCTGCGTGTTATTTTTTGCTGTAGCAACCAAGTACAAACACAACCTTCTTTATTTTATAAGCCTTTTTGGGGCAGGTGTATGATGGCACGGGTGAACCAGTGCTTCTGGGTGTAAAGTCCAGGGAGGTTTAAAGTAATTTGATAAGGACTGGTGAACAGTTCCTAGTTCAGAAGGAATTATGGTGACCTCAAGGGTCTTTCCCAACCTAAATGATTCTCTGGTTCTGTGGTGCTTTAATCACTGCTGCCAATGTCTTAGTGGGGGTCCTAGGACAGGGAAAAGCCCAGGTAGGGTCTGACCTACCTCCAAAAGAGCATGAAGAAGTCATCCAGCACCCTCCAAGATGCTCCAGGGTCAAAGGAATCCCTAAATAAACACACACATCTTGTAAGGGGCGGGTGATGGAGGTGCAGCAGCTGGCAGGGAGCAGCGCTGCGTTGTTGGAGAGGTCTGTGGCACACGGGGTTGTGTTTCACCATCCTCACCCCAAACAAGGAACAGGCATCCCCAGGGCTTGGCTTCGGATTTACACGGGTGTAAATGAAGGTAGTGAGCAGCTGATTAATCCAGGTTGGATCTGGGTCCAGGGGTCACACCCACATTCCCACAGGAGAAAGCAGCTCCTACGGCCGGCACCCAGAGGTGTCAAACTGCAATAGGGGCTGCACTGGTGATGTACCACACACCCCATCACACACGTGGTCACTCACACTCAGAATCCCTTGCACGTGGCATCACACATCCAGAGCACCTCACACTCCCAGTATTGCACATGCTCATACTCCCACGGATGGTATCCTGTGGATGGTATCACACTCCCATGGATGGTATCACACTCCCATGGATGGTATCACACTCC
>VXBT01005673.1:1134811-1175628 GCA_013400235.1 Oriolus oriolus | reverse complement strand
TCCCTGAGGGGCGGGTGGCCCCGAGCCACCGGCTCCCCGAGGCGGGACATGGCTTGGCTGTTCCGGAGCTCCAGGAGCTCCTGCTGCGGGCCGAAGCCGTTGGGGAGCTGGACGGGCCCTCTAGGTCGTGCCAGGTTCGCACCTCACGCGTCAGTGGTCTCCCCACAAATAAATAACCCGCCTCGGTGCCCAGAAGGACCCAGGAGTGGTCGGGTTGGACACAAAGTCTGGTGTGATCCCGTGTCCAGGTCGGTTCCTGTGTGTGGGTGTACCTGCCCTCCTCTCGCTGCCTCAGCTTTCCCATTCACCCGTGCCCGAAACCAGCCCTGGGCTTAACTGCCAGGCAAACGCTTTGTTCCGCCTCAGTTGCTGTCTCTTTTTCCCCCCTCCGAGGGGAGCTCGCTTAAAGCTTGTTTTGAATGGAAGCAGTCCAGGTTTGGAGCAGCCGGCTTTATTTCTTCTGTTGTTTTGGCTGTCAACCCAGCCAGCTTGTGCCGTGAGGACCAGCAGAGGCTGGGAGAGGGCAGGACTGGGATGGATCTGCGTGCTTGGAGTTATTACCGTGACCCCCTCTCTACTGCCGGGCTCTGTTCTTTCTCTTTGGTTGCTGCTAATCGGTGCTGGGTGCTTGTGCAAGGCGAGGTGTGTTTGGGGATGAGTTACCTGGCAAGAGCCTCCAACCCTGTTGCGTCAGGTTTTGCTGTGCCCAGAAGTGCAGCTCGTCTGGTGTGGGGGGGTGTGGGGGCTCTGGCTGGGTGGTTTGGAGTCGGGACAGGGGGCACAGGGCACCTGTAATACTGCTCCAGTCGTGCCCCTTGCACGGGGTCACGTTTTACTGCAGCCCTGTGGCCTCCCTGTGCTTTATGTGCTCCCCTAATCCCTGTGTAATCTCTTCCCGTGGGATCTTTGTTGCCCTCCCAGTCCTGTCTCTCAAGAGTGGTGTAGTGACGCTTAACAAATCCCTCCTGGGCACTCTCTTTTCTGAACAACCTGCTGAAAAGTCTCTATTTTACCAATCTGGTGATTTTTATTTTTAATTCAGCCCAGCTCAAGAGCTCCCAAGGGTCTTTTTCTTTTCCAGGTACAAGCTCGCATTTCATGAAAACTTTTATCAGCGCTGGCAATTCAAGTTCAGAAACTTAAAAAAGGAGTTGGCATTTTTAGAAATCATCTCAGACCCATGAATTTTAAGATCCTGCATTTAAAGCAAAAGAAAATTCTCCTTTCTGGAAGTAGAGCAGAGAATTAAACACAGCTTTCAAAGGCTTTAAATCCCCTTCTCCAGCTTTCTCACCACCATTTGCTGGAGTTTGAGGAGCAGGGAGCAAAGCTGTTGGAAAACATGTCTGAAATACGCTCAGTTCTTTTCCTGTCCAAGTCTCCAATTAAATCCATGTGGACAAATGTTTCGGAGGTTGTGCTGGGCTTAAAGTTCCAACCAAACCAATCCAAACTCGAGCTCTGAGCCCACGTTACCGAATACCTTCAAAGTGAAGGGCATCTGGCTGGGATATTAAAATCTGCACTTGAATTAGCCAGGGTTTTGTTTTCACTGTGGGAAGGGTGGCCCAGAGGATTTCTGACTGGAGCCACGACTGTTTGGTGAATAAGAGCTTTTAGGATTGGTGTGAATTTCAGCTTTTTCAAGGTATTTTTAAAGCTTGGGGTGAAGTGTTCTAGTCCATGGGATTTGAGTAGAGATGTGAGCTGGGATGTGTAACACATCCCAAACTACGTCCCACTCTTCCCCAAACCCTTCCTGCTGTGGTGTAACACTGAACACAGCAGCTCCAGTATTGAATTTCTCAGCTTTTAATATTTGTGTGCTGCTGAAATCTCAAAGAGAAGTCAGGAACTGCAACTTTAGGCCTTTTCTTTGTCTTTTGCTATAACTCCAGGACTTGTGTAATTCTGGCTTACTGATGCTCTCCCGCATTCCTCGCTTCCCAGTCCGTGCAAACAGCTGCTGGCTCCAGAAGCTTTCAGCAAGAACTGGCAGGAGGCTGAAATACGCCCCTCGCTCCTCCTTTGGAGCAGCAGTCCCAGCGCAGGAAATATTTTTCCACTCTGATGGGGAAGTGAATGTTGGAGCACGCGACACTCACGTGCAGCCAGCCCAGGTACCTTCACGTGTGGTCCAGGATTCGCAGCATCGCTGCCACCCCAGAGCGAGGGACAAGGTGTTGTCACCCAGCTGTCACCCCAGCGAGTGTGAGGTGGCACGGGAAGGCTGTGGCTTTTCTGCTGCGGTGTCTTCTTGCTTGCATTTCCTGCTGCTGTTGCAGAAAGGAAGGAAAACAAATCGCTGACTCCCTCCTCACAGCCTCCCTCTTCTCCTCTGCTCTGCTTGTCGCTGGAGATGAATATTTGGTAACAACTTCTGGGGGGAGAAAGGGTGTTGGTTCTGTGTTTGGGTTTCAGAGCACATAGTGCTGATGGGTGGGACAGAAAATGCCACAGCCTGGCTTTTGCTTTGAGTCAAGCACGGACAACGCTTGTGGTCCCTGAGGTGGAGAAGTGTTGGTGTGAAACCTGCCATCAATAGAACTGGCAGAGGCAGGTGTTGGATTTGATACCTTAAGTCTTAATTTGCTGTTTTGAGTAGTAAAATGACTGTTCTTGGTGTGTTAAGGGATTATAAGGAAAAGATTAATACCAGACACCAGTGTTGGGTGTTGGCAATCCGGAGCGGTTTGTCACCAAGACCAGTTGAGCTGGGGGTGTTGTGTAAAAATCTCAGAGCAGCTCATAAACTAATTTACACTGAATTCCTGGGGAAAGTGTTGCTTTCCTCTTATAAATGCAGACGTGTGGGTGTGTCTGTTCCGCGCTCGCTCTCCTTCTCTGTCTTTTTTAAGCTATCAAGCCGCACGGGCATGATGGATGGGATGCTCCACGGAGCGTGGGATCTTCCCCCATCCGGCAGGGATGTCATTCTCTGTGCAGATGGCATCCTCCTGTGGAAGCCACCCACTGCTGCTCTGCCTCTTGGGAAACCTGAACTTTTCCATTGGATGGGAAGGAAGCTCGCAGCTCCCTGCTGAGTGCTGGGAGTTAAGCGAGCAATCAGTGACGTGAGACCTCAGGAGGAAGAAGGCGAATTTATTTTAAAACAAAATGAGTTTCACTCATTCACAGCCAAACCCACCTACACATGAGCACCAACATGGGGATCTCCAAGTGGTTGTCCAGCATTTGGACGGTTGTGTGCCCAGATGGTTTGGACAGGATTCCTTGGAATGACACAACAGACAAGGAATGTCAAATACCAGACCTCTGGTGTCTCTCGGTGATCATGTGATGATGTGATGTTGGATCTGCTCTTTTTACATCCCTTGGGGGCTGAGAGTGGTGATCTCCTCTTGTTGGAATTTATTCACTGGCCTTTATGTCTTAGTCTCCTACCCTTTCTCTATTCTTCCCCAAATCATCTCTTAAGGGCTTGAGTCTCTGGTGCAGATTGTCCCTTGTTTCTAGATGTTCCTTGTTTTCCAACCTGAGAAGCTGCAGATAGGTGTACTTTGATCTTGAGGACCTACTAAATCACTACCCTCTGGCACAGGCAGTTGATTATGCCCTGTGTTCCTCCTGGTTATCTTTTACTGCTTCCCATCTGTTTTTTGCTGGGATCATATTTAACTAAAGAAGTATGTGTACTGTGATTTGCAAACTGTGCATTAAGAGCTGTCTTCTAGCTTTGTTTGCATGTATAATTCTGCACAGAAGGAGTCACGGGACTGATCCTGGCCCAAAACTAAGTGGTCAGAAGCCTGAATGGAGCTGATGGTGTAGCCCAGGAGCTCAGATCAGTGTGAAGAGCTTGGGAACCACTTGTGTACCTCAGTCATTTCTGTGAATGAGTGTTTGGCCAGCATTTGGCGGCTCACATTGGGGTGGTCGGTGTGATGCTGCCAGGAGCAGTGCTGAGCATGGGGAAGGGGCAGAACGGCAGCTTGCCTTGGCACACTCCTGGCTAGTGAGTGTCTGTCTGAACTCATGCCAAGGCTTTCAGGTCTGCCTGACAGATCAGCAGTGGCTCGGGGATGGTTTGGTACAGATCTGTGGTGACTCAGGTGGTGTTTGGTGCCACAAACTGTAGGAAGCAGAGTCTCAGTGAGGAGTGTTTGCTCTCAGTTAGCAGGAGAAGTTGCCAGCATTGGCAGGGAGTGAGTGGTGGTACCTCACTCACCCTCAGCCACAGGGTTTTGAGGCCAGTCTGCTTCTCTGGAGTCTCTTAAATCCGTAGTGAACGTCCTCTGTGAAAGTCAGAGCTTGTTTCCCTCTCAGATGGCTTGTGTGATATGGGAGCGGGGTGGGGGGATTTGGGACATCATTCTCAGCTCCCTGTGCTCTCTGTTTATTGCTGCAGGTCCCCAGGAGAAAATGGTG
Organism: Oriolus oriolus; assembly: GCA_013400235.1. Classification (NCBI taxonomy): domain Eukaryota; kingdom Metazoa; phylum Chordata; class Aves; order Passeriformes; family Corvidae; genus Oriolus; species Oriolus oriolus. Next base: position 1,171,239 of record VXBT01005673.1, on the reverse strand, counting down.
TAAGGCCAGCGCGGCTGCCACCTCCAGTCGCGGCGTGCCCAGACCTCAGGGAGGAACATGGCAGCAGCTCAGGGAGCGGGAAGCAGCTCAGCCGGGCCATCCGGACCGCCCGGCTCTGCCCCGGGGCACAGCAGCAGCAGCTCCACGGCAGTGGCGGTGTGGGAATGGCAGGATGAATTTGGCAGGTGGAGGCCGTACCGAGGCAATGTCTGCAGCTACATCGAGCAGGTTATCCAGGCCTCTCAGCAGAAGGGCCGGCGCTCAGGGTCGGGGCTGGTCAGCAGCATCCCTTTGGGACACGCGGATCCCGCCTTGGCTCCCTACGTCATCGACATTCCAAGCTTGACACAATTCCGGCAGGATACAGGTAAGGGAGCTCCCCCACCCGTTTTGCTGGTGTGCTTGGGGATAAGCAGGGCCTCATTCTATGTGTGAGAGCCCTGCAAAGCTCTGCTGTTTGCTGCCATGCTGGGCAGCTGTGTGAGCACATCTGCTGCTCTCCTGATGCTGTCTGCTGCCCAGTGTGGAAAAGTCTGTGGAGCTGGGTGCAGGCAGACAGCCGTGATCTCTTCAGGAGCACCATCATGGGACCCCTGGAGCTCACAGCCTGTGAGCCAGAGCTCTCAGAGGTGGAAACTCCCCCCCCGCCCCCACATCCATTGAAGATCACTTGTGTAAAAAAGGCCTTTTTACGATTCCAACCCTCCTGCTTGAATCCCTTGCTCCCTCTGGAGCTGGAGTGCCAGCTGCTTTACCTTGGCATGCAGCCCTGCTCAAGCTGCTTGCGAGTGCCTGCGGCCCCCGCACAACACCAAAATGCTGCAGCAGAATATTCCTTCCACTTGTGCTGTGCGAGCCTGGCTTGCTTCCTCCCTCCCAGGGAGAAAGGGCAGGATGGGCTCAATAGCACAATTGAGACCTGATTTTCATTCTCCTCTCTCCTGGGGTCACTGGGAGTAGCAGTTCAGAATCTGTGGAGATTACTCCTGCCCTCTTTTGCTCCAGATGTGCTGAGCAGCTGGAGTGTAGAAAAGGGGCAAGGATGGAATGCATGCACTTCATCCCTGGAAAATCCAGTGAGATCCCAAATTACACACCCCAAATGAATGGCTGCTGTGGAAAAATTTCCATCCATCAGTTTCCCCTTTGGCAATATCTCTCCCATCACTCCAGGACGCAGTCAAGCATCATCCCAAGCTTTAGAGAGAGGCATGTGTTGGTTTCTTGCCAGTTGAAACAGTAAATGAGCAATATTTTGAATCAACTGCATGATCAGCCAATTCCGACAGGAAAGGGAAGTGGTTGGAGCAAATGTGAGCGGTCATCACAGCTGCATCCGTGTTTTTATTCTGACCTTAGGCTGAGTTTATCTAGCGGTGTCCTGGGTGAGGTGAGGAGCTTTCTAGGCTGGGTGCCTTGGCAGGTGTGCTCAGTTTGGCCTGTTTAAACATCTGGAAGGCCAGCTGAGGCTGTGGCTTCGAGCAGTACAGCATGGACCACCGGAGCTGGCACCAGCAGGTGTTTCTTTCCTATTTTTTTCATGCTAAACTTGTGAAGGAGCCTTGCAGCCTCTGGCCCTTTCAGCCAGTGCTCCAACGTGTGGACAGCAGTCCTAAGATGTCTGGTGAAGGTGAGCAGAGAGCCTGTGGGAGGGTGAAACATGTCCCAGCGTGAATGGGACATTCTTTTCCACAAGTGCAGCTGTCTGTCCTTATCTCTTTAGACCCTCGTGAAAGATCTCAAACACTCAGTGGATATTTTCCATTGCAGGGTGGTTTGGAGTTGTTCATCTCTGGGGGACAGTCCAGTTCAGTTCTGGAAATGATGTTGGCTGGTATGATCTCATCTTTCCTTGGTCTAGATCTTAAGTTTGAGCTGTTAATAACAAAAAGGCTGTTTCTGCTCTACAGCTCTCCTGCAGTGTTTCCCATCGATCCAAAGGGATTGCTGATCAGAGTGGCCAATGCTGTGAACCTTCCTCCACAAATACCCGTGTGCTCTGCAACGTGACTACTGGAAAAGCTCTCACATCCCCTTTCCATGGCCCAGTTCTGAGCAAAGCTTTTTCTCTCTGCAAGGCTCTGCCTTAAACGTGAACCTTTCTGAGCGAGCCGCCAGCTGAACTTTGTCATGCGTTGGAGAAAAGAATCTCTGCAGGAAACATCCCCATGAAAAATCTTTAAACAGTGCAAAAAATAGGCTGTTGTATTCTGCTCATTAGCTATTAGACAGATAAATAGGCTCTTCAAAGGAAGCCAGGGAGAATAACAGGAAGCCAGTGTTAATGGGAGCAGCGTCCCCAGCAGCAGGGAATGACAGCTGTGCGGGGGGATCTTGTGGGCAGGATTAGCTGTGGGCTTCAGCTGCTGCTCGAGACAGATTAGCTGGGAGTGAGTACAGGGGAGCAGCAGGAGTTGTCCTCTCACCACAGCTGTTTGCCCACCCCTAGAGGAATGCCAGTTTCCCTGCCAGCCTGGGGGAAGGGGGATGTTTTCCAAGTGCATGGCTTTGGTCTTGTTGTTCACTCCTAAAAGCTGTTCTTTCTGCTGCTGTTTGAGGGTGTTAAAAACACAAGTTGTTTGCGAGTCCTGCAGTCCTCTTTGTGCTTCTTTTAGCTTCTGACCTGCCAGTGGAGCAGAGGAAGCCTTGCTAATCTCCTGAGATGTGTCCCTTTGGACACCTTGCCTTATCTGTGGTAGTCCTCTTTTTCTGGGAGCAGGTTCCCTGCACTCATCTCTAAATGTAAGGCATGTCTCACCATCTCATTCCCAATCCAGTCTCACCTGTAGTCTGCCTCCTGCTCGGGAGTTCATTCCCAAAGTTATCCACCTTTTGAGGCTGCGGATTTGTGTTTCTGAAACTTGGCAGGACTTGCTGGATAGGAGCAGTCATTGCTAGAGTTTGCTTTTGGCTGTTTAGTCTGCTTTCCCACTAAGATGTCGGTTCCAGGCTGGGAAGGTCACTTTGGTTCTGCTGATACCTTCTGCCAGAGGAGGTCTGGTCCCACAGGAATCCTGAGCTCCATGGTTGAGCTATTGGGGAGGTTGCTGTGTTCCACTGGCTGCTAGCAGTGTTTTAAGTGTGCTGATGAGATGTTGTTTGTTGGCTGGTGTCACTGGAGAGTCCTGCTCTGCAATAAGCAGGATGCTTGGTGCTGCTCTGGAGCAGAAACACAAGTCCTGGCATTCCTTGGTCTGCCTTTGAGAGAGCCTTAGCCTTGGTGTCAGCTCTGAAGCTTTAGCAGTGCCAAGATAAGGACACACAGTTTCCACAGCATCCCATTACTGCTGGGTAGAATAACAGCAGCATGATCCTCGTGCCAGCATCCAGGCAGGCAGAGCCTGAACGCGGCAGCAGCTGGATTTTGGCAGTGTGGAGTCCCACGTGGGCTGTGCTCCCTCTTCCTTGGGATGTGCTTGTTGGGTGTGACACTTGCCCGGATTGCCTGTGCCCCACAGAGTCACCAGTGATATCCTGGGGCAGTTCTCCTCAGGCTTTAGGTGTGGAGGAACTTTGTGTGCTAGTTTTCACCTGGGGTCCTGGAGCATACTGCCATAACTCTCATGACCTCTTAAGAGGCTTTATTTAAATTTTTTCCTCTTGGTGCTCTTCTTTAAACTCTTATTGTGTTCTGACAACTCACTGCACCCCTGTTCACCCCCACCTTCATAGATCCCCAGACTTGCTTGCCCCACAGCTTTTCGTGCTCCTCTTTCTCTGTGCGGAATGCTGCTGAGGGTTTTTCCTGCAGCAGCAGTTCTGACCCTACTGCAAGAACCCATTTTTCAAAGGTTTCAGATCTTCTGTCCTGTTGGGTGGCTTCCTTCCCTCTCATTAGGCTGCTGCTTTTTTGAAGTAAGGGATAAAGTACCCAGGAGTGAAGTCATCCTGGAAAGGCAGGCTTCCAGGGGCTTTGAGCTCCAGCTGTCGCTATTGGGTGGCCTTGCAAGAGTAATGTGTCTCCTTCCATTTCTCTCTCTTTGTCTGAACAGCTGCTCTCTCCAGTTTTCAAGTTACTTCATTGTCTTCCCCTCTCTAGTCCTGCTCTCTCTCCCAGCAGCCAGGAGCCTGTAGAAGTTTGCTCTTCTCCAAAGTCCTTGCCCTTGCCCCTGTGGGCCTTCACTCACTCTCCTAAGATCAAAATTGCCCCGACCCTTGTGTAACAAAGTGGGTGTTCAGCCACTTAAGTGCTCCTACAAAGCACTTCCCGATGGTGTCTTGTCTCTATAGTTACTCTGTTGTCAAGGCTGTGGGAGTTGGTTTTTTTTTAACCAGATCTGTGCCTCAGCCTGATTTTTTTTTCTTTTTACTTTTTTTCCTTTTAACGTCAGGAAGGCATATGTGATCACTGTGCCTTTGTGCTCGGGTGTGTCTGCGTCTGCATCCTCTCTCCTTCCCTCCTTTCCCACCCTTCCTCCTAGCAGCTTTTGAACCTGCTGCCAGCCCACAGTCAAATTTGGCAGAGGGACAGGGATCTCGGGGATGTTGCATTTCTCTAAGCTTCATGAGCAAACCCAGCCCTTCTGGGAAGAGAAGGTCTTTTAGTGCCCCTCTTGAGGGAGAGTGAGAAAGGCCACCCCCACGTAGGCAGCACAGATCTGTGCAGAAACAAATCCCTGGGACAACATCCCTCTTAGTTCTCTGCTCACTAAATTATTGTGTTTATTCTCCCCTCCTCTCCCACACAGGGACGATGCGGGCTGTCCGCAGGCACGTCTTCCCAGGGGACTCGGCTGCCGGGCAGGGCATCGTCTGGGAGTGGCAGAACGACGAAGGCGGGTGGTCCCCGTACGAGATGAACGTCTGCGTGTTCCTGGAGCAAGCCCGTGCCACCAACCACCAGCGAGTTGATCTCGGGCCCTTGGGCTACAACTACGAAATTGACTTTGTGGCTCAAGTCCAGACCAACAAGACCTCGAGGTTCCGCCGCAGCGTTCAGAGGCGTTTGGACGCCCCGTACCCGGTGACGACCTCTACCACACCCCTTCACACAGGGGTGGGATGTTCTTGCCAGCAATGCTGGCCAAACAGTGGGACTGGTCCCATCACCACACGCTACCGTCACTCCATGACAAACTTTCCCAACTCTTCCACCACTCATCAGGTTCCCGGGAGGACAGCGTCAGTAAGTTCTTCCAGCATCGGCTTCGTGCCCTATAACAAACCCACTTTGACTGGAGCAAGGTCAGCACCAAGACTCAGTGCACAGAGCGCCTTGGTTTTGGCTCAGAGTGGGAGCCTCAGCACAGCACTGCCAACACCTAACGGAGTCAGGTACAGATCCTAATTCACCTCTAAATACCATGTGTGTGTCCAAGAGATCTGCTGTGCTCAGGTCTGCATTATCCAGGAGCCTCTCTATCCCAGAGGACTTTACAAGGGTCTTCTCCCTAGGAGAGAGAGGTTTGTGCCTGTGTATCCAGTACAGTGAATGAGAAGACTTCCCCCCTGCTTTCTACCTCTTTTCTTCCCATTTGAAATATAGTCCCTGTCTACCAGTCTCCCTGAACCACAGGGGAATTCACTCAGGTTGAGATTCTGAAGGTTTGAGAAAATCAGTAGTGATCAGTGATATTTTGGGTTAGGTTAAAAAGCAACTTTGAGGGGACCGAGTGAAGGAAAAGGGGACTTGTAAACACACTTATTTAATTCAAATTAGGCAGTAGAGTGGAACACTGCTCTGTGTTCTAAGCTCTTCCCGTTCAAGGAGGGACCACAGGACTCATTGCATGTGGCTGAGACCTCATGAACTCTGTCAAAATCAGGTGTCCAGGCTATTTTTCAGGCTAACTGGTGATGCAGAGCAGAAATGCCACGGGATCTATTTTCACTGTGGCTCTTCTCTGACAGGGCTACAACGAGTGTGCATCTCTTAGCCCAGGGTTTCAGCTCCCATCAGCTAGAGCCAAAGGAGGGCTGTGTTTGCACCTTACTGGTGGGGGAGGAAGAGCTTCACTTCTCTTCAGGCCTTTTGGTTGCTGCCAGCTCCAAGAAAAGCAGAGGCTTGTGGTCCGACAGCCCAGCTCCTCTCCATGGCATGGGCTCCTGGGGCAGGCCACAGTTGGTTATCCCACGTTCAGGATCTTAACTCTTCCTGTGCACAGGCCCTTGCTAGCAGAGGTGTGTGTGGCCTGTCTGTGGCAGTGCTGGCACGGAGTGTCTGATCCAGCAAGGGCTGGCTGACTGCTCCCTCTGTTTGTGAGTGGCTGAAAGTGGCAGAGCCTTGCACTCACTTCACTGGGAATAATCCAGCTGTTGAACCCCTGAGAAACTGCAGGGGAACTTGCCAGGGCTGACTTACCTGTCCAAGTAAGTACAGAGATAAGAGATTTAGCAGAGTGTTGGAAGCACATTCTGCTAATTGCACGAGGCACTGGGGTTTGAGGTTTGTTTTGAATCTCATTTGTGTTTTAAACAAGACGGTGAATCTTGAGATGTTTTTCTTAGTGTCGTATCAGGACTTTCCCTCTTCGGGGTCATCCAAGTGAAATGACTTCTCACATCCTGTTCTTCTTTCTCACGGTCTTTTTTTTTGGTGCTTTTTTCCACCTGGTGATTTTTTGTGTTGCCTTAAGCATCCACAGTGCTTCTCTGTTCCAGTCACCTTCGAGTAGGGCTGAGACTCAGACCCCAGCACTGCCTGCAGGAGCCCCCAGTAAGGCTCTTGCTGTCTCCTGAAGAAGCTGCCAAATTCCCCCTCTCGCAGGAGTTACTTGGGGCTGCTGGGCTGCCTGGAGCTCCCATCCTTCCCCAAAGGATTTGCACAGTGACTCAGGGTGGGAAGTTTGAAAAGGAAGAGCCAAATGCTGCAGCAGTTGCCCCACAAGCCTGTCTGGAGCCAGTCGGGGTCTGGGTATGTTGTGTGCTGCTGGTGGGGGGACAGGCTGTCGTGAAAGGAGGGAGCATGGGAAAGAGATGCTTGGAGAGGGCTGCCACGGTCTCCTCACAATGAACTGAGCCCATGGCCCAGGCAGTGCTGACTGGCAGGAGAGGGATGGCCAGGAGGTGCCCAGCAATGCCGTGGCTGGTTGAGGTTGGGCTTTTTGAACCTGTTTTGCAGCTCAGCTGTTTGTGTTGTGGAGGAGGCTCGGTGGCTGGTGTCCTGGCAATCATCCCTAGCCAAGCCAGCCTTTCTGGGGGATGCAAAGAGATGGTACAGTTAAATCTATGCTGGGGACAGCAGGACATGCCACACAGGGCAGGTGGCAGCTCTTTGGATACCTGGGAATGTGTGAGTGCTGTCAGACTTGTGTAAAACCCACTCCCCCAGTGAGCCCCCCTCCCCTGGCCACTGGCTGCCTGTTCCCTTGGGGTGTGATCTCCAGTCCTTTGGGATCAGTTGTGCCGGGGTCACTCTCCTTTATCCCTGCCAGAACAACAAGTGCACACAGAGGGGCAATCTCTGTCTTACAGCAGCGTGCCATATGTGAAAGGGACTTTTTCATCCCCAGCTGACAGCTTGGGATGGCTTTTCCCCATCACCTCTGGGCTGGGGTTGAGTCGGAAATGCCACTGGGTGGGTGTAATTGCTCCTGGCTGGAGTTACAGTCTCGGGCTCATGAAACCCATGTTCCAGCAGAAAATCCTTTAATTTCTGTGAATTAGGGGAAACCTGAGTAGCAAACTCTAACAATGTGTTTCATTTAATTCCCAAGCCCAGAGCATTCCTGGGTTATTTTATCTTCTAGGTTCCCTGTCTTTCCCCCTCGGACGTAGCATGGTGGTTAGTTCCCCTTCCCTTGCAGTCCTGCATCACCCAATAGTCTAACCTTTTTGGCTAATTATCCTGTGTTAATTATCCTGCCAAGGGTTTCTGGCTGTGTTCTCTTAGCTGTGATGTGCAATTCCTGCGCTGGCCCATGCTCAGAGACCCAAGGGAAGGGAGCACTGGGCCACGGTGGATCCTCTGGTGTCTTCTAAAGGTTGTGTTGTGTTCACCCCACAAGCTTAGGCTCCAAAGCAGCCCTGGCACATTACTTGCTTTCACAAAACTGCTGATCTCCACAAAACTCGCAGAGGTGGCTGAGCTGCAACTGGCAGAAGGGCTCAAAAACTCATTGGGAGAGACTGAAAGGCAGTGCTGTTGGTTACACCCGGTTTCTTTAGGAAACACAGCTAAAAATGGCAGCACCTCTCTCCTGCAGGGCTGAGAATGAGGTGCAGTTCATGCTGGAAAGCTGCCTCGACTCCCTGTGTGGCTGTGACAGTTATTTCTAGCAGGCAGGCAGGCAGGGGTAGCCCCCAGAACGGGCATGCCCGGGCTGCTGTGCCACTGAGGGTGATTAAATGTATTTCCTGCTTGCTGGAGGGCGGATGCTGGTGTGAGAGCAGGCGGAGCTCCGGCTCTGCCAAGTGCACTTTAATTTCCTCCTGCTCTCAAGAGGGTCAAAGCCACTGGAAAACCCAGAGAGGAGTGCCAAGGCTTAACTAGATGCTGATATCCTTGGCTGTGCTGCTAATGAATTATATACATGTGGGCAAGTTATTTTGCTTCTTGGTTGCATTAGTTTCCTCTCGCGGATTAAACGCAGTTAATGAATCTGGCCTCTCTCACAGACAGTGCTGGAATCTGCACATGGAGTGTGCCATGGCAAGGATTGTGTCCTTATCTCAGCACTGTTAACCAGATCTGGGAAGCAGGGCCAGGATCCCAGCCACCTCCTGGCAGATCCTTCCCACCCCACATGGGAAAGCATCAATTCCCTAAGGCAAGAGCTCCCCTGTTCCCTGCCCTGTGCTATCTAATTACAGAGTGAGGCACTCCTAAAGCACAGTAAGGAGTGCCCTGCTTGTAATACGAGCGAGTAAAGCTGCAGGAAGCAATCTTCTGAGGGATATTAATTAGTGTCCCAGCCAGGCAAATCCCTACAGTAGCTCTGCAGGCTTCTCTGAGCTTATGTGGCTTTGGCTGCTGCTCTGGGCTGTGCCTACAAATAATGCAGGCAGCTCAGGGGGGCAGGATTTTGTATAAAATCAGAGGGAACGGGGGTCTTGGGAGCTGGAAAAGGATGTTGGCAGAATTGGCGTGTTCCTAAGAAAGGTCAGCTGTTGCACCCCAAAATCCCCCATGGGGAACAACCCATGGTCAGTGCTTTGTAGGATCAGGAGGGACCCTAGCCAGGGCCTTTCCTTTTTTCTTTCCACCTTTGTATCCTTCAGCTTTGTCTGTAGGCATTCCCACGAGCTCCTTGGGTAGTGAGGAGCTCTCCTGGTACTGGTTCCACTGTGCCCACTGTGACTTGTCCTGCTACCACCAGGTGGGGTCATTAATGTCACCAGACACTCAGCGAGCCCTGGAAAGGGGTTTGGACCTTGAGGTGTTGTGGTAGCACTTTGTGAAGCAGGGCTGGATGCTGCCCTAATCTGTGAGAAGTGTTGGCTATTCCCCACAGGGCTGCAAAGTTGCCATGATACAGAGATCTGTGGCCTGCCGATTGTGTGCAGGGGAGAGGAAGGAAGAAAGGGCCATATCAGGTGAAGAGGATGAGTTCCTACAGGCTTCCCTAATGCTGCTCCTTTATGTATGTGTGGCTCAGGTGATGGCTCCAACCTGGCCACCCAGTGTTTGAAGTGGCAGCAGCCCTGGATTCCAAGCTGTTGACACAGTTCCTTGCTGGACTTGTGCTTTGCTGTCTCACTGGTGTTGCAGATTCTTGAAATTCTGGAGAAGCGAGTGGGTTTGTCGTGCTGAAATATCAGTCTGCCCTGCCTGCCTCCCATAGCAGACTGCCTGGGAACCAGTGGTGGGAAATCTTATTACCAGGATCTTCTTGCTGAATCTCCGAGGACATTGTCTTTGCATTCTTTTGTTCGCAACCTGGTGATCCCTGATACACTCAGCAACATCCAGCACACAGAGCAGTGGGAGAGCAGGAGCTGCAGCAAACAGCAGGACAAAATTGGGCCAGGAAGGAGGAATCAATACCAGGAAGCATTCAGAGAATTCAGGCATTGACTTTCAGGTGTTGCAAGCACAGCCTGAACGCTTGGCCAAGAGTCAAAGGCACTGCCTGGCAGGAAATCTCTGTGGGCAGCAGGAGCAGGTGCCTCAGTGGATCCTTCTCATCTCTCCACACTGCAGTGCTTGCTCTTGCACTGATGCTGCCCAGATCTCCCTTACCCAAAACACCAATTTTTCTCCTAACTGAGCTGTTTTCAATAAATCAGCAGGACCTCTGCCCAGAAGCCAGCACTGGTATGGCAGTGCTGGAATATCTTGAGCTTGTGCTGCTCCCTTATTGGATGCACAGCCCGTGTTACACTACAGTACCAATATCCTTCCTTGTAACCTCATCCCCTTCCTCCCCAAAAACCCCACTTCAGACCCAGGGTAGGCTCTGAGTAGCATTTCCTCACCTTTTTTGGCACAGCAGCACTTCCTCCCACGCACTGTGGCTGCAGACCTGCCCAGGCAGTGTTGTGGTACCTCAAAGCAATGTGGATTTCCCTTGATTTCATCAGCCTTTGGGCTTTCTGCAGTTGTCACAGAGCTCAGGGAACGTGGCAGCCCTGCTCCCACGCTGCAGAGTGGATGGGTCAGCACATCCTACAGCACTGTCAGCTGAGATGCTGCTAATGAATGTGTGTATTTAGTGAAATAAGAAGTATTTGGTTTCTCCATCATCACATCAGTTGGCTCAAAGCCTCCAGCAGCCAAAGCTGACACACTTTGCCTTTACACCAGGAGTGCAGCTGATCAGCTGCTGTTTCCTGGCTCATGGATGGTAATTTATCTGCAGTGCACTCACAGCTTCCCAAACTTGATTGCTTGCAAATGCATCAAGTCCTTACTGGTTTCTCTCTGCAGATCTCAAGGGCTCTTCTCACTTCTGTTGTGGTTTAACCCAGCAGACAGTTCATCACCACACAGCCCCTCAGCTCCCTCCATCCTCCCCCACGGGGATGGGGGAGAGAATTGAAAAAAAAGAGGTAAAAATATTGTGTTAAAATAAAGACAGTTTAACAGGACAAAGAAGAGAAAGAAAATAATAATGCTGATGATAATTAAAATGTAGAAAACAAGTGATGCACTAAGCAATTGCTCACACCCACTGGCCAATGCCCAGCCATTCCCAAGCAGCAACCCCCAGTCAGTTTCCCCCCTGGTTTCTCTACTGATCACAGCATCCTATGGTCTAGAATATTCTTTGGGTCACTTGGGGTCAGCTGTCCCAGTTTCTCGTGCCCCCCAGCCTCTGCACTGGTGGGGTGGGGTGAGGAGCAGAAAAGGTCTCACTTAGTGTAAACACTGCTCAGCAACAACTAAAGCATTCCTGTGTTATCAGCATTATTCTCATCCTAAATCCGAAACACAGCACTGTACCAGCTATTAGGAAGGAAATTAACTCCATCCCAGCTGGAATCAGGACAACTTCATGCAAGTTCTGATTCATGAATGACTTGGATTTGAGTCTCACAATGAGCAAAGAAGAGTGAAGGATTTCTCTGCCATCTTTTCAAAGCGTGGTTACCAGTGATTACCTCCCCAGGGCAGCTCTGGGTTTGCTTTCTCCAGCCTCAGGTGTAATGACCCCATGCCCTAGCCCTCTGGGAGGATCCCCTGCCCCTACCTGCTTTCCTGGCACAGCAGAAAGTTCAGCTTTGTGCTTTATTTTATTTTTACCTTCTGTGGGGAAGTGAAAGTGCCCAAGGCTTCATCTCAGGGTATGACAATGAAACACAAACTCTTCATTATCGGTCACAGGCTGGGGTAGAGGGAGTGCCCAGGCTCGGTGGTGTCTTTTTGGCTTCTCAGTTGGAGGAGGAAATGAGGGAAGGTCCAATGTCTCTGATTTTTTGGGAGCAGTTCTCTCAAGTTCCTGGTCCTCAAATATCCTTTGTGTCTGCAGCTGGAGAACAAGGGAGTCCTGCTCCTTGCCATATTCTCAAGAGGATCATAGGGGCAGAGATGATGCAAAGGGGTGAGATAAACAAGTAGGGAAATACCTGAGAAAGAGCTGTGATGAAGAGGATGAATCATGAAAGAAAGAGAGTCATAAAGACATCTGATTTAGAGCCCCTGAAATCACAGGGAAGGTTTCCCCTTTGTTTGTTAAATTTGAATTGTAGCCACAACAGTTCGTTGCATCATTTGAAGACATTGCAAAATTTGGGGCAGCAGAAGGGAAAGCACAGCCTTTGAAAGAGGCAGAAGGGAAACCTCAGTGGTCTGGAGAGCTTTATAAGGGTCTGGGGGTGCTGGTCTCACTTGGTCAGGCTGCCAGAACTGCACCAAGCCCTCAGTCCTGCCCAGGGCTCTTCAGGGAGTTCAGAGCACATGTGGGAACCCATCCCAAACTGGGGCAGGTAGGAGAGGGGAGAGGTGGGGATGCTTCCATGTCAGGGGTGGAAGACAGCCATGTGTCACTCAAAAATATTTTCAGCCTTGGTCATTGTCATGGAAATGGGAACAAAGATTTTAGCAAGACTGAAAGGAGGGACCTCTGTGGTACCATTTTGGGCAGGGAGCTCTTACATCCCTGCTGGAAAGAGGAAGGTTTCCCCTAGACAGTGAGTGAGATTTGGGCTGTTGACCACCTTAGTCTCTGAGTTCCTAAGCAGCTGGACAGGTTTCTGTAATTTTGGGGAGTCCTTGGAGGTTGTTTTCTGAATGCACTGTGTGTTAACTGCAGCTGAGGTGCACGAGCCTCATCCATCCCAGGCACATGGGCCACCTGAGAGAAGGTCCATGAGTGGCTTCTCTGTGCCAGCATGTTGGATTTTAAGTGTTCCTGCTCTGCTGGTGTGGATCCTGCTTTCTTTCTTCTCTAGTGACCCCCCTCAATCAGTGCTGATGCTGCTGCTCCCCTTTCCTCCCTAACTCCTGCTGCCAGCTAATGGCATTAACCCTCACTGCCCACATATCCCAAACTCAAAGTACAGCTGCCAGCACTGCCACAACAAGTAGGTGAACAACCTGAAAGGGATGTTTGGTGCCTAAATTCTCTCGATTATCCAAATGAAAAGGGTGGCCAAGCTCTTCTAGGTCTCCTCTAGCCTTTCCTCCCTTGTCCCCACATCCCCCTTGGATGTGTAGTGCAAGTTGGCTGCTCATAGGAAGCTCTGGGGTGGAGTGGCAAGAGCAGGGGTGTATCACAGGATCAGAGCAGGGTCCAGCAGGAAGAATGTATGAGAGAAGAAGAGATGGGGCTGGGAGCAGCTACATACAGCATAGCTCTACAGCCCACCTTGCAGGTAAGTAAACCTGGGAGAGAGCTCTGGTAAGGACACAGCTCCTTAAATACAGCTGCTGGACCAGTGGGAGAAGGGTGCATGGGTGAGGGTCCCAGCTGGGGCTCATCTGAGCAATTAATCCCTGGTGATATATCCAGGGCACTCGGGAGGGAGTAGTGCATTGCTGGATTGCTTCTGTTTTGGTTGTCTCTAATCCTTGCTGTTAAAGTCATTCCTTTTTCTCTCTCCAGTGCACAAACCCTACCTGTCAAGATGTCCAAACCCAGCAAGGTGAACCAGGCCCTGGCAGGTAAGAATCCCCTTGTGCTTTATTTTCTCAGTCCTTAGGATGAGGTAAATGAGAGGTTTGCCTTTCTGTAGCACGCACTTTCCATTGTTGACTTTTGGAAAGAGTCAGAAATGCTGGTGGCATTTAAGGTTTTAGACCCAAAGGCTTTCTAGAAAAGCAAAGAGGGCAAATTTGGGGGAGAATAGGATGGACAAACCTTAGTAACTGATTTTCGCATCCTGAGGCTTCAAAATAAGTGGGATTATTTGAGGCGTGGCTATTAGTCTTTTTCTGTACATGTGGATGAGCAAGGGAAAGGGCACGTGAATTAAGCTCAGTGCTAGCTGCTATTTTCTGCTTTTTTAAAGTCAAAGGAGAGGAGCGGTGTGAGATTTTTTTTGTGGGTTTTAATATGACTTTTTACAATGGAGTTTTATTAAAAACGCTCAGGTGGTCTTTAGTTTTAAGAGGATTGTGGTGCCTTGTGTTGGGAAATGGGAGGCAGAAGTTGAATCAGACATTGTCTCCTGGTGCAGCAGAATACAGGTTTGCTTGTTATCCAGACCTATGAGCACTGTACTAAATATACTGAGGAGTGTGTCTGGGAGGGATGAAAGTGCCAATTTTCAGTGCTCCTTTTCAGAGTAGATTTGCCTGTTAAAGTTGAAATGGCATTGCCTTGAAAATGACAGTTTGTGCTGTCAGCTCCCAGTGGAAGCGTTGCTGAGCCAAAATGCATTGGCACCTTTGCTGTGTTTTTGGCTCAGCCGGTGCCAAACCAGTGACCCTGGTGTGGTGGTGTTGGGGGATTTGGGTGCTCTGCCCAGAGCAGAGGTCTCTGTCCTGGCACTAACTGTGCACTCGAAACTGTATCATAACTTGGTAGAGGAGTGGAAAACATCTGATATTTGGTATTTTCTGGAGTTTTCTCTGCCTGTTTCAGTCACTACAGAATGTCTGTTAACAGTCTCCTTCCTCTGGCTCTTGTCTATGTATGGTTTCTTGAGGTTATTAGGTCCTGGGACACCAAACTTTGCTCGTGAGCAAGCAGAGACAGTTACATTCTTGTTTTTCAAGACAGTGGTTCCCACCTTATTCCACAAAAGCGTGTTTGGTCTCCTCTTGAGTGCCAGGTTTTACCCTGGCTGAAAAGGATCCCCAGGATTGATGTTTCCCTTCATCTAACTTTGGCACCATCATGAAAACTGCCTTGCATGTGTCTGTAGCCAAACTGGCACTGCCTGAAGACTAGCACAAGTGTCCTCTGACAGCATGCAGCCCATCTGTCTCCTCCTTAGCAAATCACTTTGGAAACGAGGTGGAAAGTCAAGCTCAGGCCTTGTCTTGGTGGGTGACCTGAGCAGAACTCCCCTTGCTTGTAACAGTTCTGCCTTTCATGCCCTGGCTGTTAGCACTGACTGTGTAATTAAGTACTTAATCACATAAAGGTAAATAAAGCACAGAGCTGAAGAGCTCTGATGCATCCAGGCTGTGTTAGTGTTGTTAACTGTGATCTCATTCTCCATCCACAAGAAGTGGAAGAGATGAATGTCTGTGGGGGTCCATTTGTGCCTTGTGGTGCCACGTTTAGATAGAAAAGGCTGCAGAAAATCCTGATAGAATAAACCATTTGCCACCATTTAATACAATGAAATGGTTAAATTTGTAGTTGGTATCTCTGTTGTTGCAGTCTGGGGGTGTAAAAGAAGGGATAATTACTCATTTTAATACTCTACCTCTCCTTGACACAGCCAGCTTGAGGCACACTGGGATGCAGGGAAGTGCAGAAGCAGCTGCCTGGGGCCAGGGTCTCCTTCAGATCCAGGTCTTCACAGTGATGCCTTAGGTTTTAACTTTTGTATTTTTCAAATCCTGTCCTGCCTGGTGTGTAACTCTGAAGTTTCGTGTGGCCTGTTAGCTCCTGTTCTCTCACGCTGGTTTGACATAAAAAACCCTCTCTAGGTTTGCTTTCCAAGGACACCTCGATTGTCCCAGGCCCAAAATGTGTCAGCTAAAAGCCTCTGAAGAGGAGGTTGGCAAACCTGGGGTAATTACATCATTAACTGAAGTTATAATTGGAGAATTAACCCTGATATGCAAATGGACCAAACTTATAAAAGTGCAAAGGGCCCGTGACCCAGGGTCCATCTTGGGTGGAGGCTTTTGACTGCCCAGGGTGCACCTTTGAAGGCCTTTCAAATAAATACCTACTTGTATTCTCTTACTTTTGTCTAGCCTCTGTTTTTAGGTAGCCACTCAAGGCATCAACAGGACACAGCTTTGGGTGCTGTGCTGCCTTTTGCCAAGTGTCCCACACGTCAGAGGTGCAAGGGAGGAGGGCAAGCTGAATTTGAATACTCAAAGCCACATAGAAGTAGAGGAAAGATTAATACAAGTTAATTAGGGAGCGGAAGGAGAATAAGTCTCTGGGGGTATTTCTGGTGAAAAGCAAGCACTGGAGTTCTGGTAAAAAGGAGAAGTTTTGTTGAAATATTAATTGGCTGGGTCTTCAGGGACACCTTCTTCCCCTCTATGCTCTGCTCTCTGTTTTTAGAACCTCTTCTGGGAAGTGGTATTTTGTTCATAATTAAAATCTTGCTGATGGTGTTCGAGTTACTCATTACTCAGGTGATTCTCCAACACAGGCTGGGCTCCTTTTATTCCTCCAGTCCCCACTGCATGACTGCTTCCTACAACATCAGTGGAGAAGGCTGGGGGACGATATTGTGAGGGAGAGAGAATCTCAGATGTAGATGAAGGAGGCTTTATTTTGGAAAATGTATCCAGCAGTCTCAGAACCCTTGGTCTCCATCCCCTGGTGCCTCAGCAGCTTTGGCTCTGGTTTGAAGCTGGGCAGATACAACCCCTGAATCTCATGGGTGATGTTGAGAAATGCTGCAGGGGCATCTCTTGGATGCAGAGGGAACTTGTGGTGGCTAAACAGGAGATGAGGAATCCTGTGAGTCTGAGTTAGAAGCTGGGTTTTGTTTGTGTGATGGGTGCCTGGGGATTTGTAACGTTGTCAACCTTCACGTCTTCTGAAAGCACCTCTTGGGATCTCAGAAATGAAGCTGACTTTAAAACCATGTTTTGTACAAAAAAGTGTAATTTTTTTTCCTTGCTTTCTGCTACTTTAATACTTCAAAGTGCATGTGGAAACTTGCCTTTTAAGCTTTTTCTTTTCCCCCAAGTATTTGATCAGTACAGTGAAATGCCGAACAGGTCTAAGTAAACTGTTTAACCACAATGTTGGTGTTTAAGGATCAGCTGGACTAACATTTCTTGGGAATAATGGAGTTTAGCTGGTGTGCCTTGGGGCTGAGGGGTGGCAAAGTGCTCATATAAAGGCTCTTCTAATACTATGTTTAAGATGAAATCTGAAAAGGAGCTTTTTGTTAAATAAAACCGAGTGTTTCTTGTTTTTCATGATTCCTGGAGCTGGGGCATTTGGGAGTGTGCTAACCATACTGATTTTGCTGGTGGATATAATTGTACGAATTAGCAATGCTTTTCTGAGATCCCACATTATCTGGAGGTAAGCTCTGTCCTGTACCAGCCTGAGGCCTGTGCAATTCCAGGTCAGTGACCCGAGCTGGTGGCCAAAGTGGCATGTTGGGCTGGGTGTGAGTGACTGTGTGGCCAACACTCATTACATGATGTCAGGGTGTTTTTCCTGTGCTCAGCTTCTGCACAGGATATTACAAAAAGTCCCTTATTTATGCAGCAGGCTGAAAAAAGTTGGTGGATGTTGTCATAGCTCCAATGAAAATAATTTTACCCCAAGGAGCCACTAATGTATTTCTGGCCAAATAAGAGGCTCTTTGAGCAAGAGAAGAAAGGCAGTTCTGCATGTGGTTATTGCACACATAGAATCAGATCAGAACTCAGAGGATTCTTTGCAAGGTTTTCTGTCTCCTCCCTCCTGTGGTCCTTGCAGGGAAGCAACCCAGAGCCCAATGGGAAGTGTGAACATATGAAATAATATTTTTCGAGCTCCTGAACTAGCTAGGGAGCAGCAGGAACTCCCACAGGAGCGTGTCCAAAGCAGTCTTGGTCTGGGCAAGCTTGTCCTGTTGCAACTTGTGTTCAGGTGAGAATTTATCCAGGTCCAGGTCTACACTTGCTCCTGACATAACTCCACAGATGCCTGGAACAGGTTCTGACTTGAAATTGTGTCCACAGGTTAGAACTGGATGCACAATCTGCAGATGTGATGTGTGTCTGTAGTGTTGTGGCACCTTGTAGGAAAACACCCTCCCACCTAAGGCCTGGATCAGAGGATGTCCCTTCGTGGGGACTTCAGTCACCAAACTTGTGGGAAGGTTGTTAATGCTGAGATTTCCAGCATTGTGTTTGAACTTTAAAGGCAGCATTGCTACTGGGGGTTGGCATGAGGCAGCAGAGCAATGTAACACCAGAATATTTCTGAATGCTCTCTTGACTTGACTCTGCAGAAGATGATTCATTGCATGTAGATCCAAAGGTAGCAGAAGGTTAAAAACTGGCCAAGCAAAGGTAATTTGCTGTTTATACCTTTTCTTGACCATTTTGAGATTGGAGAACATTGAATTCGGGTAATTCTCCTGGTCCCATGTATGTCTGTGTGGAGTTGTAGATGGGTTTGCAGCTCAAAAAACAAAAGAGAGTTTGTGGAACAAATGTTGGGGTTTTATTTGGTGGGCGTTTTTTGTTTGTTTGTTTTTGTGATGATTCATGATAGCTGGCAGGCAGTTTTGGACATGTTATTCCAGGTCCGAGGGGGGCTGTGTCACAGAGTAGCTGAACTCACCTGAGGTTCTGTGGCTCCTGCTTTTTGCTTGGTCTGAATTTTGTTGCCCTCTGCCACTGAGAGTCTGAAGCCAGTTGTTCAGCTTGTGCTTCTGTTTTCTCTTTTTCTGGGCTCTGCATGCTAATGTTAGCAAGACAGTATTGATCTCTTCAGAAGAACACATTAATTTTGCATTTGCCTATCAGTCAGCTGTGTGTGGGCGGTGATAATCCCTGTTAGTCTTTGGACTCGCTTTTCAAATGTCAGTCTGTGCCATCAGTGCTATTGCACTGCTTAGAAACAGCTTTTTTAGAGACAGCTTTCCTGTTCCTTTTCTGCACCAGTTCTAGGAATAGTGTTGTGCAGCCTCGGTGGGGTCGGACTGAGATGATTTCCCCAGCTGTGGTGGGAGATCTTCCCTGTCTCTCAAGAATATTGTTCTTCCAGCCTCTCTAGTCAGAGTGATTGCTGCTGCTCTTCTTAGAATATCTCTGACTGTTCTCTGCTGGAAGGGGAAAGGACCTGAAAGGTGCAGGGGCAGCTTTGGTGCTGCTGCTGGGCTTTGGGCCCCAGCTGTACCCATTGAAAGAACAAGTAGCATTTGTTCTGGGGACATTCAAGCTCTACCTTAGGGCTCCCTGGGAACAGTGGACTGCTGGCTTTGATGGGTTGAGAGCTTGCAATAGGCTTGTGGCCTTTAGTTAGGGCTTTGAGGGAGTTACTTTGGTGGTGAAATTTCTGGATCTGATGAGCTCTCCTCAGCTGTGCCTGGTGCTGGCAGGAGGGCAGGAGGTACTAACCCAGTGTTTGTATGCTTTGGAGGTCCTCCTCCACCTCTCCAGCTCCTGGGAACTGGGAGAGCTGTAGATCTCAGATCTAGATCCCCTTTGAGGGTGACCCATGGCTGCCTGGTTACCTATTTCCATTTGGAAGTGCATTTCACCATCTCTTGGGCAACCTGGTCTTGTGGTCAGCCCAGCTCTTCCAAAAGTTCTTGGGTCACCCTGGGGAAACTCCTTCCTCCATCTCTGCCCCTCTCCTTGTATTGTGAAACCCCTTCTGTCTGTCTTTTGGCCCTTAAATGGGAAAGCTTTAGTAAAAACATTCAACTTTGGCTGTCAAGAAAGGAGTTGAACAGCTTCTGGAATATTTGTGCTCAGACCTTAGGAAAAGGAGGTACAAATTGTGGTCAGCACTGTGTAGGAGTAGTTCTGCTCGTGGGGCACTGACACAGGCTTTGCACAGGGGATTTGTAGTCACAGGACACAAGTTCTTGACTGGTTGCATATTTGAGGCAGAAAATAGTCTTACCACTTGCACACAAAGCTGATGCTTCCCATCATAACTCGATTTTCAGTCATGTGTGGGCAAGGTGCCTCATTTTTGTCCTGAACAAATGTGCTCTAGAATCTTCCTTTCCCCACACGGCCGAGTAGAGGCTTGCAAAAATAAAATGCTTGGAAATCTCAGCTTTGGCCGTGCATTACTGAGCAGGAGTGTCTGTAGCATTAGGGTGTGGTTTGCGTGGTCTGCTCTCCGAGGGGATTTCCAGAGAAATGCTGGCTTTTAGGTTTTCTGCTGTTGGTTTGCAGCTCGAAGCATTTTTTTTTTTTTTTTTTCTTATTTCTGGGGCTGGCTGTTGCAGGTGGGAAGTTGCTCTTGGGAAAGCAAAAGCAGGTGTTCTCTTGGGTGTGAGTGTGAGAGCAGTATGGTACCTTGGAAATGTTATAATTTGTAACCAGCCTGGATTTCACAGGCAAACATCATCTCGGATCAGCATGATCAGTCCTGTAGCTTTCTGTGTGCCAATTTTACCTTCAGGGAATGGCTGTCCTTTTTAATGATTCATTAGTTTTATCAAACTGCATCCCATGGATGCAGCTGGCTGGGGTAGGGGAGGATGAGGATTGCAGTGCTGCTGGGAGTGTGAGGGGAAAACCGAAGTGCCAGGGAGGAGAGGGTGTGGGGTGAGTGGGGGGCTGTGTAGGGCAGCTCTGCCCTGGTGTTTGAAGGCAGCTCAGCTGCACTCTGGGGATTTGGTTCAGTGTGACACTGTTGAAATGCGTGGCTTTAGGGGGCAGCAGCTGAGCAGGACCTTTTAGGGGTTATGGGTGATGCCTTTCATCCTTCAGGGCTGTTCCCAGGGCTCTGGTGAGTGGGAGAACTCTGCACCACAGCAGACTCGGTGCCTGAGGAGCCCTAAAGCCCAAATAGGAAGGTCCTATTCACACACCAGCACAGAGGGTCACGGACAAGACATGTGCCCATATTTCCCTCCCTTAATTTGCTGCCCAGGCTCCTCCCTCTGAAAACCTCCAGATCCTCTCCTTGTGCTGGCTCCAACCCTCTCAGACGTTTTATGCCCTCAGAACTAAGAGCTTGGGTTTTGTTTTGTTTTATTTCATTTTACTTTATTTTATTTTTATTTTCTTTGAAAGGTTTAAGGTTTTTTTTTTAATGAATGTGTTTCCCCATTGTTTCCTTCCTGCATGTTGACCTCGTACCCACTGTAGGCATGACAGCTGTTCTGATGTCAGCCGCCGGACTGCCCGTGCACCTCACCCGTGTGCCACAAGCTGCCAGCACCCATAAGGCCACTAAAAAACACAGCTCAGTTAAGGAGGGGAGGAAAGTGTCCAAGAAAGGTAGTTCCTGCTCAAACTCTGATATTTGCTTCCATCTCCTTCTCTTTATCTCTCTGCCCCTCTCTTTTCCTCTTGTCTCTCTGCCCCACCCTCTTGGCTCTTCTGGTTTGATTGACGATGTTCATCCCAGTGAGGGGAGAAGCAGGACACGTCTCCCCTGACCTGCAGTGCCTCTGACAGGCTGTAAAATACCATGGTAAAGTAGGTGTGGTCCTGTGGTAGGTCTGCTTGTTTTCACACAAAATTAGAGCTGGAACAGATCTACTCTCTGCATGTCAGACTCCACCAGCCTCCCCTGTGATCCTGCTACACCCTCTTAGGGAGTGTCCACATAGCAGGACCTTCTGAGTTGTTGGTGGGACAAGTCTGAGAGCTGAGGGACCATTAAGAAGACCATCAAATCTGTATGTGCTCTGCAGAGCTTTGCTTGTGAGCCATGCTTGTCGTGATTGAGTCACGGGATGACAAGGATCTCCCAGACAAGCAGGCTCCTGAGTCATGGAGGGCTTTCTAGGTCAAATTGCAGAGGATTTGTTCTCTCCACCTCAGTCTGGGGTGAAAGGGAGTGGAGTGGAACGCTCTCAGATGGATGTGCCCTGGCAGGAAGGGATGGATTACCTCAGCTCTCCTGCTGAGCGGAGCCACCTTTAGGGTAGGGCCTTCATTTCTCCTCTTCAAATCCCACTGGCACCCCTCACCTTCACAGAGGTGGCTCCCAATTTAGAGCCTGGATCCCATCCATGTGTAGCAGCCCTGGGACTCTGCAGGGGTAGGTGTGAATCCAGCCTGGTATAGCTGTAGAGGTTGTTTGCAAACCCTGACACAGGGGTGTCAACCACCACCAAACCTACAGCGTGTCCCCCTTTGGATAAGCCAGGTGGGGACTGGAGATGCTCAACACAGAGATCTTTACATGTAAGAAAGGGAAGAGTCCAGAGGTGGGAAGGAAGAGACACCTGCCTGTCTGGGGAGTTTGTTGGTACCTTTTTCTCTCTCCTTGGTGTCCATGAAGTCCAAAGCTGTCTGAAAGAGGCAGGAAGGAAAATAGAAATTAAATGAGGAGGGAGGTATTTTGTGGAAATGCGTTATGGAGAGAGCTGTGAGAAGGAGTGAGAGAGCAAATGTGGAGTAGGATGTGTGATCGAGGGGGAGGAGAAAGCAGGGGCGGCAGGAGAAGCAGCGAAGAACAGGAGGAGCAAAGGAAAATGGGAGGTGAAGGAGAAGAGACGAGCAGAGGTGGGTGGCAGAGGGGCTGGGTGAGGATCGTGCTCTGTGGAGCCAGCTGGCAGTTTGGTGGGGCTGTGTGGCTCCTGCTGCTTCATTCCTGGCACGGGCAGCATCCAAGGGCAGGAATGAGGGCTGGCTGGTGGGGATGCCCTGCAAACAGTGCCGAAAGGGAGCTGTGGTGAGGCCAGGCCCTCCCACAGAGGCACTGGCTTGCCCCTGTCACTGGAGGAGCCCAAAACAACGAGGGCCAGGCCTGCACTGGTGTCGGTCACCTGCTGCTGGTTAGTGACATGAAACAGCTGCGTTTAGGGCACGGGGTGGCCACAGACACAGCCTGGCTGGCTGCTGCCTTCCCTGGGAGGTCTGTTGGTCCCAGGCGCTGCTCTGTTTGCATCATCCGGCCGTCCCTGGCACCCAGGGGATGGGGTGCAAACAGCCAGGATGCTGCGAGGGTGGGATGTTAACAGGACAGGAGGATGTGTCTTGTGACTTCTGAGCTGGCTGGGGAGAGTAGCAATGCAGGGTATGGAAAGGGGAGTGGGAAGAATGGAACATGGGCTGGGAGGTGTGAGAGCAGCACACACCACATTGGGTGTCCACTGGCTGTAACTGTGCACCCCATCAGCATCACTTCTTCCAGTTCCTCAGCGCTGGCTCAGCCCCAGGGCAGGCTGTCACCTCCCTGCCAGCTCTCCAATGCCACCTGCTGGGACACCTCCGGAGGAGCAGAGAGGCAACGCCAGCAGGGAGGGATGGAATGGGAAAGGGGCATCAAGCATCTCCTTCTCCCGTGTAGCATGGCAGCATTTGTCCCAGCTATCCTCATCCTGCCCAGGATGTGCTGCAGAGGGGACTCTGCCAGATCAACTCTTTCCCACACTGACCCATGAGAAGGGGAGCCTTTCAGTGGTTTAGGTTGTTAAAATCCTCCCTTTTATTTTAAAAAGCAGGATTGCTGTTGGTGGGGGCTGGGATGCCAGTCCTGTAGAGGGCCTCACTCCTGGGATGCAGAGAGTGTTCAGTTCCTTCCAGGAACAAGCTGTGTTTGTACAACACCCCTCAGGGCTTAGGAACATTATTCTGCAGTGCAGGTACTGAGCCTCATTTCTGTCCAGACTGTTCTCTTTCTCTTCACAGACCCTGATGCTGCCAACAGACAGAGATGGGCTCATTTTGTGCCCTGAATTTCTGCCTTGTGAGTTCTTTGCCACATCCCTTTAGGATTTTCCATCATGGAGAGCTCATGCAAGAGCTCTGCATCCAGGAATTGACCCAGCATTGCACTGACCACAACCAGCTGGTGGTGGGTGCAGTGTGCCCCTCCTGAGCCCCTTCTCCCTCCCTCCTGCTGCTGCCAACCCTGGTCCCACAGGGGGTGAGGCATCGCCGGTGGAATTGCAGCTGGCTCGGAGAATAGCTGGGGCGTGTTAAACAGAGGCGCTAATTAGTCAGGACTCGTTAGCATTGTTGCTGCTCTGGCAGGGATGTCTGTGGCACAGCTGGGTGCTGCAGGGCTTGGGGAAGCCGTGGTCTCCGGGCAGGCTCTGTGCTCTCCATGCTGGCACGGGGCCTGGCAGCCTCTGCCATCCCGATGGATCGGCGCTGCCTCGGGATGCTGCGGCCGCTGCCTCGTGCCAGCATTGCCGGCTGGGACCTGACTGCTGCCTGGGAGGCAGGAAGGCAAGTGGCTTGTCCTGCTCTCTCCAAGTGCTGCTTGTGCATGGAGCTGGCTGCCACAGGGCTCCCCAGCCTTTCCAGGGACCTCCAGGGGACTGCTTGGGTCTGCTGTGTTGCTTGTTACCCACTTCCACCTGGTGAGGAGGTTTCCCTGCACATCCATCCTCTCTGGGATGGGCAGGTGCTACAGTGAGGAAGAAGAGGAGCACGCTCATCCTTCCTTGTCGTCCACCTGCAGCTGGATCTGCAGACTGTGCCAGCGCCTATGGGATGGGTGGGACTGGGGAGCCCCTCGGAGCTGGGAAATCTTGCTGTTTCCATGGGGAAACGTCTGCTGAAGGAGACAGGCTGCAAAACCAGGGATGCTCTGACTAGAGCAGCCTGGTCACTGGATTATCCCGCTGAAATGCTTCCGCATTTCATATGGACGAATCTACAGACACAGCCTTTGCGAGTCCAGGGAGCAGAGGTGATGTGAGCTGTGTGACTGTCCATGACAATAACTAGGAACAACCAGTGTCTGGCCTGCAGAGGGTATCAAAAAAAGTCTGCTGGAAACCATATGGCTCGTTTTGGGATACAGGAGACACTACTGCTGCAAGCATTTGGTTGCCTTGTGAGGATTCAAAACACATCTGTTAAATATTGCCCATGGAAAGCCCTTGCTGCAGCAAGCAGCTTATTATCTACAGGGAGGAAGGGGAAGCATTAAAACAATTTGATATTCCTGTCTTTGTAAATGAAAGAATGGTAAACATTCTTTGGCATCCCGGATAAATCCGTAGCACGGCGCTGGGCCAGCTGGTGATAAACGGCACCGGTCGATTCTTCCAGTCCATTTTCAATCCACTATTGAATCCAGAAAACTCTGGGGACTGAACAGGCTTTGATGATCCCAGGGGATGGCTAGAACAAAGATTTGGAGGCAAAACACTTTTATGGAGTAAACAGTCCCGTAAGGAAGTGATTCACATGCTGGAGCATACGTGGCTCGTGCCGTGGTCCCAGCTGCCTCCTGGCTCCCCCCGTGCTGCTGGGATGTGGCCAGCCAGATGTGCTGGTCTGCCCAAGGAGGGCCACGTGGGCTTTGCTACCCTTGCTGAAACAGAGCTCTCGGCATCAAAAGGCTTCTTTGGAACTGGACTTTGAAACCCTTGCAGCTGGGGATGGATTTTTCTAAAGCATCAGGGCTGCCCAGCCCTTTCTCTCTCCAGGCAGCCTTGGTGGCTGTAAAGGCATTAGAGCGTTGTCACAGCAAGGTGACAGGGACAGATTGGAGATGCCACAGTGCAAATCCATCAGGCATGGGTTTCCTCAGGGTAGCTGAGGGCTGCATCACCTTCTGCCTGTTTGGTTCCTGGTGAAGTGGTGTAATGCCCAAAATCCCAAGAGCTTTCCTGTCTTGCTCTTGCCCAGCTCTGCACCAGAATTTTTGTCTCCTTTCACTGATTTTGTTTGAATGAGCCTGGCCAGTTCTTGGGTGAATTATCTCTTTGTTCCATGGAGCTGCTTCAGAGAAGGAAAGTCATGAGGGATTCTGTGGAAGGAGCAATTCCCCACCACCCTGAACGAGCTGAACTGCTCTAAAGCTGCTCAGATGTGCTGTGCAGGTGGGAGCAGGTGAGCTGGGGCTTTCTGCCAAGTGCTGGGCAGGTGTTGCTGCTGGTGTAACACACCCTCCCTGCTCCCTTCCCTCACTGTCTTCACCTTGGCTGTGCATCTTTTTGGCTTTGCTTCCTCCAGCCCAAAGCCAGAGGAGACAAGAAGGTCACTTCAGAAAGAGCCATCTGGAAAAATGCAGGTTGGGTGGAGGAGTTGGTGGTCTGTCTGTCAGGCAGCACGGGATCCACAGGGATGAGAACGCTGTGATCGTCATGGAAGCAGATGGAGTTAGGGTGGATAGTAGCTACTCCTGCTCACAGAGTTCTTCCTAAAATCTGTGGAGCAGAAGTTGTTGAAGCCTCCATCTCCTGTAGGGCCATGAAGTTCTCCAGAGGCTGATTCCAGCTGCCACAGGTGGAAGGTGCCAGCCTGTGTTTGCCAGCCTGGAGCATGGACATCGCAGAACTCTCAGCTGGAGGGTTTGAGGCACTCTGAGCTGGGACAGCTCAGGCTGATCCCATCCCCTTCAGGCTCGTTCCTAGCTCTTGATCCTCTGCATGCAAACAAGGTCCCAGCAGAGAATTCCTGGACCTGTTTCTCTCCTTGAGAAAAGACAAGACAAGGAGCCACGTTCCCTGTGAGGTCTGGTGATGAGGCCTTGAAGCAGCTGCTGGCACTGCTGAGCCCTTGGCCTCAGAAGTGGAAGCCTGAGGCTTGCCCAAGCTCCTCCCTGTTTCCTGCTCTTGGGGCAGTTCTTGGAAATGGTTTTCCAGGGGATTTTGGCCCCTGAAGAGGAAAACACCTGCTTCTGTGTTGTTCTTTGGCTCAGTGCTTAATCCTGTTGCCACCGTGCTGGCTTGGGCTCTCCAGAGATTGATCCTCACAGCTCTGCTCTGCCTGAGCTGTCAGGCATCCCTCCTGCCTGGCACTGGCACTTGGAGTGAGCATCTCTTCACCTCCTGGGCCCCTCTTCTTGCTCTGCGTGCTCAGCCACCCCTTCCTTCTGCTACTGCTGCCAGAAATCACATGTTTCAGGATGGCCAGGAATCCCCTTCTGAAAATAACTCATCTTAATGACTGTGTTTTCATTTAGGAGAGTCCAGCCCTCAGTTCATCAGTCTTCTTAGCTAAAGCACGTTCCTTAGCTAAAGGGGGTTGGTGCTCTGCCTTGCTCTCTTCCATAGTGTTCTAGGGAATGAGGGGCTTCTACCTGGTAGAGGATCTGTGCCATCTAGGCCTTTGCCTCTTCAACAGCACCTGTGGCATGTGAGCAGTCCTTCCCTTCTGCTTCATGTTCATCTCTCCATGAAAAGTGGTTATCCAGAAAATAGCATCCCCTCCCTCCTGCTCGTGACAGACATGGCTTTTTGGGCTGGAATAACAGCTCCAGTGACTGTCTCTTGATGTGCAGCTTTTTGAACCCCAGAGGCAGTGCTTGTGAACCCTCTGTCTTCCCTGAAAGCCTCAGAGTGGATGGGGAGAGCTGACGATTGGGTCCTGCAGGTGTGGCTGCAGCTCTGATCCCTGCCTGGTTCACATGATGATGCTCTGTGTCCTCCTGGGAGCGTGGAGTTGGGAGCAGCAGGACCCTCTGTGCTAAAGCACCCACCTGGACAGGATGGAGATGGGAGAAGGAAGAGCTATGCCTTGGCCAGCCTGTTTGTCACAGCACTGCTTTCTCCTGATGGCCCCCGGGAGTGGATTTGGGAAGGAAGGACGAGGTTCCCCCGAGCCGAGTGACTGATCCCTCTCCTGCCGGGTGGAGTCGGAACATTGCTTGTGCCAATGTTTCCTCTGGCAGGCTGGTGGGAAAGCCTGGCAGCTTCTGTGGCAGGCCTGATGGCTGGTAAGGAGCTCCTCTCCTCTCACGCAGGGCCAGGTGCCGTGTGGAGGCGTGGGATGCTCCCTGGCTTAAGTCAAGCCTTGCTGGGCAGCCCCAGGAGGATGGGCTGGGAGTTGAGGTGACAGTGGGTGCACTCAGTGGTAATTTGCTTGTGGTGTTGTGTGATGTTTGTTGCTTCATCCCATAATGCCTCCAAGGACCTGGCTGCTGGAGCTGGTGGGCTGCTCAGGTGTCTGTGCCTGGGTGGATGGGACCAGGGATTATATTTGGGAAGATGCAAGGATACTGTGTCATGCTGCAAATAGGGTTTAAGTTAAAATCTGGTTTGTTTCATATACCTGGTGACTTGCACTGTGTCTTGCCGGGTATGAGTGCGTGGAAGCTCAGCAGAAAGGCCCCTGTGTCATGTTAAGGATGTGGAGCTCATTGTGCTGTATTCAAAACAGGGGCCCAAAGCTCAATGTGCTGCTGGGTTTCCTTGTTGGGCACCAGCTGGGCTGGTGTTGGAATGCCTTTTTTCCTCCTTTGTCAGCACAGACTGTGATCCTCTGTCCCATCAAGACTGAGTTTGATCCCAGCTGGCTTCTGAAAGTCCAGCTGGGGTGTGCCTGGTGTTACCTGGGGTATGTGGGGAGAAGTGGAGCACACCAGCTACAGGCAGAGCTGTGGCACTTACAGCCCTAGTGGGAGCCATTGCTGAAAGCAAAGCCTTTGCTGGGCTGGTAGGGATCCGTTGGAGTGGCCTCTTCTCCCCCTCTAACCCTGACCTTTCTCCTTGGCATCTTGGCCAGTGACCTGCTTGTCTCCCTTCTTTCTAGCTTGCCCCACGCGTGCCCATCATACCATGCAGTGTCTGACTTCTCTCTCTCATCTCTCCTTGTGCAGCCACACCAACAGAGCCAGAATCGGTGGTGAAGAAGTACCTGGAAGAGCTGAAGGGCACTCCTGCTGATGAGGTAAGAGGACAGTGAAGCAGCTCTGGCTTGCCCAGTTCACTGAGGTGCCAAGGAAACCACAGCAAGGCCCAAGGACCATCCTTCCTTGGCTGTCTGGTGTGGTACATGGTGCTGCTTGCAGTGGCGCTGTTGACACGAGGTGGAGAGTCCTGAGCACTGCCTGAAATCCACATGTGACAGCAGGTGACTTGTCCTCATCAGAGGACTGTGATGGACGCACATCACAGGTTGAGTAGCTCATCCTGGCAGGGCCTCCTTGTTTCCTTTGGAGGAAGGAGTTTGGTTTTGATCTCAGTGCTTGGAGGTCAAAACTAGAGCTCAAACCCTGCACTGGAGCTGCTTTGCAGAGAAGCAGGGTGTAACCATACTCTTCCTTCTGACTGATGACAGCTCTCCACCTCCTGGACAATGCAGGAAGTGGAGTGGGGCGATACCAGCCAGATAAGGAAACCTGTCTCTGTGTCCTTAAACCTCAAAGGGAGGGATTAAAGCCAAAAGAAAATCTTCCTGAAGCATCTCCTTGATGGCTTCCTTGGTGTGTCAGTCCTCAGGACCAGCCTGTGCTCACACCACGTGGTGATTTCTCCTCTAGGACTGCATGATCTGCATGGAGAAGCTGTCCTCCCCCTCAGGCTACGGCGACTCGTGCCAGTCCAGCGCCATCAGGCCGGAGGCCGTCGGTCGCCTGAGGAACTGCCAGCACTCCTTCCACATGCTCTGCGTGCTGGCCATGTACTCCAACGGGAACAAGGTACTGAGCTGCCTCCTCCTCACCCAGGCCCCTGTGTGCGGGTGGCTGGGCTGTGGAGCTCTGATGAGGCTTCTCTCCCCTGGCAGGATGGCAGTTTGCAGTGTCCTTCCTGTAAAACCATCTACGGAGAGAAAACCGGGACCCAGCCCAAAGGGAGGATGGAGATCTCCACCTTCCCCCAGTCCCTCCCGGGACACAAGGACTGTGGGACAATCCGGATTGTGTATCACATCAGCAGGGGCATCCAGGTGAGTGCCCAGCATGCTGGCACACAGCACAAGCTGTGAGAGCCTCCCAGAAAAGTGCTGGGATCCAGTGCAGCACCTGCTGGCAGCCCTTTGCTGAGCAGCCTGTGGTGCCTGGAGCCAGCAGCTGCCCCAGCTGTTCTTCAGCATGTGAGGGTCTCCTCCTTCAGAGCTCTCTTCCTGAGCAGTCCCAGCTGTTCACCTGCAGTAAAGTCTAATGTCTGCCTGAAGCAGGGAGGAGAATGCCCATAATCACAAGGTGGGAAACATCCCAAAGTCTGGTTTCACAGCCCATGCTTGTTTCAGTGGTGGCAGCGAACTTTCAGAGGTTTATGGTGTTACCAGACCACATGGAAAAAGCTGTGGGTTTGGAGCTGTCTCTCACCACAATTTAAGCAGATTTTAGATCTGGCTGTGTATCCCAGCATGAGACTGCTTTTGGAGGATCTGTAGTACTCACATGTCCCATAAGAACAAGTCAGACACCTTGTACTCACCAGCAATACCTTGCTCCCTCTACATGGAAGAGCTGGTTTGGGATGGGCCTATGTCAGATCCTGCTGCTGAGGGATTGTCATATTCATATGAAGGTGGATATGTCCATGACAAATGTGTCTCATCTCTTGCAGGGCCCCGAGCACCCCAACCCTGGGATGCCATACACAGCCAGAGGCTTTCCTCGCTATTGTTACCTACCAGACAATGAGAAGGGCAGAAAGGTGAGATACCACACCCTGATAACATCACCCTTCCTGGGTTGTCAAACCCCTGGCAAGCTGCATTAGTGGCATGGGTCTCATAGCTGCTGCTCCTAGCTTTGTTTTTCCTTTCTCCCTCTAGGTCCTGGAGCTCCTGAAGGTGGCCTGGAAGAGACGCCTGATTTTCACGGTGGGCACCTCCAGCACCACTGGCGAGAGCAACACAGTGGTGTGGAACGAGATCCACCACAAGACTGAGATGGACTCAAACCTGAGTGGCCATGGCTACCCTGACCCCAACTACCTGGACAATGTGCTGGCAGAGCTGGCTGCCCAGGGTGTCACTGAGGACTGCCTGGGCCAGTGAGCCACAGGGGCCACCTAGTGCACTTATTCCTGATGCCTTAAGTTCCCGTGTCCGACCACCCGCCACACTGAGCAATAACAGTTCCGTGGGAGCCCTGCCCGCTCTTCACATTTTGGGGGGGGGGAGGGAAGGATATTTTTGTAGAAGCTGTGCTTGTGTCTCCGGGTGGGATTGATGGCTGCAACCAGGAGCAGCTGGGATGGGAGTCCTGAGGTGACAGATCCCCTGGGGAAGGCAGGACCTTCCTTTGGTAATGCCTGGTGACAGGATGGGAGAGGAGAGTGCCTTGCTTCCAGTAGACCACCTGGAAGCCAAACAAGGTCCTCCTTTTGGGACACATTAGCTCCCTGTCTGAGGCACCTCTTGCCTCCCTCCTGCCATGTATTTCTGCTCGGTCCCAATAAACTCTTCATTCTCACAGCAAGTCCGTGCTCTGCCTTTCTGCTGCCTCGGGGCTTGGGGTGCCTCGCCCTCAGAGGCTCCCTGTGGGGAACCAGCTGGCTCCACAGAGCCATGGACCTTCAGTCCAGCCAGGAGGGAGGAGGGAAAGCTCAGCTCTGCTGGAGGGATGCACATCTCAGTGGAGGCAGGATGCTGGTCCCAGGGGTCATGGTTCCAGCCTGTCAGTGCTTTGGCCACTGGAGTCTGGTGGTCTGTGGCCATGGTGCCAGCAGAGGTAATGTACCAGTGTCCACCCTGCAGGGAGTGGCAGCCCCCTGCTCCTGCTGTGAGCTGCCAGCCCCTCTCCTCTCATCCCAAGGATTAAAGGGCAGAACCTGTCCCTCCCCTTCTCTCAGGTGAAATGGCAGCAATTCGGTGACGCCTGTGCAGGGAGGAGCTGCTGTGCTTTGTGCTGCTGCTGCAGGGATGCTGGTGCCACCAGCTGGTGACAGTCACCTTCCTCCCAGCAGCCCAGGTGCCAGCAGCGATGCTCTGGCTTGGGAGCATGTTTCTGTTCTGGGTGCTAGCACCTTGCAAATGGGATATTGCCCCAGTCCTGGTGGCCTTGTTGTACAAAGTCCCCAGGCTGCTTGTCACCTGGGAGCTGATGTCTTTTGAAGAGCTGCTTCTGGCTCTTCCCCTCCCTGTGGCCACCAGACGGGATACCACATTAAATCCATCCAATCCATCCCTTTGGCAGTGGTGCCATCTTCAAAATCTGGGCTTTGTGGCAGCTCTGCTTTGGCATCCTCCTGGGACCAGCACATCCTGGGCCAGCTGAGGGGCACTTTGCTTCCTGTCCTGCCAATATAAAAATTAAAGTTTTTTCTGGAGCTGGAGCTTTCCGCAGTGTCCATCTTGTGCTTGCAAGTTCTAAGGGGAAACCCCTCAGCCATCCAGTGAAATCTGGGGATGCTGCAGTGATGTGTCTGTGTTGCTAAGCTCTACACAAATGGGCTCTGTCTGCTCCTCTCCCACCCTGCTTGCGAAAGGGAGAGATTTTGAGTTCAAACCTCAGCTTTGTGTCCCTGGATCATGTTGTCCCAGCAATCAAAGCAGCAACTTGAAGCAAAAATTGAAGTAGAATTCACTCAGCCCTGTGCAGAGCAAGAATTTCCTGCTGAGCCTGGCCTAAGGCCTCTCCAGCAGCTGCTCGTGGGTGTGAATCAGCTGGAGCCTCCCTGCATCTGGGCTGGTCCAGGGCAGGGGCGTTGGGCTGTGGTGAGCCAGCCAAGCTCAGCGTCTCACCCCTGACTGCCCTGGTTTTGGACACGAGGCATCTGCTACAATCCTTGCCCTCTCTGTGCTGGGCTCAAGGTGCCTTAGCCCCCCTGGCAGGGGGATCCAAGGGGTGGAAAGGAGCAGAGCCAGGTGCTCAGGTGCGGTGGTGCAGGGGCGTGCTTTGAAAGGTGGGGTTGAAAGCATAACCACGGTGCCTGTTGGAGCCAGGAGGGGACAGAGCCCCAGATCAGTGCTTATCGTGTTCCCAGGCACATCTGATCAAAAGCCTTGTGTCCCCCATCCCCAGCTGGAGCCCCAGGGAGAGGAAAGGAGAGGAGAGGGGGGTGTCTCTCCCAGCCCCCTGCGCTGATGGCTCATCTGCCACAGGGTGGTTATTATTAGCCCAGCCTTGACCCCGCAGCTATGCTGGGTACCGGCAGCTGAAACTGTGACTCACTGTCCCCCTGCGTCACCCCCCTGCGTCACCCACCCTGCCCCTCACCTTGCTGCTGGCACCTTGCCGGCCGGGGAGCACCAAGGAGGGGTCTGGGGGAACTGGCGGGGTCCCCAGGGCAGGTGTTGCTGGATACGAGTGGGGGAGGAGGGGGACGGAGGCTGCAGCTGCGCCTGTTTTTCCCCTCTGCAGCTGGACGCTGTAATCTTTGAATGCCCCATTTCCACTTAATCTGAAGGCGCGGTCCCGGCCCTTTGGGAAGGGGGGGAAAATCTCCTCCCACGCAGGAGTGGGCAGCCGCTCCCCTTGGCAAACACGGGAGGCTCTGCGGGGGGAGCGGCGGTGAGGGGCTCCCGAGCCGCGGGGCAGCTCCCGCTCCAGGGCGATGTCCCTGCCCCCATCCCATGGACTCGGAAGGGGTACGAGAGATCGGGGAATGTCAGCGTGGGGTGGCCCCAGAGCTGAAAATGCTTCCGCGCTCCCGGTGCTGGGTGGGACTGTTCACCTGAACGCTGGGATTTGGGTGAGCTCGGGTGTGATGCTTCGCAGCGCTTCCCTGCCCGCGGGGCAGGGCTGGCTGCACCCGAACCAGTCGGGCATGGGCTCACCCCTGGTTCCGGGTGCCTGGTGGGCACAAGGCACCCCCAGAGAGTCGGGTCTTGGTGGGGCGAGTGGGGGTCCAGGACGACCTGCCTGCCCCCACAGCACCAACAAAGAGTGTGACTCCTGCCGGCCCATCCTGGAACATGTGCCTCCTCTGTGCCTCAGTTTCCCCTGTCACATCACAGGCTCGTGCCCTGATTCCTCACAGGTGCCTCGGGGGTCCTGCAGGACGGTTCCCAGCGGGTTTGGGACCAGCGAGTGACCCGGGATGCTCGGCTGTTCCCCTCTGCCCGCGGGGTCTGGCCGGGCCGGCAGAGCCGGTGCAGGAGGAATGCGGGGCTGGGAGGGCCCGGCTCCTCAGGACAGGCGGTCCCTGCTGTGGGGGCACCGGGGGCACCTCATCCCCTCGGCAGTGGGACGGGGTGAGCGGAGCGGGACAGCACATCCAGCACCACCAGGACGACGCCATGGAGCTGCCGTGGGTGCTGCTGGCGCTGGCTGTGACGGGCGCAGCCGCGGACCTGGGTGACTCCCCGGGGGACAGGGCAGAGGGGCACCGGGGCCTGGAGGGGCTGAGAGGCGTTTGTACCAGAGAGGGGCTTATGGGGCTGGGCTTGGCTGGGGGGTCCCCACACCAGTGCTGTCCCCCTGATGCTGGCACCTTGTGACCCCCGCCTGTGCCAGCGCTGGTGTGGGTGCGGGCTGGGGTCAGGCGCTTGCTGAGGGGCGCAGAACAGGGGTCCCCTCGCTCACTGCCCACTCCCCCAGCCCGGCTGCCCTACGTGCCCCACGTGCCCCCCATGGCACTGCTGGGCAAGGTCACCGCCACCACCTTCGCGCTGGAGAGGCCCCTCTGCGTCTTCGACGGCCACGCCGATGCCTCCGACGCCGTTTGGCTGGCGGTGGCTTTTGCCAACGGTGAGCACTCGCTGCTCCAGCACGTCCCCTCCTGTGGCAGGGGACATGGGGACCCTCACCGCAGCCACTCACCTGCCGTCTGTGCCGTGCAGCGTCAGCCACCTTCAGAAACCCCCGCTCCCGGGCTGAAGTGCCCCCGTACAAGCAGCTGCCCACCGCCCGCTCCTACATGACGCTGGAGACGGCGGCGGCCACGTATTCGTGCTCGGCACCGAGCCCGCCCGTCCTGCGGGTCGGGGGTGACACGGCTTGCAGGGACCAGGGCAGACAGGACCCCTGCAATGGGCCCCTGCCCTCCCCGGGACCCTACAGGTAAGGCCAGGACCCCCAAATCCCAGCTGGGGTGACTGGCCACCCCAAGCTCGTCCCCCCGGTATCACCCCCGCACCCATCGCAGGGTGAAGTTCCTGCTGATGGGCTGCAGCGGCCCCAAGGCGGAGACGCGGTGGTCCGAGCCCATCCTCCTGCGCAGAGGTACTTGTGGCACTGCCACCCCCCCGCGGGTCCCCCGAACCTGCCCGGCTGGGGTGCTGGCACGTGGCTCAGCCTGGGCCCTGTGCCATCACCCCAAAACCTGCGGGGAGGAGTGATCCCAAATCCTTCCATCCACCCCATCCCTCCCTTTTCCATCACACCGTCCCTGAGCCCCCTGTGCCCCCCATATCTCTCATCCCTCCTCCTTCCAGCCGTCAGCCCGGGCACCATCGACCCTGCGCCCACTCGCCGTGGCAGTGACGTGGTGGTCATCGCCTCCATCCTGGCCAGCCTGGGGGCTGTGCTGGCCACCGCCGTGCTCGGAGCCCTGGGGTATGGGGGGCTGCTGGGGGGGAGTGTCCGCAGGGGCCTCAGGAGAGCATCCCAACTTGGCCAGCCCATCAGCAAAGAAATGGAGATCTTTTTAACACTGAAAAAGCCTTTTTGTTCTTAAATTGGGGGTTTGCCGTAGTTTGCA
The DNA here is from genome assembly GCA_013400235.1 of Oriolus oriolus. Taxonomy (NCBI): domain Eukaryota; kingdom Metazoa; phylum Chordata; class Aves; order Passeriformes; family Corvidae; genus Oriolus; species Oriolus oriolus. The sequence goes on along the minus strand of VXBT01005673.1, from coordinate 1,136,409 downwards.
GGAGAAAGGGCCCCTTGGGGGTGGCTGGTGCAGAGTCCCGCAGACCCCACGTGATGGCCCTGCTTCCGTCTCCCTGCAGTGTCAAGGCGTGGGGCTCCCTGTGCCGCCAGGATTTGGGGACCGACGCCTTCACCCGCAGATCCTACCGGACCCACCACATCCCCCCGGTCCTGCCCCGGCCCCCGCCCCCCGGCTGCGGGTGTAGCCCCCCGGGGCTGTGCCGCTCTGCCCCCCAACACCCTGCTCCGTGTCAGAGAATTATGGAACAGTTTGGGTTGGAAGGGACCATAAAAAGCACCTCGTTTCAACCCCCCTGCCACGGGCAGGGACACCTTCCACTGGACATGAAGTGTCCCGCCAAGTAAAATCTGATTTTACATCCGCGACTGCCTCCTCCTGGTCCTTGGCCACGCAGGGTGGGAGCTGTGAGGGTGGGGGACACCGACCCCAAGAACCACATGGGGCCCTGGCTTGGTGGCACTTGGTGTCGGTATGGGGGGCACACGCTGGCACCGGTGGGGTCCGTGGGGCGCGTCACCCCGAGGTGTCCCCCTCTGCCCATTGCCCGGGTGAAGCTGTCACCCACCCATGCCACAGACGCAGCGGTTCTCAGCACGCCTCGCCGGCGGGTGCTCAAACATAACAAACGCTCCCGGGGAAACGAGCCCAACCTGTTTGCCACGGGGCTGCGGCCGCTGCAGGAATGTGGGCGGTTGGTGGCCACAGGCGGGTCCCACGGGGACGCGGAGCCCCAGCACCCGCACTCCCGCCCTCGGCACCCAGGCGCCCGCACCATGCTCCCGCTGCTCCTCCTGCTCCTGCCCGCGGCCCACGCCATAGGTGAGTCCAAGGACGCCATCGGGATGGGCTCGGGATTCTCCTTGGCACCGAGGGGGTTCCCTGTGCACAGGGACCAGGATCCCCCTGAGCCTGGAGGGGTAGGGCAGCTGATGCTCCCTTGCTCTGGATCCCATTCTGGGTGTCAGCTCTAGTCTCTGGTGTCACTGGTGACTGGTACAGTGTGGGTTTCTCTGGAGGTCCCCATTGGGGTCCACCAGGACCCCCCTGAACCTGGAGGGGTAGGGCAGCTGATGCCCCCCCATTCTGGGTGCCACCCCGAGCGTCCCTGGTGTCACCACCCTGGTCCTCTGGGAGTCCTACACGGATGCTCCCCCCCCGGCTGGGAGCATGGAGTGTCTTTGCTTCCTCTTTTCATGGAACACTCGTCTGAGCCCGAACCGGGGGGTGGGAGGGGAGTGGAGGCCCCACTGCCGAGATCCCAGGGGTCAGCTGCCTCCTGTCCCCGTCCCCACCCCGAGCCCCGGCACGGCGGCTGCCGGTCAGAGCCTTCGTTCTGGGGCTGCAGCGGGGGGTCCGCACCCTCTGCCGCACTCCCTTGGCTTCTCACCGCAGCCGAGGTGCCGTACACGCCAGTCCTGACCAAGGTCCCCCCGCTGGAGGGGCTGACCACCGCCTCCACCTTCGTGCTGGACCAGCCCCGCTGCGTCTTCGACGAGTACGGCAACGCCGACATCTGGCTGGTGGTGGCCCTGGACAAGGGTAGGTGGGAGCAGCCCGGGGCAGGGGGCGTGCAGGGG
>VXBT01005673.1:1119741-1130151 GCA_013400235.1 Oriolus oriolus | reverse complement strand
CGTTTGGCTCCGGTCGGCGCGGCTCGGCTCGGCTCGGCTGCCCGCCCGCCATGGCCCGGCGCAGCGCCCTCTCCATCCGCATCGTGGAGGGCAGGAACCTGCCCGCCAAGGACATGTGAGTGCCCCCGCGGGGGCCGGGAGAGGTTTGGGGCGGGGGCATCCCGGAGGGACTCCCCTCTTTCCCAGGAGTGCTGCGGGGTGTCCCCCCAACAGGTCCCTGATGCGGACACCACCCTCAGGGTGGCTTTGGAGCGTCCCCTCTGCTCTGGAGGCTTGCCCACAATGGTTTGTGGGGCCGCCAGAAATGCGTGTGATTTGGGGGCTCACCCCAAGGTGGCTTTAGGATCCCCTTTTGGGGGTGTCACCCTTTGGGGTGTTCCCTCCAGGATGGCTTTGGAGCCGCCCTGCATTGAGGATTCCCCCCAGGGCGGCTTTAGGGTCCCCCTCAGCAGTGTGTTTACTTTGGGGGTTCCCTTCAGGGTAGATTTAGGGCACCCCCCAGCAGTAGATGTACTTTAGGGGTTCTCCATAGGGTGGCTTTGGAATCCCCCTTGCTCTGGGGTTTCCTTCAGGATGGCTTTGCGGTTGCCTTGCTTTGGGGGTTCCCCCAGCGTGGTTTTGGGATTCCCTTTGCTCTGGGGGTTCCCTTCAGGATATTTTTGTGTGCCCCCAGAAGTCCGCAGCGCTCTGGGGGCTCCCTCAGGGGTGCTGTGATTTCCCCCCCGATTTGGGGACGCCCCCCGGGATGGGGTTGAGGTTTCCCCCCAGGACCAGCCCGTGCTGTGGGGTGCCCCCAGCAGTGTTTTGGGTACCCCAAGCAGTGCTCCCACTTTGGGGGCTCCCCCCGTGCTGCCACAGGGCAGGGCTGTCCCCACCGCACCGGGACCCCCGCAGGGACCCCCGGACGCGCAGCAGGACCCGGTACATCCATCCCCGAAGGAGCAGGGGCTGCCCCAGTGCTGTGGCTCCATTCTTGGCTCCATCTCACCTGGCTGAGGTCCGGGGGGCAGCCCTTGGGTCGGGATTTCCCTCCCAGCAAATCCCGGTGTTATCCTCATGGCCCTGATCCTTATGGGGTGGGATGTGGGGACAGCGCCGGGGTGCCCCCAGCCACCTCCAAGGCAGCGGGAAGCTGCTGAGGAGCGCTCGGCAGCCGGAAAACCAGCAAAAATCCCTGCAGCCGTCATGGAAAAAGAGGATAAACAAGGAAAGAAGCCCGACTTCTTTTTTTTTTTTTTCTCTCTCTTTTTTTTTTTTCTTTTTTTAAATCCCATGTGTCAGGGCCTGATTTTTAAATCCCTTGGCACAACTCCCCGCCGGAGCTTGACCCAGCACGGGCAGGCTCTGGATTTTGGGAGAGCCGGGAAGCCGCCGTGCCACAGCGCCTGGAGCGGAGCTTTCCGGACCGGTGGCTCTGGGACGTGGCGCTGGGCTGGGACAGCGGGCAGGGAAACCCGAGCGCGACCTTGTCCGTGTCTGGCCCCGGCCCCCTCCCCTCTGCTCAGGGGATCCGGTTCCCTGCCCTGGCACGGCTTTTGGGATCGCTGGCTTCCTCCCGGGAATTCCCTGCGCGGGGTGTCCCCGCTACATGGGCAGCTCAGACCCTGCCGGCAACAGCCAGGGGTGATGGGGCACCCCCAAATCCCCATGGGGAACCCCCAGACCCCACAGGATTTGGCATAGGGAGTTACGGAGGCCCCCCCCAGCTGAGGCTGCCAAATCTTCTGCCCATCTTCATCCCAGGAAAGCAAGGGAAAGGGTCTGCCTGATTTTTTAAAATGGTTTTTAATTTTTTGATTTACTTTATTTAGTATTGATTTTTTAATTTGACATTTAACTGCTTTAATTTGAATTTCTGTTTTATTATATATTTATTTTATCTGATTATTTTTATGTTATGACAATAAACAATGCCAATAATTTTTAATCTTTAATTTATTATAATCTATTCTATTTTTACTTCACTATTTTCACTTTCTTACTTTTTATTTCATTATTTTTAAAATTATTTTTATTTCATTTTTGCCCTTTTTCTCTTTTTTAATTTCTTCATTTATTACTCTCTTTTCTTTTTCTTTTCTTTTTCTTTTCTTTTTCTTTTCTTTTTCTTTCTTTTGTTTTTCCTTTTTCTTTTCTTTCTTTTATTTTTCCTTTTTCTTTTCTTTTCTTTTATTTTTCCTTTTTCTTTTCTTTTCCTTTTATTTTTCCTTTTTCTTTTTTTCTTATTCTTTTTTTTTTCTTTTTTTATTCTATTTTTCTTTTTTCTTTTTTTGAATTCTATTTTTCTTTTTTTCTTTTTTAATTCAATTTTTCTTTTATTTTTTCTTTAATTTTTCTTCAATTTATTATTCTATAATTAAATTTACTTTATTTTTTTAAAATTCCGTTTTCCTTCAATTTATGATTCTATTTTTTCTTTCCTTTTAAATCCTCTTTTTCATTTAAATTTTTATTTATTTTATCAGCACCCCCCAGGGCAGAGCAGCCCTGCTGCCTACACCAGTTAATTTTTAATTCCAGCCCTCCGCGGCTCCTTTGCCGGAGGGGTGGCTGCGGGTTCTTTCCCCCTTCCCCCAGTCCTGCCTGTGCTCATTTCCTCTTTCCAAAGCCCGGCCTTCCCCTTTCCAGCTCCTTCCCTTCACCCAGCGTGCCGGGGTGGGTGCCCAAGCCAGCCCCGCACCCACCGACCCCGCAGCGCCACAAATCCCTTGGCGACATCCCGGGACGGGGACGCTGTGCGGGCGATGTCACCCGGCGCCTGCCTTTGGAGCAGGGATTTATCCCCATCCAAAGGCTGCGGCTCGCGTGGCAGCTCGGGCACCTCCCACCGAGGGTGGATTCTGCCCATCCCGTGCTTGAATCCCTGCAGACCGCGGTGCCTGAGCGGCTCCCCGGCGCGCAGGGGACGCGGCTGTGCTGGATGTCGCCGCGCTGGGGACAAGGGTTTGCCGCTGCCATCCGGGGCAGCCCCGCGTTGCCGGGCGCAGCTGGAGCGAGCAGCTGCTCCCTTTCCGCCTGCCCGCTCCCGGCATCCCCGATGGTTTGCACAAGGCAGGAAATGTCAGCGATGGGCTCCGCTTAATGGCACCGCACCCGCGGCTCTCCTTAGAAATCCGCTCCGGACGGCGGCTGGGATGGAATGGGAGCGGGAGCCGGAGAGCGGCGCTTGGCAACCGGCTGCGCTGCCAGCCCCGCGGGGCCGGAGGGGTGGAAGTGCCTGGGAACAGGGGTTTTATTGTGGCACCCGGGATGCACAGCCCAGGGAAACCCCTGCAGCCGTGCTTAGCAGGGCAAGGAGCCCCCCAAACCTTTTCAGTCTCCCAAAACCCCTTTCCGTCCCCCCCAAAACCCTTTCAGTCCCCTCCAATCCCCTCAGTCCCTCCAAAAACCTTTTGGGATTCCCCCCAAACCATTTCAGTCGTACCCAAACCCCTTCCAATCCCCCCAGCAGCTGGCTCTCAGCCTCCCTGGATTTGTGGAAATCGCTCCGTGCCTGGGGTCCCCAAGCCCCCACCCGTGCCCCCCGCTTTCTCCAGGACACTCGTGGCTGGCTGACGGTGCCGCTGGGATTGGTGTTAACGAGTTATCCGTGCTCCAAGCACGCTGCTCTGTGCCAGTGGGATGGGAGCCACAGCCTTTCCACGGCCTTGGCCAGCCCCCAGGTCCTGGCTCCTCTGTCCCCACCCCTGACCCTGTTTCCGACGAGCCGGGGCAAAAAGCTGTACAGCCGTGATTGTTTTTTGGCAAGGATGGCTCGGGTTGTCCCCAGGGAGAAAGCACGGTCAAAGCACGGTGGTGGCTGCTCGTCACACCCTCTGCATCCCTGGGAGTGTCCCTGGGGGCGTCCCCATCCCTGCAGTGGTGTTGGGGGTCTGGGGACACTCTGGGGCTGGAGGAGGCTGCTGTGGCCTCGCTCCTGGTGTGTGAAATTGGGCTGCAGGTGTCTGAAGCTGTTTCGGGGAAAGGGTGGGTTCTGTTTGCTCCTTGCCTTCCTGTGTGGAAGAGGAAAAGCCACTTCTGGCTGCCAGCGGGACACAGCGGCCGGACACGGTCAGGGAGGAGCGGCCCCGGTCTGGAAGTGAAGCCGGGGTCACCCTGTGCTGGCAGCTGTGGCCAAGTCCACCCGTGCAAGCCCTTGGCAGCCTCTGTACCCCAGCCTCACCCTCAGGGCTTCGTCTCTACGAGGTGTCCGTTCTGTGAGGGTGTCCGGGCTGAAGGCTTTGGTCACCCATGGCCGTGAGAGCCCCGTGGGTTGGGTGGTGGCCAGGCTGTGGCTGGTGGCACTGACAGAGCTGTCCCTTGTCCTTCCAGCACGGGGAGCAGTGACCCGTACTGCATCGTGAAGATCGACGATGAGGCCATCATCAGGTGGGTGGCCCAGATCCCTGGCTGGTCCCTAAAACTGCTGGAGCCCCAAACCTTGCTCCTGGCAGGTTTCTCCATCTGCTGCAGGCACATTATTATTATGATTATCGTTATGATCATTATTTATTATTATTTATAGTTCATTATTATTCCCTGCTTTGGGCTGAGATGTTCCTCCAGACACAGAGGGCTCTAACAGCTCATGGCCCCCTTTTCCTATAAGCTACTTCTATATCTTGCCAGCCCAGAGCCACAAGACAGGACAAGGGCAGGGACAGAGACTCATCCCTGCCCCCAGCCATGTGTCCCCAAAAGCTGGGAAGGTCCCCAGAGAGGGAGCTCCGTCCCCCCTGTCACCATTGCCACCTGCCCCACAGGACTGCCACGGTGTGGAAGACGCTGTCCCCATTCTGGGGGGAGGAATACGAGGTGCAGCTCCAGCCGGGTTTCCACAGCATCTCCATCTACGTCATGGACGAGGATGCGCTCAGGTACGGCGGGGGCTCGGCCTGGGGACTCGCTTGGTAGCTTTGGCTCCCTGCGTGCTCAGCCGCAGTGCAGACACCAGAGGATCCCCCCTTGGCCACGCTGGCCTGGGCTTTGGGGCACAAATGAGTGAAGTTAATTCCCGAGGTTATTGTCCAGCTGGCAGCAGCGGGTGGCTGATGTGCTCCATGGGGACAGGCACACCCTGGTGGCCCCAGCCCAGGATCCCCCAAAGCGGGGGCTGTCCTGCCTGGGCACCAATCCCACGCCGTGTCCCGCTTCCCACTTTTGTTTTGCAGCCGTGATGACGTTATCGGGAAGGTCTGCATCACCCGGGATATGCTGGCAGAGCACCCCAAGGGTAGGGGAAAGGGTGGCCGGGGGGTCCCAGCAGGGACCCACCTCCCACCCCTTGGGCAAGCTGGTCCTGAGGGGCTCCCCGATGACCCCTCCATGGGGATCCCCCCTTTTCCCGCAGGATACAGCGGCTGGGTGAGCCTCAGCGAGGTTGACCCTGACGAGGAGGTGCAGGGGGAGATCCACCTGCGGGTGGAGGTCCTGGGCAGCCAGGGCAGCCGGCGGCTGCGCTGCTCCGTGCTGGAGGCCAGGTCAGAGGGGACACGAGGGTGACAGGGGCTGTGTGTGCAGCTGGGACGTGGGTGGGGAGTCCCAGGTGCTCCATGACTCAGTTTCCCTGGTGTATCCGTTCCCTTGGGTGCAGAGCATCCTCCTCACCACCCAGCAGGTGCTGGGGGTGGTAGGGCAGGGTCTACCTCATCTGCAGGTCTTTGGGACATATATCTTAAGATTCCCTGAGAGGGGAGTGGGTGCCTTGGGTGCCCGTAGGTATTTTGGGAGCTTGCTGGTAAATTCCCCCTCTCCTCGGCAGGGATTTGGCCAGGAAGGACCCGAATGGTGCCTCTGACCCCTTCGTCCGCCTGCGCTACAACGGGAGGACACAGGAGAGCACCGTGAGTGCCATTTCAGCCGTCCCCAGCCTGCCAAGGGTGCAGGTGGAATCAACCCACGGGGAAGCCTGGAGCCATCCCTGTCCCCCAGCACCCTCAGCTTGGTGTCCCTGAGGGACAGATCCACCCGGCAAGAGGGGACAAAGCTGTTGCCTTTGCAGGTGGTCAAGAAATCCTGTTACCCACGCTGGAACGAGACCTTCGAGTTCGAGCTGGCCGAGCCCGCCGGGGAGAAGCTCTGCGTGGAGGTGTGGGACTGGGACCTCGTTGGCAGGAATGACTTCCTGGGCAAGGTGAGCCCCCAAACCCTGTCAGTGCTGCCGGGATCCTGCCCAGCTGCACACCCAGCCCTCTCCTGCCTTCCCCTCCCAGGTGGTGTTCAGCATCCAGGGGCTGGAAGCGGCCGGGCAGGAGGAGGGGTGGTTCCGGCTGTGGCCAGACAAGTCCAAGCCGATAGAGGACGAGTGAGTTTTGGCAGAGGGTGTTGGGCTGTGCTGGGGGTGGTCCCAGTGCCCTCAGGGGCATTAGGGAGGGGGGTTTTCCTGGGAAGCATCATCCCTTTGGAGGGGTAGCCTGGGGTGTCAGGCTACCTCCTTCTTGGTAAAGTACTCATCCATCCATCCATCCATCCATCCATCCATCCATCCATCCATCCTTCCATCCTTCCATCCATCCTTCCATCCGTTCACCCACCCACCCCATGCTCCTGCAGGCGCCGAGGCAGCCTGGGCTCGCTGCAGCTGCAGGTGAAGCTTCGGGATGAGACGGTGCTTCCCCCGCACTGCTACCAGCCCCTGGTGCAGCTCCTGTGCCAGGAGGTGAAGTCAGGGCGCCAGGTGAGGGGTCCATGCCCAGCCCTGCTGGGGCACCCACGTTTCCCAGCTCTGTGCCGTGGTGTCCGAGTGCCTCGGGCTGTCACGTCACGGTGCCTCTCCCCTCCAGGACGGCCAAGTGCACCTGGTCACCCTCCTGGACGAAACCACCACGGCCGAGTGCCGGCAGGAGGTCGCCATCAACTTGGTCAAACTCTTCCTGGGCCAAGGGCTGGTCAAGGAGTTCCTGGACCTGCTCTTTGAGCTGGAGCTGGCCAAGCCCTGTAAGGATGGAGTGGGGAGCGGAGCTGGAGGCTTCCTATCATCTCCTGGGGCTGCAAAACCTCTGGGGCCTTGTGTGGGGATTTTTTGGGAGTGATGGTTGAGGCTCAGCCATCACACTGTGGAATCTGTTGGGTTCATCCCAGCAGTTCGTGGGCTGAGGTTGGTGAAGTAACAGGTGGTTTGAGGTCAGGAAATCCCCATAACCCCCATGGAAATGGCCAGGGGAGCAGGGCACAGCCCCCCATGACTGCAGCTGCCCAGGGATGAGCTGTGGCCGTCCCCCAGGGCATGGACCCTCTCCTGTTTTGCAGGTGAGCCCAACACTTTGTTCCGGAGCAACTCTCTGGCCTCGAAGTCAATGGAGTCCTTCCTCAAGGTGCCACACCACCCAAAAGCTGCTCTTCCCAGGTCATCCTGGCCCTGGGCTGTTCCCAGGGGAAGAACTGGGAGAGCTGGTGTGCTTGTGCCTTCCCCTGGGGCTGGGAGGCTGGAGAAGATCCATGGGGTGACCCTGGGGGCGTCGGGTGTCAAACCTGCGGCCCCTCAGTGTCCCCTGTGCGGTCCCTCGGCAGGTGACAGGGATGCCATACCTGCACTTTGTCCTGGGGCCCACCATCGCCCGCGTGTTCGAGGAGAAGAAATACGTGGAGCTGGACCCCGGCAAGGTGGAGATCAAAGACGTCGGGTAAGGGGCTCGTGGGGTGGCAGGGCAGGGGTGGCCCCAGCCCTGGGGGTGACAGTGACGGTGCCCGCAGGTGCTCGGGGCTGCACCGGGTGCAGACGGAGGGCGAGGTGATCGAGCAGGGCCGCCAGCACCTCCAGTCCTACCTGGGCGAGCTCCTGGACGCCATCGTCAGGTCGGCCCCGGCGTGTCCCCCCGTCATCCGCGCCGCGTTCCGCCAGCTCTTCCAGCGCGTCGGGGAGCGCTTCCCGCAGCACCAGGTCGGGCTGTGCCGGGGGGTGGCGTGGGGTCCAACAGGGACATCCCCAGGGGACAGGGCCCTCCGGGTGTGGTCCCCAGCTGTGGTCGGTGGGGTCCGCTCTTGGGGCAGGGGGGCAGCGAGCGGCCCCCAAACAGCAGCCGTGGGCGCTGGTCCATCGCAGTACGTGGGGTTGTCCCGTGTTGGGAGAGGCCCTCACTTGTCTTCCCCACCCCCTCGGTGGTCACAGCACGCCAAATTTGTGGCTGTCACCAGCTTCCTCTGCCTGCGCTTCTTCTCTCCGGCCGTGATGACCCCGAAGCTGTTCCGGCTGCGGGACGCGCACGCGGACGCGCGGACCAGCCGCACGCTGCTGCTGCTGGCCAAGGTGCGGCACGGCACACCGGGGCGGGCCTTCGGGGTGCCTGGGGTCTCCTCGGGGTGACGCTGCCACCCCCGGGCTCTCCAGGCCGTGCAGCTGGTCGGGAACATGGAGCCGGCGGCCGGGCGCGCCAAGGAGACGTGGCTGTCGCCGCTGCTGCCCGCCCTGCAGCAGGGCACCGCCCGCATGAGGGACTTCATCGCCCGCCTGGTGGGCACGGAGGAGGACGAGGGGGAGGAGGAAGGTGAGGGGAGGCCTCTGGGGCCCCCCCCGGCCGTGGTGAAGGAGGGGCTGCTCCTTGTGCACAAGACCCGGGGCAAGGGGCCGCTGCTCGCTGCTGCCGCCGGCAAGAAACTCCACTTCTGCCTCACCGGGGAGTCCCTCAGCTTCGGCAAGAGCCCCAGTGCAGAGGTACGGGGGTGCTGGAGGGGCGCGGGGGTGGCAGCGGGGTGGCACTGACCCCGTCTGTGTGTGTCCCCTCCACCAGCGTATCGGTGCCATCGCCCTGGGCGACATCCTGGCGGCCGAGAAGGTGGAGGAGAAGAGCTTCGGCAGCTCGCACGTCATGCAGGTGGTCTACATGGACACGGGCGGGCAGCAGGAGACAGCCTACCTGCAGTGCAAGGTGGGGCGGGGACAGCGGGGACAGCCCGGGCGGGGTCACAGCCCGCGGGTCCCTCTGACCGTCCCCGGTCCCGCAGTGTGTCAGCGAGCTGAACCAGTGGCTGTCAGCCCTGCGCAAGGTGTGCGGCAGCAACCCGCGTGTGCTCCGCTCCTACCACCCCGGCGTCTTCCGCGGGGACAAGTGGAGCTGCTGCCACCAGCGGGACAGGACAGGTACGGGGAGGTGGCCCCGGAGCCCCGCAGGGGTCTGGGGGAGTCCCCCCGGATGGTGACCCTGCTGCCCCGCAGGGTTGGGATGCGACCGGACCCGGCACGGCGTCACCCTGCAGGACTGGAGTGACCCGCTGGACCCCACGGTGGAGGCTCAGCGCCTCTTCCAGCACCTCCAGGGCCTCCGGGGGACCCTCAGGTGAGTCTCTGTCCCCGGGAGACCCCCCTGCACCTCTCCTGCAGCCCTTTATCCTCCTGCCAAGGGCCCGTCCCTCTCCCCCACTTCTCCCCAGGGATAAGTACTGGGAGCTGCTGGAGCCAGAGGACGCCCAGAACGGCCCCCGGGGTGAAGGTAGGTTGGGGGTGGGGGGTTTTGGGGATCCTGTTGGGGATGTTCTGGGTGGGAGATGCTCCCAGGGGTCACAGGGGGCTGTGGTGGTTTGTGGGGGTCTCACTGTGCCCCCCCTCTCCCGCAGACGCTCCCCTGCCCGAGGGGCTGAGCCGGCTCTTCGCGGTGCTGGGGGACCTGGAGAGCTGTCACCGCCGGGCGCAGCCCCCGGCCCCGCCGGCCCCGGCCCTGCTGCGGCTGCAGACGTGAGAGAGCCGGTGAGCCCCGGGGGCCGCGGCGCCGGCAATAAAGGCACTTTGTACCCTGCAGCCCTGTCCTGTGTGTCTGCTGGGCATGGGGACGGGCGCTGGCTGGGACACTGACCGGAGCTCTGCTGGTGGCGCTGGTGGCGCTACTGGTGACAGTGACACTGGTGACATCCCTTAGGGGCCTGCTGGTGCCAGTTCTGGTGGCCTTGCTGGTGCTGGCATCACTGGTGGCCTGATGAAAGCGCTGGTGGGGGTTCTCTTGGTGGTGCTACCGATGGTGGCACTGCTGCCATTGCTTGATGGCCCTGCTGGTGGCCATTCTGGTGGCCCTGCTGCTGCTGGTGGTTCTGTTGGTGGCCTGGTGAAAACACTGCTGGTGGCAGCACTGGTGGGAGCACTGGTGGCTCTGCTGGTGGCCTACTGCTGGCAGTGGTGGCATCTCTGGAGTCTCTGCTCATGGCACTGCTGGTGCTACTGGTGCGGTCAGCAGTGCCCCTGCTGGTGCCGTTTTGGCTGGTCACCGCGGTGGTGTCTCCAGTGGGGACGCCGCTGGTGGGGTCACTGGTGTGTGTTCTCCTCCTGCCATCGTTGGCTCTGATGCCGGAGCCCCCCCAGCCGCCGCTGCCGTCCCCAGTCCCCCGCTGTCACTGGTCCCACTGGTGCCTTTGCCCGCACCGAGTCCTCCCGCCCGCCTGGGGGCGCTGTGGGGCCGGATAGGGGCACCGAGTAGGCGGAAGTGACGTAACGGACGTGAAGCGGCG
>VXBT01005673.1:1102439-1119726 GCA_013400235.1 Oriolus oriolus | reverse complement strand
GGCGCCCGCCATAGCAACGGCGGGATGAACGCGCCTCCGGCCTTCGAGTCCTTCCTGCTCTTCGAGGGCGAGAAAAAGTGAGGGGACACCCGGGGGCGGCTGATTAAACCCTAATCAGACCGCGGGGGGCAAGGGGAGGGGGCAGCCCGGGCCTTTTCCCCCCAGTCCCCCGCTGTTCCCGGGCCCGCACGGATCGATAACATCCTTATATCCCATACATCCCCTCAGGATCACCATCAACAAGGACACGAAGGTGCCCAACGCCTGCTTGTTCACCATCAACAAGGAGGACCACACGCTTGGGAACATCATCAAGTCGTAAGTTCAAGCGGGGAGGAAATTTGGGGAGAGATTTGGGGCTTCTTCGCCCTTCATTTCGCTGCTGTTTTGTTTTCATTCTTTTTTACTCCCGTTCCAGGCAGTTGCTCAAAGACCCGCAGGTGCTGTTTGCAGGGTACAAGGTGCCACACCCTCTGGAACATAAAATTATCATCCGTGTCCAAACCACCCCCGATTACAGCCCCCAGGAAGCTTTCACCAACGCCATCACGGATCTGATCAGCGAACTCTCCCTCCTGGAGGAGAGATTCAGGGTGAGTTTATTTCGTTCCTTCAAACTGTTTGAGCTTGTTATAATTAATTGAAGGGATGGGATCACGTGTCTTAGAGCTGCTGGTTTTTAGGTTTATGAATTAATTCAAGCCACCCTCATTGTGTTGTTCAGCTGCTGGCACAGCCTGGCTGCTCTGAAGTGTGTTCCATGTGTATTTACTTAATTTTTTTTTACTTCTGACAAAACTCTGGGCCAGTATTTTCATTTCTCATTGCTTCTGCTCAGTTTATTTATTTATTTAGCCCCTGAATTCTGAGATTTAATCTGCCCAAAGTATTACTCAGACAAAACCAGAGAGACTGTGACTGAGATCCTGCCTCTGATGTGCTGGGAAAAGGCACCAGGGCACCCATTTGTAACTTAGTTCTGATTTTAATTTCAGTATTATTTTTCTGGCTGCTGTAGAGGTTTCCACTGTTGGTTGTTGTGCATCACAGAAGAGTCAAGGATGTTTAAACATCCACCTCCAGCTCAGTAACAACTTTTTGTGTGTTTTTGCTTTTGTTTTACAGGTTGCTATTAAGGACAAACAAGAAGGAATTGAGTAAAATATCCCCTTTGGAGCAGACTGTTACTTCTGAGGCAGAATGATGTGTCTGATAGTTGGATGAAATATTTAAACCTCCATTCATGGCAAATATTTCCCCCCCCCCGTCCCACTTCTGTTTAATTTTTGACAGCAGCAGCAATGTTTTGAGTTTGTTTCTTTTTTTAATAACAGACAGGCACTTTGCCAAGAGGATAAATGTCATGTTGGATTTGGTAGAGAAGTCATTAAAGTGATTTTTAGTTTTCTAATTGGAGCCTTAAGGCAAATATTTGTCCTGAGCTGTTGGGGAGGGTGTTGTGGGTACGACTCCAGCATGAGAAGCTGCTCAGTGACAGCTGTAGACAAACTCTCTGCTTTTCCTGCCAAAAAATCCAGGCACTGCCAACTGAACTGGTATTTTGTTTTATTAAGTGTCATTTCTATAAAACAAATGCACAAATTGTGAAAACTTACAGTAAAAGAAACCGGATGTTTACAGTGAATTGATGAATTTAACAAACTCTTACCTTTTTTTTTTTTTTTTTTTTTTTTCCATCTTGCACATAAATCTGGTCTAGAAAACGTTCATGGGCACATGGGTAACAGTCACTAATACTGCACTAGGTCAAAGCACGGGGGTGAGACTGTGGCACAGGGGACTATGACTTCTTCCAGATTGCTGTTATGTTCACACTGGTCAGCACAACAAGGTAGGTGAAGGCAGGGTCTGCTACCACGTTGTTCACCAGGATTTCAGGAGGCTGCTCCCCGTTCACCCGGAGCTCCGGCCACTTGAGGATCTGTGGGGAGAACAGAGGGGCTGGTGGTGTGTCTGAGGGGGAGATGGGTCCCTGGGGAGCCTGAGTCTGAGGCTCTTCCCTTTTCTGAGGGGTTGGTGGAGCTGTGTGATATTGCTAAAGAGCCAGGGTTTAGTGCACAGGGGCTTGAGCAGGGAGGGACAAGTGAAAACGGCTGCACCTCAGTCCCAGAGGAACTGACTGGGGGCTTGGCAGTGGAATCAGAATTGCTGAGGTTGGAAAAGGCCTCCCAGAGCATCACGGCCACTTTGTCACCCAGACCAGAGCTCTGAGTGCCACCTCCAGGCATGGTGACTCCTCCATGTCCCTGGGCAGCCCCTTCCCATTCCTGAATAATCCTTCCAGTGAAGAAATAATGGGACACTGGGTCACTTCATACCTCTGTCTAACGTAGCTCCAGACCAGTGGGTGAGAGCCTTTGAGAGTGTTTGTGATTGTCCTTTCAGAGGGACAGGCAAGGGAGCAGGGACTGCCCAAAGGAGAGCTGTCTCCAGAGGGAAATAACTGGGCAGAAGAAGGGTGAGTGAGCACAGGGAAGCAGTGAGCCCTTTCCTGCCAGGGAACTTTCACTCTGGCTTCCCTCCCTTCCTGGGGAATGTGGTGCCTGCACACCTGGGCTCTTGTGTTCCCCAGTTTAACCACTGGTTTAGGGCCCTTCTCAGGAGAGCTGCAGGGAGTGACAGATTTGCTTTGCAGCTCCTCATTCCTGTCCCAGTGAATGGCCTTGGTCACGCTCTGGAGATTGCTTTTAATTGCTTGTGAGTGTCAGCTGTGAAACACAAGGCATGTTCTGGGATAAACCTGCTCAGGAGTGGCCAGAGCTGCCCTGGGGTGGAAGGGAGGCCCTAAAAAGTAACTCAGACCTACCTGTGTGGGAGAGATCCTCCGCTCCGAGCGCTTTCCCTTTGCAGAGCCCCATGCTGTGGTGTAGCTGGAGAGGTTGTACATCCACACACTGCCCTTCTCATCCCCACAGAACACGTACTCTTTTGCTGTGAGAGCAGAAGAAAAAGCTGGAAAACTAGTGTGGAGCTGGGAGTCTGTTCTGCTTTAAAGCAGAAATCCAGGAGAGCTGCAGGATCCCAGTGGAGGGTGCCATATTTCAGCAAAATTCCCTTTCTGGCACAAAAATATGAAATCTGCCTTGCTCTGAAAGAACTCAATTCACTTGAAGATAAAACAGCTATCTTCAGTGTAGAAAAATGAGTGCTGAATGCTTTGGGATTTCTCCTGACCTTTTCTAGACTGGTTTTGGGAAGTGCTGACCGGACCAGGTGTGTCTGTTCCTTGTCAGTCTCCAAAATCAGCTGCCCCATGTGTGACCCTCTGCCCAGAGATGCACTCAGCATCCCAGTGGCTCCACAGGGCCCAGCCCTGAGCTCTGTGCTTTGAAAACCTGTGCAGAAAAGACCCCCCAACCTTGGCTGTCCCCCCTTGCAGGGCAGATGGTGCAGCTGTAATTATTTATTACCCGTGTTATTTCCACCCAGCTGGTGCTGGGCTGAGGCTGTGCGGTGCTGGAGCTGCACAGGGGAGAGCAGAGCTCTCTGACAGGCTCTGAAACCCAGGCCTCTGCTTCCAGCTCCAGGCTGCTCCCATGGATCCAAGGAGAGCCTTGGACACGTGGGCAAAGCAGTGCCCAGGAAATGAGTGCTGCCTACCTGGGCAGGTGCTGAGTGTCAGGTAGGACATGTCTGTCGTGGACCACTCCAGCTCAGCCAGAATAACTGCAGACATCGTCCGCTGGCATCCTTTTCCCTTGGCATCAAAAGACCTGCTCCAGCTCCACAAGTATATGCATCCTGGTTTGGAGCTCTTGGAAACTAGGGAAGAAAGGAAGGGAGAGGCTATGTCAGCTGCTGAGAAGCAAAATGCATCGAGACAGAGGTGGTCCATCCAGAATATGGCTTTTAAGCCATGGGATCTGATCCAGCAGCAACTGTTTCCACCTGCTTTACCTTATTTCAGGAAAATTGGAGCTTGCAGAGAGATTTTCGGTGCTATGCTTATGTTCCTGAGCTGCAGAACCAAGCATAAGCTGTTCAGAAAGAGCCAGCCCATGATGTGAAACCCCCAGTTCCCCTGAAGAAAAATGCTGCTGCCACCAGCAGAAAAGGACTCTCCTCCCTTCCACATTGGCACTGCTTGGCCAAGTGTGCTCTCAGGGATGCATCCATCTGATTTCCAGTCCTGTCCAAGCACGGGTTTGCATTTTAGGCCACACTTTTGGGAAAGACAAGTGACTCTGGGAGACTACTCCATCCTGTAGCCCCCCCCAAAGCTAAAGAAGAGGCTGTCACACCCTGTTCAGCCCCTCTGCTCGTTGTGCTGGCTTCACCCTGCACACGCTGAGGTGCCCCACTCTTTTTGGGATTGGGCTGTTGTGTTTGTACTCACCAACGACATCATCATTGAGAAAAGCCAAACCGTCAACCCTGTGAGATGTTGTCATGCTTTCATCATCAGGAAACTGGAATATGGCTTCAAAAGGCCTAGAGCAGGGGGAAGGGTGAAATGAGCCAAGCCCTGAACAGCCAGCGGTGAAAGGGCACCCGGGTGCAGAGCCCAGAAGGAAATTCATGTGTAAGTGAGTCTCTTGCCAAGCTCAGGTGAATTCCCCCTTGAACTTACACTTTTGGGCACCTGGATTTATCAATACAGCAGAAACCCGCTTGCTCAAGAGATTGCTGTTCCACTCCACCTCTTTTGCAGGCATTGGGGTTAGTATTTATCAGCAGGGCATGATTTTACTCGCTTCTTCCTCGTAATTTTTCCTGAGCTCCCACAGAGTGCCAGTTTCCTGGGTTACCTCACGTACCAGGAGCAGGGAAGGCCTCACTGTGAGACTGGAAATCGATCCAAAAATTCACACTCCGTTACACTACCTGGAGATGACACGCCCTTAAGTTTTGGGGTATTGGATTACACTCCTGCAAAGCAGCCTGCAACACCTGCAGACTGCAGCTTTAATACAAGCTCTAAACAGTCCTTGAGCATCATGCTCTTATTTTTTCTGGCCACTCTGGGAAGGGGAGGATGTTCTAAGTTTGGAAGGACATGCTGCTTTTGCTCAGACCTCCTCAGTTAGAAATCAAGCCTTTGCTAGGACTATCTCTTCTTGTTATGGAAAGCAAATGCATAGCCCCAGCTTGTGGTTCTCACCTGCTTTTTTGTCCCTTATCCAGTTTTATGTTCCAGGCAAAGCAGCCATCTTCACAGCCTGCCAGCAGGTACTGCTCCGGGCAGGTGGGGACCAGGGCGATCCGGAGGGGGATAGAGGCCGTTTCCAGCACCAGCAGCTGGCTAAAAAAAAGCAGAGAACAAGCAGTTAAGTGGTGCTGTGACGTGATAGTTACAGGCTCCTGGACTGGCCACATCTGGTTTTTGAACCTTTACCTTGCTTTGAAATTGTAGTCACAGTCTGGAATCCCAATATCCCAGAGTGCAATTCGCTTGTCATAGGATGCAGCTGTGGGACACAGAAGAGAAGCAGGTAGTGACACCGCTGCTCATCTGGCTCTTCTCGTGCTAGCTGGCAGTTCTGCCTGAGTCACAGTCACCCTCTAAGGCTGTGGCACCAGAGAGCTCATTAAAGCACAGCAGCAGTCCCCGAGGCTCCTGGCCCAGCACTTCCCAGACACTGTCACACATGCACAGTCAGTACTTTGTGTTCTTAGCCTGTGCTCTAAGAGGGGCAGATAAAACAAAGTTTGTTTCCTGGAGTTCATTACTGAGTTGTGGCTTCACAAGGTCATTAGTTACTGGCCCTCTGAGGTCATTTCTGGTCAGGGTTTCTAGTGGAGTCTAAAATACGAGCTCCAACCTCTACTCTCAGGCAGACACCACTTTATTCCACATATCCATGGCTTATTGTGTTCACATCCACAACAGCTCCCTTTGGGAAAGTTAGGCACTGACAAAGGGTGAGAAATGTGTCACCAAGCTGATACATTGAAAGCAGAAACAGTTCTAAGAGATTACTCTGAGTAACCTGGATCCTCATCAGATGGCAGCCCTCAAACTCAGTTTGTTGGTGTCCTCTCCCCAAAAAGGATGCAAAGACCCCCCCTTTATCACTCTAAAATTTTCTATGAAATATAACGAGCCTTGCTGTCCACACCATTATATGGCTGTGCTACCAACCTCTTTATCCCTTCTCCCAACCTCCTTATCCTTTCCTCTGCTTCTGCTTTTGGCACTCCTGAGCTTCTTCTTGAAAAGTACTGCCTATTCTAAAAAAAATTCCACTTTTAATGGTTCATGTAGCACTCTAACCACTCCAGGATGTGGGTAATTGTAGGCAAGAGAAACAATGTGCTGTGGGGTGCAGGTGTGGCCTGAATGGCTCTGTACCAGCTCACTGTACAGCCTGACAATGCAGTTGCAATTTGTAACATGATGGCTCATTACCAGTCCATGAGCCACAGCCTCTGTGGGCCCTACTGTGTGTGTGGCAAAGCTCTCCTTGACATCAGGACCTGAATAGAAATCTCTGATGAGGCAAAGAACTCACATTAAAAAAAAAAAAAAATCGAAATCAGTTAAGCACATTGTTGGATAAAATGAAACCCGACAGCCCATAACAGGCTGCTGTGCTGGAGGAGAGCCCTGCCACTGCCTGGCTCCCAGCTGCCTGCTCTGCCATTCTTCTCACTCATCCCTGTGGAACAGATCCACTCCTGGGCTTGTTTGTGGCTAATGTGTGTGAGAGCCACCCTGAGAGCCACCGAGGGAGAAACAGGAGCTGCTGCACCTCAGCTAAAGAGCCAGGCTCTGGCTGAAACAAGCTGTTCCTGCTGGAGATTGCTGCCACAGGAGAATAACAATGCTCTCTCCCTAATGTCCGTGCCTTTTGCTGTGTGTCCCTGCTCGCCCTGGTGACAATTCCCCTCGTTAAGGAAACCCTGACTTTTCCACATCAGAACTAGAACTAGGGATTCTGAAGCACACTTACTGAAGAGGTGGGTCTCTTGGGTTGGGCTGAAGCAGACAGTAGCAATGGGCTTTTTGTGAGCTTTTATCTCTCCATAGCAGAAGTCAGCTGCCACGTGGATCAGTTTGACAATCCCTCTCCTCCCTGCAGCTGCCAAGATGTTGTGAGCTTTCTTGCGGCTGTCGCTGATTACCATCGTGAGGGTTGTCCATGCAACGCTGAAGAACTCCTGAGATAGAAGGAAAACAAGGCTGGGGTGACAGAGTACAGCTAGCAGGGTGGTAGCTGTCACCTCAGAGAAAAGACAACTGTCACAAGTGCTACTCAGGTGAAATGACACCACTATTTAAGATAGAGCATCGAAACTCAAAACAGCTCTCAGAAGAACACAAGCTACACAGAGAGGGTGTTTATTCCTCTGTGCTGTCAAGCAGGCTCAGCAGCCAGACACACCTGTGTGAGGACTGGCAGGCTAATCTCTTAAACTAATAAAAACCCAAACCCAAACCAGGCTAAAAAGATGAGTAATGTTTATTATGTATCTTCATCTTCTTACCATCTGTCCACACTAACACTTTCGGATCTCTCTGTAATATTTATTGTGCATGTACGTAATTACTACAGATTATGGCATTCCCATTCAATGCTTACCCTTCCCACTTGCAACCCACCTCTGTAGCCACCTTATACTTTTTCAGCACCGTCCCTGTCTCACAATCAATCAGACAGACAGATTCCCCTCCACAGGTTGCCACGGTTCTGGAGGAGCTCACAATGGGATCTGAAAGAGGAAAATAATGAGTGAGAAGTTCCCAGGTTCAGGGATAACACATGAAGACTGCAGCTTATCACTGCCTGGTGCTCTCCCAGTCTCCTGTTTTCAAAATCAAAGGAGAAATATGTAAGCAAGTCTCTTCCTGACAACGGAGACTACGGCTTGAAGGAGCAGGGGTCTAAGGCATGGAGTCCGCTGGGATTCCAGAGCCAGGTGGTTCTGGGAATCCTGCAAACCTCTTTAAGAGCTCACCTTTCCTGGCTCCAGAGTCTAGCACTGGCTCGAAGACACAGGACCAGAGCTGCGTTTTAAAATCCTCGCGGCTGTTGCCTTTACTGTGACACTGAAGAAAATGCAATGGCTCTGCACTGACATCCTCCTACAATAAACCATCCACATTTAGACAATTCATTCCCCTGACACGGTTTGCCTGTGACTGCCTTGACAGAACCCTCTACTGAACACAGCAATCTGAGTTAAACTCAAGTATTTTTCAGCCCTTCTGTGCTACAGAGAACAGGAGAGACCGAGGTGCCACAATGCTCAAGACTCCTAAAGCAGCAGGGAACTGTTTAGCAAAGATGTGCCCAGCAGACCCCAGCTGAGAACCCCATTTCCTACTGCAGAGAAACGTGAAAAACCCTTTGGATCCCCACCGGCCTGAGCTGAGGGGGAAACACCTTTCCCCACGCAGCCATTGGTTTGAGCTGAGAGCATGGCTTGCCAGTCCCATTTCTAAGCACAGGCTTTCAGTGCACCACCTCAGAGTGCTGGTCCATCCATCTCCCAGAGGGGATTCACTGGGGTCTCCTGGGGGGTCCCTTCTCTCCCTTGATGCCTCTGAGAGATTTAAAACAATGACGAAAAAAACCAAACCAAAACTCACAATATATTTGTCAACTACGAGCTCCAAGCTGTGCAGAGCTCTGAAGAAACCTGAAGGCCCAAAGCCATCCCACTAAACCAAGAGGCCCAAAGCCATCCCAAGGGGGCTGATGGACCTACCTTGCGCTTGGAATTCTTCACTGGGGTCAAGGTAACCACACCGTTGTCCTGCTCCTGGCTTTTCTGTTCCCCTGTCAGCTGGCTGGATCTTCTGTTGCTTTGCCCCTTGGGAAACTGCTCTCCATTCTTCTGCGTCCCTTCAGCTCCCTGCTCAGGGGTTTCCTCCTTGGCTGGTTGGTTCGACGTTCTTGGTTTGTCAGGAGCTGGGTCATCCTCCACTTGACTGGATTTTCTGGCATTAACTACAGCCTCCTCCTCAGTGCTTGCCTTGGACTTGGACCTCTTGTTTCCAGGGCTTGATTTTGAATGATTCCTTTTCCTCTTGCTGGGTGTTACTGTGACCTGTAAGGCATGTTGTCATGTTGTCAGGTTCTGCAGAAGGTTTTTAGATTCCCCGAGAAGCGCAGATAATTTGTAAGTCAGAGATATTAATTATTCAAATGCAAGTACCCTCCCACAGTTACAGACTGGGTTCCAGGAATCAGACAGCCCAGAGCTGCAGGGTTCCTAGAGGCAGAAGCTAATGGAAACCACACAGCCAGCTTAATTTTCAGCTCCCTTCCCCTGTCTCAGTTTTCTGCAATTTACATATGGCGTGGAAAAACAAATCTGGCCCATGGACCACAGGGGGTTCAGTGTGCAGCCATTCCCAAGCAGGCAAACACCAGCAGAGTCTGGCCAGGCATCAGCCCAGCTCTCTAATTAAAATATCCCTTCCTAGAGGAGAGGTGGAGTGAGTAGGAGTGCACTCCAGAAATATTTTTGGTCTCCTGTGAGAATGGAAGCTCTCTCAGAGAGCAGCTCGACCTTCACATTTCTGGGAAAGCTTCAGTCTGGCTGTAAAGAAGGAGCCTGAGCTGTTGGACACAGGCTGGAGCCTGAGACTGCCCCTGTGGTTAGTAAAGGGTCATAAATGTGAACTGACAAGAGCTACTGAATTCCCAGGAAACAGAAAGAACATTGCTAATGTAACTGGAAAAATCACCTACCTGAGCCACATCCTCTGCAGCTTCCCTGGGGCTTTCTGTGCTTTCTTCCTCATTCTCATCCATCTTTTCCTCTGGTTCAGTATCGGAGTTTAACTCCAGACCTAGTGAGTATGCCAGAAACTCTTCTGCAATCATTTTCACCTGAGAAGCAAACATGTGAATATGTTAAAAAAGAAAAAAAGAAGACAAGAAAGGAACAGCATGTCGAGCTCTGATGTGTCATGGCACAAAGAGCTGCTTTGCTGGGTTTTTAATACTGTTCCCACTATTCTGTGTGAATTTCACAAGTGGTGGAGGAGTCCCCAGCTGACATTACATGACCCAAGATCTTCACTTTGTCACAGGCATCCAGAGCACACAGCTGTGGAAACAAACAGCGATAAAACAAGACAAAGGAGAGAAGGAAGCCTCAATTATGTGTATGAAAATACAAATAAAACAAATGCTACAAACTAAATGGTGTCTTTCCCCACTGGGAGCAACTACACTTCTGTCATTATCTTTTCTCTTTCATCAAGAATAAAGGTTGCCATTAAACTAATTCACAAATAATTAAGTATTAAGGATACTGCAGTCTGGTTAATGAATACAAGTATCACTATTGCTTATGAATTAAAAAACAATGTTCAATGACAGCCATTTCAACTTGGTGCACATTTAGTCCTGGTGCTTCTGTAACTGCTTAACAAAGCAGTGAAAAAAGAGAAAAAGCGATACCACTTGTCTGCAAGAGCACCCAAATCCATGGAGTGTTTTAATGCAATCCATGCAGAACAAGAAGCAGGGTCCTTGCCTGAAGAACAGGAGGGTGAGTGGGATGTGACCTACCCGCCAGCGGGTGAACTCGCTGAGTGAGCTGGGTCCATACACCACATTGGTCTGTACTGACTGCAGGAACTTTTTCTTGATGGACTTCACCTGCTCGGCTGTGTATTTCTCAGGGAGTTGGTCACGGAAGAATTTTTCCCAGTGAGCAGTAACCTAGGCAGAAAGACTGAGTTTATCCAAAAGAAAAGCACAAAAGAACTTGTGAAAGCTTTTAAGAAGTGGCCAGCCCCGTGTGCTGCACCCTACGTGATAGCACCACTTTAATTTATTAATTCATGTTCAAATGACCACTTCAGCTAGCAAGAAAGTCAGTTCCTCGGAACCAGGCTGGAGTGAGTGTGGCAAAGCAAGCACTGTCAGCATGGACCCATTTAGAGATACCTGGGCTCCAAAAGGCTGCTGAACTACAGGCACAACTATGCGGATGCTCACCTGCCAGCACAGTTTCCCATCGGAGTTTCTGGTGGGCAGTAACACATCCATCAGCATTTGGGCTCAGCAGACATTTTTACATTGAGACACAGGACTAAGAACAGGGCAGGCAGGTACCAATAACATCAGGGAAAGGCATCAGGGCCCAGATACCACAAAAAGAATAGCACGGGGGAGAGTTTGGTGCCTCATTAAACAGACAACCATGATCAGTTGTCTGGGACAAGAGGCTGAGCAGCCCTCACAGAGATCCTTTGGGGTACACAGACAACACTCAGCACAACAAGACATTCCAGTCTTCAGTATTTGAATTTTCCCCCACGGTTCACAGAAGGAATTAACAAGATCAGTTAACTAAGAGCAGTAATACACAAAACCAACCAGCCAACCAAACCTTCTTCATAACTGAACAATAATTTTGCTCAAGATCACAACAATGCCTTGTGGGGACAATCTGTCAGGAGCTAAACTGTGTAGACAAATGAGTGAAAATAGAGTTCTAAACATTCACAGATGAAGAAGAAAGAGCAAATCCTTGTTCCTGATGTATGCTGGAAAAAGCAAGATTATCCTGAGCTTGGTTTTGTGCTCCCCATTCCTGGGGCCTGGACAGTAACTTAAATTAGATGGGGAGGTGTTTGCAGCTGTTCTGGCAGCACCAGGCTTCTCCCATTCCTGAATGATGATCAGAGTGACCTGAAAAACTACAGGATCAGACACAGACCTGGTTGGCCTTGCTCCTGTCACTTAAACCAAAGGCAAATTTGCTGCACACAACAGGTAGAGCAGATGCCAGCAGTGACCAGAGAAAGCAGCAGTAAGATATTTCCTGGGTGGCCCATTCTGCAGGCTGGGCTCAGATCACACCACAGGTGTTGCAAACCACTTGAAGCTTGTTTGCAGCTCTGTCACTACACCGAGCACAGGATTTAGTTGTTTCTCAGGTGTTTAGAGGTTAAGGAAATATCCCACATCTCACCTTGCTGGTGAGCTTACGGCTGTTGACACGCCTCACATGGTTGGCCAGTTTGGTTATGTCCTTGCCGTTGAGCAGCCGAAGATTTTGCAAAAGAAACATTACTTTATAGTCATCGTTGAGCTAGAAAGAGAAAAAATCGGCATTATGAAAGTTGTACACGTGATACTTGCTTTACCTTCAGTCCTTGATTAAAATACAGACTATATGAGAATGATCTGTTTAGTAAGGAAAAGCCATTTCATAAAATCTCCTCAGGATTTTCAACTTGAATTTCACCTTTTAGCTGTGAATTAATGTTCTCTCTGAGTTGGGAGCTTAAACTGCAGACAGAGCTGCCCAGGCCTCAGGCAGTGCTAACATCCCAACACAAGGTGAGGGCTGTGTAACTGCTCATCTGCTGGGCCTGAGTGCAAGGCTGGGAGCTCTGTTAACATCCTTTAATTCTAACACAGGGGAAATCTTGTCCTGCCTCCAGTCAAGGAATTCCAGCAGGAATTCCTTGGGTCAGATGCATTTTAAGTCAGACAGTTCACCATACAGCCAAGCATATACTGCCAGTGTGCAACAGCAAATAAGCATGTGGGGATGGTGAGTGGCTGATGCCAGTTTATGGCACAAGTAAAATCAGTTTTGGATGTTTAACTTGTACAGTCAGCAGATCCTCTTGGGAGAAGTTAAAACCTAAACCAGATTAATCACCAAGTTTAAACCCTCATCAGAGGACTTGAGTCTGCTCTTCCAGAGAGCTATGTAAAACTAACACAGTTGTTAGTAAATAAAACTAACATTAGATATTAGGAAAATCTCTTTACTGTGAAGGTGGTGATGCACTGGCACAGGCTGCCCAGAGAGGTTGTGGCTGCCCCATCCCCGGGAATGTTTAAGACCAGATTGGATGGGGTTCTGAGCAACCTGGGATAGTGGAAGGTGTCCCTGGCCATGGCAGGGGGTGGGACAAGATGAGCTTTAAGGTCCCTTCCAATCCAACCCATTCTGTGATTCTATGTTTCTGTAAGAAGGATATCTCTACACAGTCATTACTACATTTTACACAAGCACGAGCATAAGATACTGTGCCTGATAGGCCACCTAAGATGGGACTTTGGCCTAGAGAATCAGGAGTTCAAGGCACAGATTTTAATATCTGAGTGGTTTTGGGCAGGTCACTTCTGCAGTCTGGGAGACAGTGGCACAAAGTGATTAAATGTCACACAAAGGCTGGCTGCTCTCTCCAATGCCCTAGCACCCAAGAACAATATATAAGAACTTTCCACAACTGCTGTTCGTTTGCCTCTCTGTTTAATGTTAGGAGGGGGGTAACTCACTGTCAAGTACACATTGTTCTCGTAGGTCAGCTCCTCGAGCAGAGGGAACTGTTTCAGAGCAGTTACATCTTCCAGCTTGTTATTGTTGCAGTTCAGGACACGCAGATCGGGCAGGGTTAAGCTGTTGGGAAATTTGTCCAGTAAATTATCAGAGAGATCGAGTTTCTGCAGGTGCCTCAGGCGGGAAAACAAACGTGGGTCTAAGTCTCCAGTCTTCAGCTGCAGCTTGGACAGGCTGAAAACAAAAAAAATCCCATGAACTATCTGCAGCTCACTGGAAGAACAAATGCTGATTTAACAGGATGCAAAGTCCCACCTGGTGGCACCTCAGTCCAGCACAATTCACTGGGTACATCTGACCAGTCCTGCTTTTTCTGGTGGCAGCATTCTGGACTGTGAGTGCACTGTGGGGAAGCTGATGTGTCTGAGCTGACACCATCAGAGACTCAGGTATGCCAAAGTACCATTAACCTGCAATTCAGGTAATTTCCTAGGGGTAACTGAGCTGGCTGGGAGCAGTGAATCACCAGGAAAAGTTCTTATTTTATAGAAAAAAATTACTACACCTCTAAGAGGTTTGGTATTTTATTCCTGTGCAATGTTGATTCAACAAAACAAGCTGTGGCAATTCAAGACACTTACCACACCCTCAGTCTACCCTGTCCACAGAATATACTACATTCATTATTTCACAGTTCAGGCCAAGTGCAGAGCATGTCCCCAAATAATTTAGCTGTTTTCAAAGAACTAACTTGACCAAAAGAGTGATTTTTCCATCTTTTATAGCAAGTTTTGCTGCAAAAACTTCCCATGATAAATGTTGAAATCTACCTAACAAAATCCCAAGGCTGCCACCAAAACAGAAGAACTCTGTCCTGGAAAGAGGAATTGGTACAATATTGGTGAGGGGAAAAGAAATACCCCTTCTCTGCAAGAAAGTGAAAACTGCATATTATAAGCAGGGCCATTTATAGTTGGTTAGATCATTTAGGTGAGATCCAAAGGGAGCTTCCAGTCCTGGCAGCCAACATCTCTTGAGGGCACAAGCTTGAGTTCCTTTAACAAACAGAATCTCTATCTCTAATGATTAGTTTTAAAAAAATAGGCTTCTAGATATTAATGAAGTGTGAATAAATGAGGCAAATAAATCCAGAAAGCAAGATCCTTTCTCCTTCATTTGCCATCTCAGAAGTGTAACCAGCCAGTAAGAGCTGGTAAGAAAGGTTGAGGAGAATCTAGCTGGCTGCAGAGCTGTGGCTGTGGTGTTATTTTGGAGAGAAACTCAACGGTGTTCCCCAAATGGACTTTCTGAAATAGAACCCTTCAACATCACCGTCCGAAGCTGTGTGGAGAAGGCCACGCTCCCAAAGTCCACAGCTTCAAACATCTCCCCATCACTCTGTTACCCAGATTACTGCAGCTGATACTCCTCGGAGAAACGTTTGAGTTTCTCTCTAAAAATAATTATTTTAGCGCAAGGCAAACTGAAAGAAATAACTTTAAAAGAGTACATGTGAAACCCAAACTCCCTGACATCAGCAACAAAAACAACAAAGGCGCCAGCCAGAAATTGGCCAGCTGAGTCACTTGGATTGGCCAGCTTTGGAACAGTGAAATTCCACTGTGCTAAACATTTGGAAAGACACATATTTGCAATGACCTCTGTTAAGGATCTGAGTGACTAAACTGATTTTAGTGGTTTCTAAGTGTTTCAGAGTTTATTCTCTCACTCTGCAATGTTTGAGCTACTAACATAACTGGATTTAAAAGAGACGAAAAGTGATGGAGGGAGAGGAAAATGGAAGGGAAATAATGCAAAAAATACTTTAAAAACCCTTTGAAATCCATGCTGGAAGATTCTCTCATTCACATTAAGCAATTGCTAACAAAGATGGAAGTGCTTTGGGGGTAAGGATGATATCTTGGGGTTAGGAAATCAGCCTTCAGCAGTTTCACAAAAAGAATGGCAGCAAATATACAATAGAAATGGCATAAAAAGGTGACAGTGGCCCATAACCTCTCTAGTGGATGCAGTGCCACCACTGCTCACTGATCCTGCCCTGGGAATGCCATCCCAGCTCCGTGCTTTGGAACTCTCTTTTTTTAAAGTAAAAAATGCTTAGGAGAAGAAACACACACAGAAAAAAAGAGATTTCCCAGGGAAGTCATCTGGAATTTTCCACAGGTCTGTCTGTACTCACTTCAGCGTCTCAATCTTTCGGAGCCTCGTAGATCTTGGAACTGCTCTCTCCAAGAGAAGTTCTGTAGTAATTTTTGACATTTTTAATCTCCACCCCTCTGCTGGAATCACTAATCAGTGAGCTGTAAGATGTCTTCTGGTGACCTTCCTGGTAAAATAAATGGGAATAAGAGGAAATGCTTTCAACAGCTCCAAAAGCGGAAAAAAAATTGTTATGAGGTTATCCACTGTTTTTGCTGCTGTGTTGGAAGTCACCTTTTTTACTTGGTTGAAATGAATATGGCAGAGACTATTATTAGATTGGGCACAGGCTCTCAACACGCTGATCCAATCCATCTCCAAAACAACAGGGATACACCCCGTGGCTGTTGGAGTGACAGACTTGCTGCAGGTGAAAGCTGTCCATGAGTGATGGCACTCAGGACCAGGACAGCATCACAGGTACCTGTTTGTGCCTCTCTCCTGGGCTCTGCTCCAGGAATTCCAACACTTTTTCAAACAAGCAGCAGCAGTAAGAGTCAATACAGCTGCTGTGAATGTATTCCTCCCAAGAAAGTGACACTGCGCTCACCGGCCTGACCAGCTGGACAGACTCTTGCCTGATGACTTCTAAATTCCCAAAAATTTTGGAAAACTGAATTAATCAGTGGAAATTTAAACACCCACCAATCAAGGACATCATTTCCTCACCAAGGAAAAAAAAACCAACAGCATTCTGCGTGTTGTTGGTGATTAACTGATGTTTCAGTACACACACACACAGAGGGATACGCTGGTATTTGGAATAACAATGCTGACAGGGCCAAAAGAGCTCCATGAAATTACTGGTTCAGGGCTTACCACTCTTCCTGACACAGATTCCAAGAGAGGGAAATAAAAGAGAACAGAGCTCCAAGGCCGGGCTCTCTCCTGTCGTTCCCTGTTAGATCAGTGCTGCCTAAATGCCACTCCAGCACATTTATGAGGAGCACACGGGGCACTGAGCTGTCCTCGGGTTTGCTTTCAGCAGCACCACACACCCACAGCACCCGCAACGTTGTGTGGTGAGCAACGGGGCGCTACAATATCGTATACACTGAAATATTGTATACAAGCACAAAGAGCTGAACTGAAAACCAGTTTAAACAGCAGCTGTTTGGGATCTGATCCTTCAAGCGACAGTGCTCTCACTGTGGCTGCGAGCCAAACCACAGGGACAGGCTGACCCAAGCAAACCTCCCTGTGATCTTGTGCCTATAACAAAAATGTGTCACCAGTGACTGTGGATGTTCCCATCTCTTTGACACACCGACACCCCAGACACAGCTGTGACACGGCGGGAGCTGCAGGGAAGGCCAGACACGCCATGTCCCATCCCCACAGCATCGCGGGTGATGCTGCAGAGGGAACACTCGGTTATCCCGGGGCTGGTGAACCCCGGCGTTCTCTCACTGGGAACTGACCCCCTCCTGTTCCACCGCAGCTCCCGGGATGGAGTCGCACAGCCAGGCATCCCCCTGACCTGAACGTGTTTGCTTGGAGCTGCCCTGCACGGCCCGGCTCAGCACGGCGGGCGCAGCCCCCGGGCCGCGATGCCCCGGGGATGACAAGGCCGCGGATGCCGGGCTGTCCGCCCACGCTGGGGCGGCCTCCGGGCCGCGGGGTATCACCGGCTGCGGGCGCAGGCCGCGGCTCCGCCCGTGGGCAGGGCTGGACCGGGCCGGGCGGGGCAGGTGCGGCGCCGACCCGAGGCCTCGCCCGTCACCGCCGCCTCCGGACACCGAGCACCGCCGGGGGCCACGGCCGGCCGCGGCCTGAGGCGCCCCCGCGGGGTGTGAGGCGCGCACCGCGCCTACAACTCCCAGCGTCCCCCGCGGTGCCG